>CM031935.1:35026119-35139874 GCA_018703725.1 Brassica juncea | reverse complement strand
AGAATCATACTGAACTTTGATCGATCGGTGGTTTTCGAGTTAGAGAATCCGTCCCCCCCTCCTTCTAGCGCCAAACTGTGGGAACCGAAATTCACACCGTCAATTTTAATGAATAAGATTGCGGAGGAAAGCCAAGTAAACCCGACTTTCCTTGAAGGTCCGGATTCTCTGCGTTGCCACACGAAATCGATAAAGTTCAATAGATAAAAACAAGAGTTTGAAATATTTGCCTGGAGGCGTTTTATTAGATAAGAGAAACGAGTACAAGGATTCTCCGAAAGACAAAGAGAGTTGCGATTTAAAGAAAAAGATAGAGTCGCAGGCAGCCAAACGTCCTAAGCCTTGCTCCGCTAGTCTAACCACCTAACCCTAGTTTTTCTAAGCTAGCAGGCTGCTCTAAGTCTAATTCTCTGGATTTTCGGGGAGTCCCTTCTCTTCTGCTCTTGCTCTCCTTATATACCCATCTCTAGGTCGGTTGCCTTGGGTGATGGGCCTCGCCTTTGGGCCCAAGCTTATCTTCTTCCGGAAAATGTTCCATTTCGTAGGTCTTTGTAATTATCTCCGAGTTTTCCGCTATCTTTCGATGACTTGATGTTTACCCGATGTCTCGATAGAATCGGGTAAACCGCTATAGCCTGATTAGACCAAACTCACGAGGGCTGATCCAAACAAGCTAAGGTGGGAATGAACCGAGCACGATAGGACGAGACCAGGACGAGGTCGCGGACCGACGCCGGGCCGACCCGCGCGATGGGTGCCGCCGGCGCCAGGCCGTGGTGCCGCCGGCGCCAGGCCGGGTGCCGCCGGCGCCAGGCCAGCCCGCGTCTCGCGTGCCGCCGCGCCAGGCCAGCCCGCGTCCCGCGTGCCGCCGCGCCAGCCGGGTGCCGCCGGCGCCAGCCGTCCGCGCTCGCGGCCGCCGGCGCCAGGTCCAGCCCCGTCCCGCGTGCCCGCGCGCCAGGCCGGGTTCCGCACGGCGCCAGGCCGGTCCGCGCGACGGGTCCGCCGTCGCCAGGCCGGGTGCCGCCGGCGCCAGGCCGGCCCGCGTCTCGCCGTGCCGCCGGCGCCAGGCCAGCCCTCGTCCCGCGTGCCGCCGGCGCCAGCCGGGGTGCCGCCGTCGCCAGGCCGCCGCCGCGACGGGTGCCGCCTGCGCCAGGCCGGGTTCCGCCGGCGCCAGGCCAGCCCGGTCCTGCCCCTGCTGTCCTCCGGCGCACCAGGCGGGTGTGCCGCCGCGCCAGCGCCCACCGCGGTCCCCGCATGCCTGGCGCCATGCCGGGTGCCGCCGGGCCCGAGGCCGAGCCCGCGTGCACTGGCGTGCCGCCGGCGCCAGGCCCGGTGTGCCGCCGGCCAGGCAGCCCAGCGTCCCGCGTGCCGCCGGCGCCAGGCCGGGGTGCCGCCGGCGCCAGGCCGGCCCGTGCGACGGGTGCCGCCGGCGCCAGGCCGGGTGCCGCCGGCGCCAGGCCAGCCCGCGTCCCGCGTGCCGCCGGCGCCAGGCCGGCCCGCGTCCCGCGTGCCGCCGGCGCCAGGCCAGCCCGCGTCCCGCGTGCCGCCGGCGCCAGGCCGTCTCGCCGTCCGTGGGTTTTTCCGTTGTTCGATCTTTCCCTCGTCAGTCGTTTTTACGGGAAGGTCTTTAGCCGTAGATTTCGAGATAACCGTTTTTGACCCCAACATAATCTTCTGTATGGTTAGCCTCTTTTGTTCTGTCCTTAGATGACTATTTTTGCTAATTATGTTGTGTTTGGTTTTATTAACAGGAGCTTGAAACTGATGATATGACGGAATTTTTTGAAGAATTTGTCACAACCATCGAACATCCATGGGGAACCTTCATAGAAATGGGGACCTAAGATGATTTACAAGACGCCATGGAGAACCTTTCTCAAGCATCATTTTTTAAAGGTTTTGATCCCTCACAAAAAAAAATCAGCGATGAAGAAGCAGGTGAATGGGTTACTCCATTATCATTAAGCCCGCAGATTGGAAAACAACCACTCTCAAAGATATGGAATTACCCGAGGACCAGATGAACGACGACGACTACTCATTAGTGTTTGTCTCTGAGGATTCATGGGCCAAACTGAGTGGTGCTCAACTTCAAAACAGTAAGTTTATGGTGTGCCTTTATGTTTAAATTCAACAACATTTAAACTGTATTTTGTATCGCAGGCACCTTAAAATTGGACCTTCTGTTTACACAACTGAGTTAGCAGAACGTGTAATGGAACCTGCAGTGTGGCTGAAGAATTATGTAAGTTATAAATTAGTTTGTTTACCATCTTGCTTTTTTTTTCTGGACCAACACGCCAAACTCTGTTTGTATCATTATTTTCAGGAAATTGATGCTATGTTGTATTCATTTCGCGAGAAGACTTCTTTGCGACGATGGAATTAATCCAAAGTAGCCTTCATGAGCTACATATTCAGTAATTGATATACCATGAATTTGACCCGATTTTAGTCACGGTATATGATAGTTTTAGGATATATTTAATTCATTTTGGAGTCTAGATAGCATATTTACAGGTTCAAGAGCGATTGCAGAAAAGATGATGTTTTTGGAGCATTTTGGAGCATTTTAGAGATTTATCCCGAGATGACCATATCGACCACTCAAGGTCGGCACGGAGAGAGACGCGTCGATCGACATACCTTCAGTGGTGTCTATCGATATTTAACACACAGAAGCCCAGTTTGGTCACAGCCGACTTGAAGCCCAAGGCTTCATCCATTTTACCAAGATACCCCTGACGAGTTTTAACCTAATTTTTGAGTATTTAAGTTTTGCCTAAGTGTCTTGGCAAAGGGAGAGTTTTTAGAGTTTTTGAAGAGGTTGTCCTTCAAAGTTTTTAGAGAGAGTCTTTTTGAGAGTTTTTCATACTATTTTTTGTGAGAGAGAGAGTTACAATTGAGAGCTTTCTTGAACACCTCTATTTTCCATCTATTCTATCTATGCAATTTTATTTAATTGTTATGATGCTTTGCTTGACCATGTCTAAGTAAACATCTTTGTTAGATTTAGGATTCAAATAAGTTTTGAGGGATTAGCCCCAAATCGAATACTTGAGCATGTGATATTCATCTTAGAAGATTGCTCTTAATGCTTGTATAGGAGTAGTTAACCTATACATGATGACAGTGGATATTATCCTTGGATCTATCTTCTTTGAGCTTAGGAATTTGCTGGAAACAAGCGACAGCTGATTTTCCAAACTCCTTAAGCGAACTGTTATCAACCTCGCACTTAAAGCTTACTAGAGGCGCATCGATTGATACTCCTATAAAGTCATCGATCGATTGAGACGAGGCACTGTCGATCGATACGTGCGACAACAGGTCGATCGACGCCTTCCTATGTTTCACCAATGGGAGTCTCATCGGTTCTAGTAATAGATAACCTAGGACGACAGTTAAAGTTATTGTTATAGTTGGGTTCTATAATATCATGCAAGCATCTCACATAGGCATTCATACTATTATAATCCTGATAACCTGAATAGTAATCCTAAGTCTAACGCCTTCACCATATCTGTTAAACACCCAAATCAATCACTTGAGTAATTGTCTTGCTCACCAGTTCTAAGTTTACTTGTTATTTACTGCTTTGAAATCTTTGACCTAACTTTGTTACAATAAGATATAGTGTGTTCCCTAGCTCCCTGTGGATTCGATCCCTAAGTACTACAACTCGACCTCTTATTTGAGAGAGTATAAATCACTCCTTAGGGTAATTTGAGTGATATCAAATTCGGCGCCGTTGCCGGGGAGCTTTGATCGCCATTAGATTTTACTTAAGTCTAGGTTTTCTTTTACTTTACTATTTGTTACTGATAAAATTTTTCATTTCTTTTCAGGTGTATGCCCAGCATAACCAGAAGCAAAAAGAACAAGAAACTTTTGTCTACTGATCCAGCTGCTTTAGAACGTTCAATCCGCAAACAGATTCGCTCCACAATCGATCGATACACCCGCTTGTGCATCGACCAATATTCATCAACAACCGTTTACCGAGTCTCAAACACCGTTGACCGCTACCAGCTCACCAACATCGACCGATCTCATTCATCTGACATCGACTGATACCCGTTCATCCACATCGACCGATACTTTTCAGTACCCGTCGACCAACATTTTTCATCCGACATCGACCGATACCGCTATCCGCATATCGATCGATACTGAGCCGCAGAACATGGTCGCAGCACTGATACTCATGCGAGACGACGAAGGTAACCTGCGTGACCAAGAAGGTCACCTGCGTAATGCAGCAGGTCAGAGAATTAGTGATCAGGGGGCTGCAATCCCTAATTCAGAAGCTGAGGCTGCTGCAGCCACTGCTCGAGCTGCAGAAGTAGCCAACAGAAAAAGATCACTGGCTGACTACAACCGTCCAGATCAATACTACGCCAATAGATCTGCTATCCGTCCTCCAGACGTACAGAGGGCTGATTTTGAGGTGAAGCCTCAGTACTACACACTTGTAGGACAGACACCCTACAGTGGAGCATCCAATGAGCATCGTATGGACCATCTAGAGAGGTACGAGGATCTCATATCTGCTATCAAAGCTAATGGAGTCCCCACTGACTACCTTCTTTGCAAGCTCTTCAAATACTCTCTTACTGGAGAAGCTTTGCAATGGCTTAAGCAACTACCACCAGGATCTCTTACATCCTGGGCGGATATCAAGAATGCTTTCTTGATTAATTTCTTTGATGAGACACATGCAGAAGAGTTGAGAAGCAAGATTGCTACATTCATGCAGAAGCCTGCAGAGCCTTTCAGACATTGTTGGGTTCGTTTCAAGTCTTATCAGAGAGATTGTCGACACCACAGATTCAATGAAGTGCAGCTACTCAGCACTTTCTTCAGAGATTTAGATCTGGCCTATTAGACAGCACTAGACACAGCTAGTGAAGGAAACTTCAACACCAAGAATCCAAGAGAGGCTGTGAGACTTATTGAGAACTTGACAACTAGCAACAGCACCAAGAACACTGATTATGAGAGAAGGAAATTGGTCAATGCTCTTGGGAAGGAGCAGTTGGACGATGTGAGAACCAAATTGGACAGTGTCAACAAGCTTCTAAGGAAGCAGGTTAGCTTTGCAGAAGATGTAGAAGCTATAGAGACTGATGAGGAAAGATATGAAGAAGAAGTAAATTACATAGGAGGATTTCAAAGGATTGGAAATCAGAATGGAAACAAGAACTTCTATGGCAACAGTCAGAGGAGCAACTACAATCAGAATTCACAATATCAGAAACCCTTCAGCAACAGCAACTACAGTAACAACAAGAATCTCAACAATTCTTTCTACCAGAATCCACCACCACCTACTC
Organism: Brassica juncea; assembly: GCA_018703725.1. Lineage (NCBI taxonomy): Eukaryota > Viridiplantae > Streptophyta > Magnoliopsida > Brassicales > Brassicaceae > Brassica > Brassica juncea. Next base: position 35,134,538 of record CM031935.1, on the reverse strand, counting down.
AGGAGAGCAAGATCGAAGCAATGCTTGATTCAGTTCTAGAGGGTTAGCAGAGGCTTACTGTAGATTTCAATGGAAAGATAGATGCTGCTTATAATAGCCTGAATGTAAAGTTGGATACCTTGAGCACTCATGTGAAGAAGCTAGAGACACAGGTGATTCAAACAGCAAAAGCTATTCAGAGGCAAGAAGCCTTAATAAAAGGGAGAGAGGAAGATCTCATCAGACACCACATAAATGCCATCACAGTAGATGATTTCTGGCAAGTGGATGAGCATGAGAAGCTTCAAGAAGGAGACTTTGAAGTTGAGAGCTCCATGACTATCGGCAGTTCTCACTGGTGTCTACCGACTCCAGACGTTGATCATCGATCGACATGGGAAGATGATTATCGATCGATGTTCGAGATACCACATCGATCGACACAGTCTACAGAGTCTACTGCCACAAACAGAGCAGTCCGGATTATGACACACGCAGAGTTCGCTGCAAGGCACCGAAACCCACTCCACCCTTTCATCGATCGATTCCACAAAGATGATATCGATCGCCCAGGCCAACCAGACATCGATCGACATGCTACACCCGAAATCGATCGACATACAACCATTAAACAGCGAGTGCAACTACCAAGGATAGATGCAATCCAATTATATGCACTCAGAGGCCGACCCAAACCTACAGATAACCCACCAGAAAAAGCTGAAGATACATCAGAGCCTATGGAGATAGAAAAGGAAAGTGCAAAGAGAACCCTAAGAAAAAGGAAAGAGAAGATTCCTAAGCACTTTAAAAGGAAAGCTAATGCAAAGGAGTTGGAAAACTTCAAGAAAAGAGTCCTAAAGATTCTAGTAGAGAAACCCTTTGAGGAGGCATACTTCACACACAGATTGTGGATGTTCTTCGGAGAGACAAGAGTAACATAAGCTGACATTGAGAAGATGTTCAATCAAATCAGAGAGGATATGAAGAAGATCACATTGAAGAAGAGGAGTGACCCTGGAGAGTTCATTATCTCATGCCTACTGCAAGGCATTGAATTCTCACATGTATATGTGATACAGGAGCATCAGTCAACATCCTACCAAAGGTTATGGCAGACCAATTAGGTCTAAAGGTAGAACCTTCCAAGGAATCATTCTACTTTGTAGATTGTTCTAGAAAGAGTTCATTGGAAATCATCAGAGACCTTAAGGTACAGATTGGTCATACCCTAGTTCCAGTTGACTTTCATGTCCTAGACATCAACTTAAATTGGAATTCTTCTCTACTACTTGGACGAGCATTCCTAGCTACTGTGGGAGCCATCTGCAATTTGCAAACAAGCCAGTTGTGTTTGACACTCATCGACCCAAAGATTCACTATGATCCAGTCAAAGTTGTCAAGCCAAAGATGTCCTGCAAACAGCCTCCAGATGAAGCAAAACTCGTAACAACATGCTACTGTGCAGAAGAGTACGAGACAGAGTACTCGGAATCGATCGGCACCAATACAGAAACATCGATCGATCCTACTCATCCAACATCGATCGACTAGTCAGCCATCAAACCGATCGATACAAGCAACAGTTTTCACTCCACATCGATTGATAGTACACCTATGTACGAAGTTGATCACTTTCCAGGTGATTACTTAGATAGGAGTTGGGAACCATACTACTACCAACTTACATACGCAATGGAGACTCAAGATGATGAGTATGATGAGGATTACATAAGGGAAAGAGACATTGAATACTCATTCATTCGCAGAGAAGAAGAGTATGATGAGGACTACAACAGGAACATACCATATTCATATATCTGCAGAGAAGATGAGGTATACCACCCTCCAATGAAGACAAGAGATGATGAGTATGATGAAGATTTTTGGGAAGAAAGAGAGATTGAGTGTTCTTTCGTTAATAGAGATGCAGTGCCTATCCACTATGTTCCTCACGGGTTCATTCCAACAAGACCATCAGCCTACAACAATGACAACAATCTCAACCCGATCCCAAGATCAAACACAAGGAAATCGATCGACACCAGTATATACACATCGATCGATATGACAGTTTCAAGGACGCGAGATGATTGGCCAGCATACTACTATCCGATCTTTGCCCTAGAAGCTACTTCACCTTCTCAACATGTGAAAGAATTCAATGAGAACCGCAAGGAAGCACCAGCTACAGACCACCAAGAAGTTATCACTAGAGATGGATCCAAATCACATGGAACCATGCTGCACGAATCGATCGACGCAACAACGTCAAAATCGATCGATACCAGTTCAAGACGAGGGCATAAAGAAGAAGAATCGATCGACGTACGTCAAGATGTATCGATCGATATGAGTCAGACCGACTTTGAGAATAATGGAAATCTCAAATTTGAAAATTTGGTTGATGATTACTACTATAATAGGAGCCACGGGGTAGAAGCAGTTTCACAAACCCTAGAAGCAGACAAGATGCATCAGCAACCTTCCAACCCTCAGCCACATGGAGAAGAATCCAGTTGCAATCTTCACCATCAGATACACAATGCGACATTGATCGACGAGCATTCTAATGCATCAATCGATACTCAACCCTTACCATTCGATTTACATAATGATAATAAGTTAGATTTTGGATATCTAACCCTTGATGAGTTTGGTATTTTCAGAGATCCAGAAGGCAATGCAAGAGCTATGGATGGCCGTCTCCTACAAGTATCCAAAGAAGACATCACAGAGATCCTTGTTATGGCCAATGGACAAGACAACATATTCACTCAAGCTACACCTCCAGATCTAAATCCCTACAGCAGGTCAGAGATGGATGAGAAGCTCAATGATATCTACACCATTCAATATGATTCAATGAATGATTTCAAGTGCAAACTTGATAGTGCAAACTTAATAGTGTCTACCATCCACTCAATGACAAGATTACATGGTTGACCAAGACCATGGAGGAGCTTGCAGATGATATCACCACCATGAGGCAGAAACCACAAGGAGCTTCAGCATGGAAGCCCTGGAAACATTCGACATCGACCAATGACCGATGGATACCATCGACCGATGCAGCTTACCAGAGATCGATCGACACCAACTTCATGAAATCGATCGATACGCGCTTTACAAGACTGGAAGAGAGGTTGTGTTCTTATGAAGAATGATTTGGTAGCTCCTACTACCCAATGAGTGATGATATGAATGCACTCAAAGCACGAATGGATGCTTTAAAGCAGGAGATGGACACGATTCAGAATCAGCTTGATTTTCAACAGATGACATCTCCATTGACCGACATGCTTGCCAGCACATCGATCGATCCTGATCAAGCACCAGCAGAGAACCAGCAAAAATCGATCGACAATGACAACAGCACATCAATCTACACCTACCTTCAAGAACAATGCACTTCCATCAAAGAGGAGCTACTCAAAACCATCAAGACAGATAACAAATGGGAAGAACAAGCATTACATGAGAATCTTGATGTGTTCCATTGCCACCTCACCACCAACCTTAATTGGATAGCCAAGAGCTTTGAATTAATGCAAAGAAAATTGCATTTACTCCGCAACAAGCAGAGGAGGTTACAATCGATCGACACAGCTAACAACACATCGACCGATATGACGAGAAGCACGCACAATGGATGGAATACAGCATTTCACTACAAACCAAAGTATGGAGCTAGAGCTTATGATACTTATCTGAGAAAGAAGAGAAGTTGGTCAGACACAACAGAAAATCCAGCCACTCAAAGAAGAAAAGCTACCTACACCAAGAAAGAAGTTGACAAGATGGTAGCTGAGATCTATGAAGCCTTAGATTATTCAGAGAATGAATACTACAGGAAGTTTGATGAGATCTACTTCCCCTTCGACAACAGCATTGCTGCTCTGCATTCACGAACAGAGGGGATAGACAAGAAGATCAAGGCTATTCAGAGACAACTTGCAACTCGCCCTTCACCCTACACATGCGATATGCCACCACATGCATCGATCGGCGCGGGCACTATGACATCGATCGATCCTAATGCAACAGCATCGATCGATACTGATGCACCATCAATCCGACAGGAAGCCATCACAGACATATTGGGTGTGCTATCTCCAATACATGAAGAACTGTCAGGGCCATCAAGGAATGCTTATGATAAGCTTGAAAAGCAGCAGTTCAACATTTCGAACTTGGAGAGGAGGCTACATTTGTTGAAAGATGAGTTAGAGGATATGAAAAAAAGATGGACCAGGTCAGATGATGCCACCAGAAGCTTCACTGCAACTCAGTCCACAGCAAAAGAGGATGTTTGCACACCTGCAAACAACTTCTTCCACACCAACTAAGCCATTCAACCTCCAAAGTCAAGCTAAATGACTATAACAAAGCGCTGAGTGGGAGGCAACCCACTATTAGATAATCTCATTTATTTCATGCATTACTAGTATTTATTTTAGTTTTTATGCAAAAAAAAAGATCCGAGTAGACAATTGCCATCTCTATCGACCGACGCGACCAAGTCGACATCGATCGTCGACACTACACCCGCCACGATCGACACGCTTTCTTCTACATTGATCGATATGGTATCAGTCAGGTATAACGTTCTAACTTGTTCAATTTCGCATTTATACTATAGTTTTTTTATAAACTCCGACTGTTTTACACTGGGGACAGTGTAATTTAAGTCTGGGGGGATTACTAATGATTATCTATTATTTTGTCTACTATTTTGAGTCTTATTTAAAATTTTTATTAAATTAAGAAGGAGACAATGATCTTATCTAGTTTATTACTTGTCATTTAACCACTTTCTGGGCTAGTCTTAAATTCATTGACTGCAGAAGTACTAAAGATACTAAAGTGGAATCAGCATGTCTACTATGTTTGCACCTACTAAGAGTGTTTGAAGGAACCAAAACTGACCTCCAACCTAATACTGACATTACCTGCTTGTCTTGGGGCTTGGTATACATTGGATCGGGTCCCTCCTGCAAGTTTGGAAGGTAAAAGTGTAAATGTTTCTGGTTCCCTTCTCTCTCTCTCTTCAAGCATCCTAGATATAAAAGATTGAGATGATTTCCTGGAAGATGCAGAGGGGTAGGAGTGTCTTCTATCACCAGTATTCTAATTCTGAAAGAAATTATCACACATTGTGGAAACGAGGGATATGACTGTCTCCTGTGACCTCATTATTCGCTACACTTTGTCTAAATAAGAGCTACAAAAGTAGAGAGTCAATAAGATGGACTGCATCAGCATCAATGTTCATTGAAATTGAAATTATAAGGATTCAGAGAAGAGAGAAAGAGGGAAGAAATGGATCAGAGAAGATCACCTTATGTTCAGAAACTTGTTTGAGTAAGAACCCATGTGTCATTTGATCGATACTCTCAAGGTGAAGCTAACACTTTTATTTTGTGCAAGAAATGAGGTTAGTAGAGGAGATTATCAGACCTGATTGGTTGAGTTGTTAACTAGGAAAACTTGGTTGCTATACTAGGATATAGTATAATGTGCTTTTGTAGTTAAAATGATCTTCACTTGGCTTGCACTACTATGAAGATATGATTGAGATCTTTAAACTTTTTGAGTCCCTACTGTTTTCAAACCTTTTCCACAGAGAATACCAATTGTTTTTGCTTGAGGACAAGCAAAAGGGTAAGTCTGGGGAGTTGATATACCATGAATTTGACCCGATTTTAGTCATGGTATATGATAGTTTTAGGATATATTTAATTCATTTTTGAGTCTAGATAGCATATTTACAGGTTCATGAGTGATTGCAGAAAAAATGATGTTTTTGGAGCATTTTAGAGATTTATCCCGAGATGACCATATCGACCACTCATGGTCGACACGGAGAGAGATGCGTCGATCGACACGGATAGAGATGCATCGATCGACACACCTTCAGTGGTGTCGATCGATAATTAACACACAGAAGCCCGGTTTGGTCACAGCCGACTTGAAACCCAAGACTTCATCCATTTTACCAAGATACCCCTGACGAGTTTTAACCTAATTTTTGAGTATTTAAGTTTTGCCTAAGTGTTTTGGCAAAGGGAGAGTTTTTAGAGTTTTTGAAGAGGTTGTCCTTCAAAGTTTTTAGAGAGAGTCTTTTTGAGAGTTTTTCATACTATTGTTTTGTGAGAGAGAGAGTTACAATTGAGAGCTTTCTTGAACACCTCTATTTTCCATCTATTATATCTATGCAATTTTATTTAATTGTTATGATGCTTTGCTTGGCCATGTCTGAGTAAACACCTTTGTTAGATTTAGGATTCAAATAGGTTTTGAGGGATTAGCGCCAAATATGAATACTTGAGCATGTGATATTCATCTTAGAAGATTGCTCTTAATGCTTGTATAGGAGTAGCTAACCTATACATGATGATAGTGGATATTATCTTTGGTTCTATCTTCTTTGAGCTTAGGAATTTTCTGGAAATAAGTGACAGCTGATTTGGCAAATTCCTTAAGCGAACTGTTATCAACCTCGCACTTAAAGCTTACTAGAGGCGCATCAATCGATCGACGCGAGGCACTGTCGATCGATACGTGCGACAGCATGTCGATCGATACGTGCGACAGCAGGTTGATCGACGCCTTCCTATGTTTCACCAATGGGAGTCTTATCGGTTCTAGTAATAGATAACCTAGGACGACAATTAAAGTTATTGTTATAGTTGGGTTCTATAATATCATGCAAGCATCTCACATAGACATTCATACTATTATAATCCTGATAACCTGAATAGTAATCCTAAGTCTAACGCCTTCACCATATCTGTTAAACACTCAAATCAATCACTTGAGTAATTTTCTTGTCACCAGTTCTAAGTTTACTTGTTATTTATTTTTTTGAAATATTTGACCTAGCTTTGTTACAATAAGATATAGTGTGTTCCCTAGCTCCATATGGATTCGATCCCTAAGTACTACAACTCGACCTCTTATTTGAGAGAGTATAAATCACTCCTTAGGGTAATTTGAGTGATATCAGTAATCAACTGAAGTACTCTTACAAAGATTTCAATAAAGACATTAAAGACTACATGGTATAAGGACTGCTCCACCAGTACGGAATGGGTGAACTTCGTGCACACAGACGAACATGACTAATGTGGGATCTTGATGTCAATCGGATGTATGTGCCTCTCTTGTACACGGTAACCACTGGATCTCTATGTGCGTCAACTTTGTTACTCGTTCAATAGAGGTCTTTGACTGTGAGGGAATGAAACACAACAAGGAATTGGATCCATTTGCACATCTCATCCTTAGAATTGTCAAACCTGTGCAGTCTTCACACAAGAGGGGATATACGGTCAAGCCCTATGTTGTCACTTACGCTCCAATGCCGCGCTGCCTAAACAAGACTAGCAGCAATTGTGGAGTATATGCGTTGAAGCACATTGAAGCACATCTTCTAGGCATGGACTTAACCTTGGTGAATGACGACAACATTCGTGAAGCTCGCCAGAAGATTGCTTATGACCTATGGGAAGCTTGATGTGCCCCAAATCAGCAGCAGAAACAAATCAAGAAAGCTTGGCTTATGTGTTTGGATTAAACGAGATGGGCTTGATGGTTTATAAAAAATATGTTTATGTACAGGTTTCAGTCCAAAGAAAGAAGGGCCCAACAAAAAAATGCAAGCCATGGTCAATAATATATCAATCTGATGGCAATTCAGAGATCGACAACCATGCAAAAGGACACGACCATCCGAAGAGGTTTGCGATCACAAATTCCCAAATTTGGTCAAAGTCTTGGTCTTTAGTCAAGTCTACAATATTTATTAGTTTACACGTTTCTAGGTTTTGACTAAACCTTTTGTATGCCTTGCCTATTATATAAAGACCATTTGATCAATAAAATAAAGTAAGCTTTGATTGTCATTTTTAGAACCTTGAGAGTGATTCTCATTTTTGTTCCCTTAGGAACTTTTTGATCCGTCTTGGTGCGTCATATCCAAGGGATCAAACTGATCCGTCCTGGTGCGTCATATCTAGGGGGTCAGCCTCATTGTCGTCTAGGTGCGTCATATCCTAGGACATTGAGTTGGGAATATCAGCAGCCTTCCGCATCTGCTGTGCGATCCTTCGATCCATCTATTTCTCCCTTTGTTGGACTAGTGCGTCATATCTAGCAACAATTGGAGGTAGGAATATCAGCAGCCTTCCGCATTTGATGTGCGACCCTTCGATCCACGGTAGTATCAAGAGATTTTCCGCACCTCTTGTGTCACCATTCAATCCACCGCCTTGTTTCTTTGGAGTTTCATGTTCCACTAGAGTCAAGGATTATCCATCACCAACCTTTAAGTGCCGATTCCCGGGAGGGATTTATTCGGGTCTCATCATTTGGTATCAGAGCCACTCTTCCGGTATTGTCTATCTTTTCATCTTCTCATCTTTCATTTCTAAATACTTCTTCTTCTTTCTATCTTAAATCCGAGCCACCTTCTTACCTAGGCCATTTATAAAAAAAACGAAAAGAAAAGAAAAAAAAAAGAAAAAAAAATTGAAAAAAAAAATTGAAAAAAAAATTTGAAAAAAAAGAAGAAGAAAGATCTGATTTTTGGTAGGTGGTGGAAGAGAAATCCTGCTGGCTGAAGAGAAATCCAGCCTTGGGGTGGTTAAGGCGGATTCCACAAAAGTTACTCTTTTCTTTCTATCTATCTCTTACCATCGTTGCTTGGAGGATTTCATTGAGTTACTAGATTTGTTCTCTTAGAACTTTGAGAGAAAGCTTGTGAGTGACCATCCAAATTCTGAGAGAAACACTTGTGTAGGTGAGATCAAACACTTGAAAGTGTGAGGATTTTATCTGTGCTAACTTTTGTGTTGAGAAATTTTTCAGGTTAAGATGTTTGGTCTTCACAGAAAAAGGAGCAATGAAAAATCCCAACAGAAAGCTATCTTTAAATCTTCATCTCAAAATTTGTTGAATATTTTTGATGAGTTTGCTACTGTGCAGGAAAGGCCAACCCTAAGAACACCCACATAAGAAGCCATACAGTAGGTGCAAAGAACAGTTTAAAACGTCCATAGATGAAGCTGTTCAAAGAAGGCTTTTCAGCCATTTTGAAGTCCAAGAGTTTTGTGACAACCTTGTGGAGGGAATGGTGAAAGCCCTCAACGACGTCAGCAAGATTCAAAATAAGAGCACAACCACACGTGCACCTGTAGCTGAGCCATCATTATTCCTCTGTGAAACACCTAAAGGTAAATCTGGAAACAACCTTGAAGATCTAAAAAAATTTTCAGATTCTTTACCAATTTTTGATGAATATGAGGAAGAGCTGATGGAAAGTTTGATCACTTGTGAGGATGAATGTGATCTTCCTTCTCCAAAACCTGATCATATGATTGATATTGATAATGAAGAGACTAATGGACTAACCTATTTTGAACCGGAGCATCCGAGTAGTCTTATTCTAGTTTCACAGGTTTTTGAGGAAGAGCCATTGGACTACCCACAACAGGAACACGTCTTGACACTAGAAGACCCATTGACGTTGAACTATGTCCCATCTTTGATGAGGAAGATGATCACTTGGACGAATTTGGTCCAGCCTTTGATGAGGAAGCACCAAGCATAACACCCATCAACATGGAGAACCATCTTTGCTTTGATCCCAGCACAACTCCTGCCCCTTTGTCTCCTAACCCACAAAAGCACTGTAAGGAACTTGGTATCATCTGTTCTGTGCCTGATTTGTTTGTTAAAGTCAGTTCCAGTGACATAAAACATTTTGGTTTTAAAAAGTGAAAGAATTTTGTGTTTCAAATACTGTTTTTGATAACATGATTCATTCTTTTAAAAAAATTGAACATGATAAACTCTTTGATCAAAAACTTTTTCAAAATGGCAATGACATCCCTTCTGGACTTGCTTTAAGTTTTGATAAGTTTTAAAATATAACAAAGGTTTTGATCATCTTGAAAAATCATTTGAGCTTGTTTTGCAACAACCAGATTTTTGTTTCCGAAAACCTTGTTATTCCTTTGTTTGTTTTAAGGATAATGGTTTTGATCTAAGTTTTGATCTGAGTTTTTCTGTTCATGAACTGATTACTGGAATTTTGTGTGTATCCACATATGCTTTGGATGATTTTTATGATAACACATTGCTAGAACAGAATTCACTTAGAGCTGAAACCGATTTTTGTGATTCTGTTTTGAAACCTGTCTATTCTTTCTCTGAAACTGATCTTGAGCTTTGGTGTTCTGATTCTGATCATGATAGGCACGTTTTGAAAGTGTTTTATAGTATTTCATGCCTTGAAAACATTCTGATTTACAACACTTTTTTTGATAAGCTTCATGATGATCTGAAACGTGTGTTTCATGTTCTAAGGATAGAATATTTGGTTTCTGATTTAAACAAGTACATGTATTGCACATATGATCCAGGTATTTTAGTTTCTGTTTTGAGTATCCAGGATAAACAGGTTCAGTCTCGAAGAAGTATCAGGAACATAAGCATAGGCCGTGCTTATCAGCCTGCGATTTGGAGATGCATGTACTCAAGAAAATTGGCTTCAAAATTCCAAGGAAGTTTCTATCCAAATTTTTCCTTCACTAAATTTTATATGATTTTTTAATTTTTTTTGTCTGAATCATTTCCTTTTGATACAGGTAAAATGGATTTGAGGTCAAATCCTTTTGAAGAGGGATGGAATGATGTGCTCCGGTTCCAGCATCGACCTGCTTGGATCATGGACACGGCCCAAGGTGGCGATCTTGTCGACCAGCTAGATCTAACCGAGGTTTTCTCATCAGATCATGTCATTTCCCTTATCATCTATGCAACCTTGGATGAGCTAAGGCCAGCTGATGACACTGAGGACAAGCTGAAACTAGCTGAAGAGAGTGTGCATGAGCTGAAACCAGCTGAAGTGAGAGTAGATGAGCTGAGTGAGCTAAGTGACACTACTTTGGATCTGAGTGAGCTAAGTGACACTGAAGATGGAGATGTTTTAGTTGCTGGGCGAAATGAACCTTATTGAGCCCACAGAAAAATTCATAACAAATTCAATTTGGATCCGTTTTACACCAAATTCGACCAGGCCTTTGCTGATGGTCTCCTGCCCATTTGTATCAAGAAATATCAATAAAAGGATTCAAAGTCGTGCCTAGGAAAGAGGCATTCAAACTCTGGTCAAAAGTCATAGTCCACATTTCGGTTTTCAATAAAAAGTCCTAGTCTTTGTTTGTGTTTTCTAAGTTTCTAGTTTTCCACAAATTACTTAAGTCTTTCTTTGACTACTTCTACTATAAATATGTAATCTCAATCCATGAATAAGATAATTTGGTTTTCCCCTTTTTTGTGAGTGTATCAACTTTGTTCTTTGTTTAGAACACTTCTTAGTTTCTTGGTGAGGTTATCTCCAAGTTTTGAACCTTCTTTTGTTGGACCGGTGCCTCACACCCGGAAACGATCGAAGTTTGGTAGTATTATTGGGCCTTCCGCAACCCTTTGTGTCACCGTTCAATCCATCATTTCTCATTCGATTCGTCTGAGATCATATACCTTATCAATCCGGTCGAGTGATCCTTTTCCAGGGCTCTTCATTTGGTATCAGAGCCACTTGAAGGTTTGGTATTCATTTCTATCATCCACCATTCCCATCTTTCCATCTTCTATTTTTTTTTATAAAAAAAGGAGTTCTACGAGAAGCCAAGAGATCATCCCATCTGAAGCTAATCAAAGACAGATTTGAGGGAAAGTCTTTTTAAAAGGAGGAGGGAATGATGTGCCCCAAATCAGCAATAGAAACAAATCAAGAAAGCTTGGCTTATGTGTTTGGATTAAACGAGATGGGCTTGATGGTTTATAAAAAATATGTTTATGTACATGTTTCAGCCCAAAGAAAGAAGGGCCCAACAAGAAAATGCAAGCCATGGTCGAATAATATATCAATCTGACGGTAATTCAGAGATCGACAACCATGCAAAAGGACACAACCATCAGAAGAGTTTTGCGATCACAAATTCCTAAATTTGGTCAAAGTCTTGGTCTTTAGTCAATTCTACAATATTTATTAGTTTACAAGTTTCTAGGTTTTGACTAAACCTTTTGTATGTCTTGCCTATTATATAATGTCCATTTGATCAATGAAATAAAATAAGCTTTGATTGTTATTTTGGATCCTTGAGAGTGATTCTCATTTTTGTTCCCTCAGGAACTTTTGATCCGTCTTGGTGCGTCATATCCAAGGGATCAAACTGATCTGTCCTGGTGCGTCATATCCAGGGGGTCATGCTCATTGTCGTCTAGGTGCGTCATATCCTAAGACATTGAGTTGGGAATATCAGCAGCCTTCCACATCTGCTGTTCGACCCTTCGATCCATCCATTTCTCCCTTTGTTGGACTAGTGCGTCACATCTAGCAACAATTGGAGTTAGGAATATCAGCAGCCTTCTGCATCTGCTGTGCGACCCTTCGATCCACGGTAGTATCAAGAGACTTTCCGCACCTCTTGTGTCACCATTCAATCCACCGCCTTGTTTCTTTGGAGTTTCATGTTCCACTAGAGTCAAGGATTATCCATCACCAACCTTTAAGTGCCGATTTCCGGGAGGGATTTATTCGGGTCTCATTACAGCTGCTAATGATCATGTGCTTATTGCGAGAATGGTACAGTTCACACCTCCGAAGGCTACCACAACCCCTGAAGTTCAAATTTTATGATGTTATTTATGACTTGTTTAGTAAGTAGATTGTTATTGACTCTTTTAGATACTCTTATTTGACTCGTAACTCTATTATTTAGAAAATCTCTTATTTGACTCTGTTTTTGGTCTTATTTGAATCTTTACTAAGCCCTAACTATACACTAAATGAAACTAAACTAAGTCTCAGTACCGATTCTGAAAATATGAAGGCTGGAAGCAAACAGAAAATTAAGGCCGGTTTATTAAAGGTTTTTTAGGATAAAAATTATTTTAAAAAAAATGGAGAAGGGGAGAATCGAACACTTCACCTAGGTATTTCTAACTACACAATAAACCACTGCACTACTTGAAACTTTTGAGATTAATGGCTGATTACAAACTTAAATAAAGTAGGCCCGTATATACCCTAAATGAATCTAAACAAGCCAACCCCTAACTATACCCTAAATGAAACTAAACAAGCCAACTCCTAATTATACCTTAAAAGAATCTAAACTAAGCCACACAACATATCAACCCCTAACTATACCCTAAGTGAAACTAAACTGATCCATACACGATCAAACCTAACTAGGCTACAAATATTAATAATCAATACAAATGTTAATAATCGAAACACATACAAGTTGACCCTAAAACCCGATCCGATTAAAAGCAAGTTATGCCCTAAAAATAAACCTATATAAACCCAATTGCCAGAAACCCTACTTAATTCATTGTCTATTTCTCATCTCTGTCTTTCTCTCCGTCTCAATAAACGATCATGAATAACAATGGAGGGATTCCTTCCAGATGCTGGTGTGGTAAGGAATTGTCACTTGCGTTTCAATAATGGAAGAGAACCCATACAGAAGATTCTTCCGATGTGCGATTGGTTTACAGGTAATTCTGATAAATTATGATTTTCGATTCTTCTATGTTGCAATTGACGTTTTTTGTGCTTAGAACTTAAAATTCTACCTTTGACAAACCATCAAGTCATCATTTCCCTTATGCTGTCCAACAAAGGTATAACTGGAAACTCTCTTGGCTAACACAAAGCAGAATTTATTGATTCAGTAGGATTAGCGGTCCTAACATTATACCTGTAACCCGGAAATTGACAACGAGCCCACTTTCTCACATCAGCTTCTATTAGATATTTTCCAATTGCAGGACTAATTGAGAAAATAGCAGTGAACAGCTTCTTAAAATCAGCAACTCGATAAACTTTAGAAGCCTTTTCAACCAAACCAGCGACACCTTTGCCTTTGAAATATGTAACAACATTGTTCAGCAAGTGGTGAACGCAAATTCCATGATGAGAATGCGGATACACTTTCGCAAGTACTTTAGCAATTGAGATATTCCTGTCAGACACAAAAGCTAAACTCTGATCATCAGCAATGACAACATTAAGTTGTCTCATAAACCATTCCCACGAACGGTCATTCTCTGAGTCGACAACTCCAAATGCAATACGATGGAGGTTCGAGTTTCCATCAAAAGCAGTAGCAACCAGTAATACTCCTTTGTATTTGCTCTTCAAAAAAGTCCCATCCACAACAATAACTTTCCGAATGGCAGCATAAAAACCGCGAATAGACTGACCATATGAGATGAAGAGGTATCTGAATCTCCCATTGGTATCTGTTTCATAAAATGTGTGTGATCCTGGATTAGCTTATCTCATCATATACAAGTATTTGGGAATTTTTTTATAACCTTTTTCCGAAATGCCTCTCACAGCATTTACTGCATACTCACGTGCCTCCCATGCTAAAGAGTAGGATATCTCAACTCCATGATCATTACGCATAAGCTGGATGATATCATTAGGTTTTGGCCCTTCCTTGACACCTTCATACTTGTGCATAATGAGAGTACCAACTGTTTTTGATGAAGCTGTCCGAGCAGAATGGTTCCTTGATGATGGAGCACATGAATGATCAGGTACATACTTTTTGATAATAAAATATGAAGAACCTATTAATCCATCTGCACGAACACGCCAGCTGCAATCATCATCCGTGCAACAAACGTACCAAACTTTTTTATCCGATTCGCCATGCTTGTAGTCGAAATTATGTTTCATTGCACATATTACCATTGTTGCCTTCAAAGCTGTTTTGCTAGTAAAATGTTGACCCTTCTTCACAACATCAACCAGATAAAAACGAATAGACTTTTCGTTGATCATATCTTTGACACTCTTGTTTTCATCATCACTTTCATCTAGCCTCACATCTTCTTCTTTAAGCTCGGCTTCATCATCAATATCATCTGAAACTTCATACGACATAGCCTCTTCCTCTCTGTTAGGCGACGACTCAGCAGCATCTTCATTCAAGTTAAGATCGACCTTAGATCGAATACACACACATAACCGCGTCGAAGCTTTGTTCTTCACATATGTAAGAAAAAATTTGAGTTGTCGATCACTGGTGATGAAAACAGGTCGTGAGTCGATGCCAATCACCAAATCAGAAGGTAAGTAACTCAGATCGATATTGACCATGTTTGCATCGATTCCAAAGTCCTCAAAAACCATAACTCTTAGGTTGTCAAAGGTTTTGCTTGTGTCCAAAGTAACTAATCTACCTCCTTTTTCTTCATCAACAAGAAATTTCCATCCACTTCTTTTGGAAGATTTCCAAACACCAGAATAAGCATAGATGTGCATATTCTTAGACTAGATAGATAAAAGTTTGGAAAAACTATGAAAATAAGAGAAGAAGACCCACAATTTTTGTCAAAATTGTTGTTGGCAACGAAGAACACTAAAATTTAGGGAACAAAATTTTAAAAAGGAAATAAAAAATATTTAATAGATTTAGGGAATATTTCGTGATAGTTTTTCCTAGATATTCGGATTTTGTTTAAAAATCCAGTAGAACTTACATTCTACAATAGGTAGAATAGAGATGAGGAGGTAGATAGGGTATACCGATATTGTAGATACAAGAGAGTGAAAAGAAATTATATTCTACCAAAGAAGATATAAGAACATTTATTATCTGTTATGATCTACCAAAAATGCAGAACATAGAAGAAAATGTAGATTATGTATTCTTCCTTCGTAAATTTTAATGTTTTTGGTGTAGTGCGCAATCTACGTAGATTATTATGTTTTTGTTAGATTGTATATTCTGAAACGTAGTAGATGGTAGATCTGATATACTAACACCTTTAGCCCATTTTGGAAGTTACCATTCCAAATATTTTTTGAATGAAAAAATAGTTTTCATAGATACACATGCTTGAGTACTTCATGGTTTATATTTTTCTTAATTTTTTTACATTTTAAATTAATTTATATGAATTTTAATAACTTTGAAGGATAGTGAAAGTCCAAAAGTGACAAAAATTGATTTTGTATTAAGGGGACAAAATCATAGTTGTTTTGTTCCTTATTTTCAAATTTTCTTGTTATTACAGCTTTGTTTCAGCGATTATAAAGGTTATATACTTATGAAAAAATATTAATTTCAGCGATCAAAAATGTTCGGAGTGTACGGAGATCGTTTGAGAAGGGACTACAACAGATTGGTGTATAAACCCTAGTTCTAGCCGCCTAACCTTAGTCTCTAAGTCTTGAAGTGTCGATCCTTTGCTTTAGGGTTTAGGTTACCTTTATATAGTCGTCCCAAGGCTGCTAGGAGTCGGTTTCAAGGAGTAGAAAGCTTCCATATCCGGAAATATGGAAGGTTCTCTCTATCGGAAGTTTTCCATTTTCTCGGAGGAAGGGACCGATGCAGGGGTCGGACCCAGGTGCCGTCTCCTAGCAGGAACCTAGAGGCCGGTGTCCTGCCCGGGGTTTGGAGAAATCTAATACCTGAGTGTTTTTCCCCAACAGTTTTCCCTTTACTTCGCGATTTCGTTATCGAAATCGGGGAATAACTTGTGCACTCAAGTCAACCGTTGTTGCTCATTCTCAGCAGGCATCCCTTGGGCTGGACATCGCTCCAACTATTCTGCTTCGCCGGGTTCTTCTTAGGTCGTAACCGTATTTTGAACCCGGGAGAGGTCTGGCCCCCTTAGAGTAGGCCGAAGTCTGGCGACTTCTGTTCGGACTCTTAAGTATGAAAGAAGCTTAGAGCCTGAGTGATTTCTTAGGGAGGCGAGGCCGGAGCATGGAGCTTGCGCTTTTGATAGAAGTTCAGAGGCTGGGAGTTTGGAAGCTTCGGGTTGCTTCAGTGGGTTCGCCGAGTTATTTGCCAAATTTCCTTTTTAGGAAGAGCTTCTCCTTTTTTATTTGCAGGAATCGGGTTTCCTTTGTGGCAGCCAGGTCGCTTGTGGCAAGAATCATCTAACATATCGGAGAATGTTATCTTTCCTTTTCCGGTCTTTTTGGGAAAATGGCAACTTGGGTGCATATAAAGGTCCGATGCGACCAGCGCTTGCACTCATCCTTCTCGAGTTTTCTGATCTTTCTCTTGAATCGGGAAAGATGAACAACTGCTCCGAGCTCCCTTCGTTCCCAGCTTCATTTGTAAGTGGCCGCGGGAGGCCATGTCGTCTTCCTGCTGATCCCTTCTCCTCTCCAATTCCAGCGTGGGCGGAAGCTTCGGAGGCTGATCGTGAAGCAGTTTCTATGGCGCCTTTGAAGC
Organism: Brassica juncea; assembly: GCA_018703725.1. Lineage (NCBI taxonomy): Eukaryota > Viridiplantae > Streptophyta > Magnoliopsida > Brassicales > Brassicaceae > Brassica > Brassica juncea. The sequence continues at coordinate 35,117,276 of CM031935.1, read as the reverse complement.
ATCACCGTTCTTACTTGCTTGACGATGACCCTCGCTCTGAGATCCGGGAAGAGGGTCTAATGGAGATCCGGAGGAAATACGGAATCCCCCCCTTCGGTGGGGATGAGATGTTCCTTTGAATACGAGCGTGTTGCCGACGGAGGGGACAATGAAGTAGCCGTTTTTGAGGCATACCTAGAGGCTGGTTTTCGAGGTATCATCCCTCCCTTTATGTCGCGGTGTCCTCATACTTTGGCTTCTGTCCTTCTCAGCTTACCCCTCTGACATGGAGGACTCTGATGGCTGTCCAAGTGCTTGAGGAATTTCATGGCTTCTCTATCGGAGTACACGAGGTATTGTATCTCTAATACTTTGCTCCTTTGGTGAGCAAGCCGGAGTTTTATCATCTCCGTTCCCGTGATGGCGCTCCCTTGGTCGACGAGCCTTCAGGGGGTCTTAGGGGTAATTACCCTTTTGGGGATGACTAGGACAAGTGATACTTGTTCGTTAAAGTTCCAGGACTGCTTAGTTATCCTACGTTCTGGCATACTATTGGTAACTCTCTTCTCTTTCCTTTTCGTTTGTATTTTGGACACTCCTATTTCTCATGATCTCCCTTTATTGCTAGATGTGTGTCTCATCCGGTATCCTTTAGTGGGGAGGCAGTAGTGAAGCTGGCAATGGAAATTCCTCGTCGTTTCCGAGGGGTGGCTTTCTGACGAGCAAGGAAGCCCTGTGTCATAGTCGCGTCTGGGGTAGGCTGCTGATTTGGACTTTCGTTTGACAAGATTTTATCTTCTTTCTTTTTACCTTTTCAGGGAACGTCGTGAGGCTCTCGGTGTTCGTCGTTTATGATGAATATCAGAGGGGCAAAACGCAAAAAGGCGCCTTTTCTACGTTCCTCCACCGCGGCTAGCCAGGACGACTCCAAAGGCGGCCAGCTTTTCTTCCAATTCGCCAGGTGATGCTGAGGCTGCTCCTAATCAATACTTGGAGGCCGGAGTTCACCGGAGGTTGCTTGGCGAAGTGTTCTTCCTTTGTACTCAGGTGCGAGACATGATGGCGCAGCGTGATCTGTTGATTCAGCGCGTGAGAGTATTTGCTAGGTGGGAGCTTATGAGAGAATGACTGGAGAAGAGGGTCGACCACTGGAACCCCGCGGAAGAGTATCGCCGTTATCTGCTTTTATTCGGAGGAGACGACCGGCCTCTGGGAGAACCTATGCCTCCTCCAATACACGCGCCACTGTTTTGGATGATCGCTCCAAGAATGAGGAGATGGAAATTAGGAAAGGATGACGACGGAGACATTGGTCGAGAGATGATAGAGCTATGGGGAATGCTACGAAACATGTATCTAATTTACAAGTTGTGATGATAAGGTTAGTGAAACTGAATTGCAGATTAATTTTTGTTGGAGACGATGACTCTTTTTTGTTTTGTTTGATTGGTAGTCTGAGATTGGAGACGGTTAAAGTGAACCGGTTATTAATTAGATTGGCGGTTTGGAGTTAAACATACTCATCAAAATGCTGCGTAGATAGCTGATTTTTTAAGAAGGTGCGAGTTCATCATCATCTTCTCGATATATAGAAAAGGATAAATATATAAATTGTCGACAAAAGAATAAAATAAAAAAATTGTCTTTGATATAGAGAACTTAAATTTTATGTAATACTTCTTTGGCCGTAGATTACGAAGGTTCATATATTGTTAATTCTGGACTTCTAATCTGATCTTGTGGAAGATACAATTAGTGTGCTGGCTCCGTTCTTCTTTACTTTGAAAATTTGGAAACATAAATTGCCATTTACATGTAACTTCCACATGTACATTGTACACAGGGATATCAAATGGGCGGGGACTGCCCATAACTGGACCATTATAATTTGGACACGGTCTGCCCATGGGCATGGCGGATGAGTTTCAATGGCATTGTTGGAATTAGGTATTCCTTTCTTTAGGAATGAGAATGCATAAAAGAATCTTTTAGGTATTCCTTTCTTTAGGAATGAGAATGCATAAAAGAATTTTTATTCAATGGCTTTTAAAGGATTACATAAGGCAAATACAGATTGGGACTGATGAATGTTTCTTGATGAATCAACAACTGGTCGCTTTGGGTTCATTGGCACGGACTTTGCAGATAAGCTGAGGAGAACGATAGTAATGAGGTTCGTATGTATCTTATATATACAGTTAAGTCTGTGTTAATTTAACTCATTTTAAATTAAATGTTGTGATGCATAGAAAATGAAAAACAAAACAATTAAGTAACTCTAGTTGAAGCAAATAAAACGGATGAAAAACTTCACAATATAAACCAGAAGTTAAATTGATAATCTTATGATTAGATGACGAGCAGGAATGATTAGAGATTGAGTACCATTGAGTTGAGTCCCATGGAAATTTGAAAGTCTACATTAAGGGCTGAACATGTTATGTTTTATTAGTGAACTAAAGATTGTATTACAAATATCATATGCGTAGTGCTCATCGACTGAATGTCATTGGTTTCTTACTCTTTTTTTTTTCTTTCAAATTAAGTTGTTAGGGATGTCTAATGTTTTGGTAAAGAAGGCAAGTTATAATAGAACCGGAGTTGTTGCTTTACGCGCTGGGCGAAAACTCTTGAATTATCTTAATGCTTTATCCGACCTTTCTTCTTCCCTTCCCTATGCGATATCGTAAATCAACGTTGCAGTTAAATAATCTCTCGTAAACCAAAACAAAGGTAAGTGTAACTCTTGTACGTAGACTTCTCGCATGCTAGTTAATTGAATCCCATTAACAATATATCTTGGGAAATGCTGAAATTTTGAGATAATATTTAAAGTTCTGTCTGGACGTTTGGCCTTCGTCTTTCTTTTAAGTAGCCCAAACTGACACTGAGAGTTCTCATAAGATTTTTTGTCTCCTTCGTCTCTGTTTTGATTTTTCCTCACTATTTCTCTAAACAGTGTTACTTCTAAATCGTCATCTAAATCGCTTGCCTTGTAAGACAAGTTACGTTGCTGCGATGAACAACCTTCTTATAGAAAGACGAAGGGCCATGGAAAAGAAGGAGAAAAGCAGTCTTGCCGAGAGATTATTTTCTTGGTCTATCAAAGATATTCTCAATAGAGATCTCTACAAGCATCAGGTTTTTATATTTGTTAACTCTTCTCTTCAACGCTTGAATCCTTGGTCGTTGGTACTAATACATTATGTTTTGGCGTGTTATTTTTTTGTAACAGATAAAGAAAATACCAGACAGGTTTAGATCCGCTGAAGAGTACCGTCAGTGTTTTGTTCCTCACCTACTCGAAGAAACGCGAACTGAGTTATCCTCATGCTTCAAATCCTTATCAAGATCTCTTGTTTTTCAAATTCATTCTGTGAAAACAATGGAAGCAAGTGGAAGTTCATCAGAGAAGCTATATGAAATAACACTCAAGGATACAGGCGCTATTAGTGCAAAGTACCAGCCAAAATGCGGAGATGTTATTGCTCTCACAAAGGAAAAGCCAAGACGAATTGATGACTTGAATCCTCTACTCCTCGCCTACGTGTTCTCTTCTGATGATGAGCTTATCCTCTCTGTCCGTTCGTCTAGAGCTATACCTAATCTTCATGAATATCCAATTCCCTCATATCAACTAAACGGCGGGCACTTGATTTGTTTCGGCGTTTTTCTCATGAATTCAACTACAAACACTCGAATTTGGAATGCTCTGCACAACGAAGATGCCAATTCGTCTCTAATCAAAAGTGTGTTGCAAGAAAATTCATTGGTACCTCTTTTGGAACTATTCTTTTTGCCTTTACAAATTTCTTTGTATTTATGCATTCATGAATGTTTGTCCTTCAACTGCAAATTATATCGATGTATTATACTTAATGATTTTTTAATACTACGTGTGTATCAGGTTACTACAGAACAATGTGTTTGTAATAGAACTGAACTTGCTGGTTCTGATTATGCCCGTGTTTCGGCTGTAATCAGTTCAGCGACATTGAACACTTCCCAAGAAGCCGCTGTTTTGGGTTGCATCAAGACAAGGAGCTGTACACACGAAAAGAGTGTGAAGTTGATATGGGGACCTCCTGGTACAGGCAAGACAAAGACGGTCGCAACTCTTCTCTATTCCCTTCTCAAGCTAAAGTGCAGAACAGTAGTGTGTGCTCCTACAAACACAGCTATCGTAGAAGTAACCTCAAGGCTCTTGTCCTTGTTCAAGGAAAACTCTTCATCAGAACATTCAACTTACGGGCTGGGTAACGTTGTTTTATCTGGAAACCGAGACAGAATGGGGATTAAAAAGAATCATCCTCTTCTCGATGTGTTTCTTGATGAGCGCATCGGTAAACTTGGTCACCTGTTTTCTCCGTCATCTTCTGTATGGAAGCAGAGATTAGAAGCACTAATAAATTTTCTTGAGAACACAGAGGCAAAGTACGAGCGATATGTTGATGAGTTAGAAGAAGTTGAAAGGATGAAGGAAGAAACTGAAAAGAAGAAGAAAGAAGCTGTAAAGATTCCTACATTTGGTGAGTTTGTGAGGAAGAAGTTTGATTTCTTGAGTGAAGAACTGAAGACAGATATGGTTGCTTTGTACACACATCTTCCTAAGTCTTACATTTCATCTGAACAAGTGAAGTATATGATCGCAGCACGTCAAGCTCTCGACCGTGTCAGATATTTCTTGCAAGAGAATTCTTCTAGATCTGATTTCAACAAGGGAAGCTTCAAATTCGATTGCTTCAACAGGCTCATCAGTGCTGATTGCCTTCAGGCTCTACGTTTACTTCCGTCACGTTTTGAGGTTCCTGACTTGTTGGAAAGTAAAAATATTGGGGCATTTTGTCTGCAGAATGCGTATCTCATCTTCTGCACTGCCTCTGGTGCGGCGGAAATGAGTGCTGAGAGGACGGGGTCTGTTGACCTTCTTGTGGTTGACGAGGCAGCTCAGCTTAAAGAATGTGAATCTGTTGCTGCATTGCAACTTTCTGGTCTACGTCACGCTGTTCTCATAGGAGATGAGCTTCAGTTACCAGCAATGGTTCAAAGCGAGGTACTCTCTCTCTCTCTTTTGTCACACATCAATAATAACTATCTTATTTTTTTCCAACTAGCTAGTGCTCACTATGGTGTTGTGTAATCTCTGGCAGATTTGTGAAAAGGCAAAATTCGGAAGAAGCTTGTTTGAGAGGTTTGTTCTGCTTGGTCACAACAAGCACTTGCTCAACGTTCAGTACCGTATGCATCCTTCAATTAGCCGTTTCCCCAACAGGGAGTTTTATGCTGGAAGGATCAGAGATGCTCCGGTTGTTCAAGAAAGCATTTATCAGAAGAGGTTTCTTCAAGGAAACATGTTTGGTTCTTTTTCTTTTATCAATGTTGGTCGCGGAAAAGAAGAGTTCGGTGATGGACACAGCCCTAAGAACATGGTCGAAGTTGCTGTGATTGCTGAGATCATATCTAATCTTTTCAAAGGTATATTATCTTTAAAGATTAGTAAAGCGTATATGAATACGTTTCTTTCGTCTTATTATGCTTTAATCTTGTAATAGTTTCAAGTGAAAGAAGGATGAAGGTGAATGTTGGAGTGATTTCACCTTATAAAGGACAAGTCAGAGCAATCCAAGAGAGAGTCGGAGATAAGTACGGCTCCTTATCAGGTCAGCTTTTCACTATGAACGTTAGATCTGTGGACGGGTTTCAAGGAGGAGAGGAGGACATTATTCATCATCTCAACGGTTAGAAGTAACGGTAACGGCAAAGTGGGGTTTCTGAGTAACAGACAGAGAGCAAATGTGGCACTGACTAGAGCAAGGCATTGTTTGTGGGTGGTTGGGAACGAGACCACTCTGGCTCTGAGTGGTTCGATTTGGGGGAAGCTGATAAGCGAGTCAAGGTCACGTGGATGCTTCTTCGATGCTGCTGATGAGAAGAATCTGAGAGATGCGATGAATGATGCTTTGCTGGAAGATGTGTCTTCGAGTTTTGGATCTCTTTCGATTGGGAATAGAAGAAGTGCTTGGTAGTTTTTTTTCTTTCAAATTGTCTCGTTTTCTGTTTTGTTTTATGAGTAATCTATTTCCTATGGAAACTCTTGTCTCGGATTTATGAATTTATTATGCGATTTTCTATTTTGGTTTCTAAATTTTCACATCTCAAATCCGAATTTTCGTAATTAAACATACAAAATAGTCTGAATAAATTAAGTTTGAAATTTGTAACCCTTTTAAAAAATGTTTTTGCCGTCTAGAACAACGGACAAGTTTGACTTTGCTTTGGTCGTTGAAGCGGCACCGTTCTTCGTGTATCATTTTGAACGTTTCTTATTCTCATTTTGAAACGAGAGATCTCATCGGAAAAAAAACAAAGAAGGTAGCATCAATGGCGGTTGGCGATTTCGTTCCAAAAGAGTACGGATATGTGGTGATCGTCGTCGTCCTCTACTGTATACTCAATTTCTGGATGGCATTCCAAGTCGGCGGAGCTCGCAAGAGGTTTCCACTTCATTCTTGTCCAATTTTTGTTGGTCGTCTTTCGCGTAGTTGATGTTTATCTATGTGTTGCGTCTAAGCTTTTCTCCATATTCAATCTTTGATTGGATCTCGCGTTGACTTTTTCTGCTGCTAAGTTGCGTTAAAGAAATGTATAAAATGCAGGTACAAAGTTCCTTATCCAACACTATACGCAACCGAGTCTGAAAACAAAGATGCTAAGCTCTTCAACTGTGTTCAGGTTTCCTTCCCTCTTGTTAATTGAATTATCTCAGTGTTTTTTGTTTCTCTAAAAGATGTGAGATGTAATTGGTGGGTTTTGCATTGCAGAGAGGTCACCAGAACTCTCTAGAGATGATGCCAATGTACTTCTTACTCATGATCCTTGGTGGGATGAAGCATCCTTGCATCAGTACAGGCCTTGGTTTGCTCTACAACGTTAGCAGATTCTTCTACTTCAAAGGCTACGCCACTGGTGATCCTATGAAGCGCCTCACCATCGGGTTTCTACTTCTTCCTCTTCCTTTTTTTTTTTAATTATGCTTTAAGTTTGAACTCGAAAGACGACTAACCACACCTTATCTGGTCAAAACATAACTAAACGAAAGGCACCAAAACTGGAATTTTTTTTTTGCATTGTTGATTCTCGCACTGTGGCATGATTAGTGACTTGGTTTCTCTTTAGTGTTCACCTTCATGGCTTAGTTGTTTTGGTTCTGCTAGCTTTTACGTTTTTAGTCATGGTTTTGTCCTCATGCAAACATTAAATGTAGTATGTAGCTAGGTAATTGACAAACTCGGTTACTCTGTTCTGCAGGAAATATGGCTTCTTGGCAATGCTAGGTCTTGCCGTCTGCACAATCTCGTTTGCCACTACACTGCTTCGCGCCTGAGCTTTAAAGGTCTTTGTGAGTTTAAATGCTTTTGGTTGTTGCTAGACTCTTTGGTTTCTTACAAGTTTGGTAACATTGTGTTTACTTTCTCAGAGTTTAAATGCTCAGTTTTTTTTTTTTAATTTTGTTGTTGTAAAACCAGCTTTCTGGTCAATCAGGTGATAAAAATATTGATTAATGGCTCACTTAACTTATGGTGCTAACAAACTGATTATAACACCAGAAGTTGAGGGGATCCAATACCTTGTGAGGTCGTTAGAATGAAAAGTTCACATTGAGCATGATGGTGATTAACATTTAACAAGCACCGGCAATAAATAGACTCTGCCAAAGTTCATGGATAATCTGAAATTAAAGAAAAACTGAACCAAATTATCGGAGTCAAAATACTAAACATCTGGTCAAAAAGACTATACTAAAAAATAGAAAGAGTGGTAACCGAAGAAATTCGGAGAAAGAGGGCTTCTTAGCCCATGTTTGGATATTAAGGTGAGAAGGCCAAGCAGCTTTTGTATAAGAAATACGAGTAAACAGGCACTGTTTCATTCATCCAATCTTCTCCATAATTGCATATATATATACATATATATTTATCCTGAAACATCAAACTCCCTAATTGTTGCTTGATCTACTTCAATCATCATACCAAAGAGATTTTTCATTTGCTCTAAAACAAAATACACCTCAACCCATTCCACAGTTTGAAAGACAGATTTAAAGGTTGTAGTAGATACAATAAACATGATTAAATATTAGAGATCATCCCCGGAAGGATTAAGAGTCTTTCTCTGATGAAAGCTGCTTAGCGAGAAGGAGAAGCCCAGCTGTTGTGAAGCCTGACAAGAGGGCCGATGCATAAAACGTAGCTAGAAGAGACCCTCTTAGAGACTGCCCAGAAGAAGAACAAAACAAAAACACATGACACAAATGTTTTAATTTACAAACCTTTCAAAACCACAGAAAGTAGTATACTTCACAAACCTTTGCGAGTTGCAATGCATTGTCATTAGCATACTGCAATGAGCTCTCTGGTATGCTTTGGATTCCCTGACTGATTTGCCATGAAAGTATCCTGTTTAATCCAAATATGAACTGTTTTACAGTGCTGTTAAGAGACAGTTCCCAAAAGTAATAAACAAAGCTTCCACACATACCCAAACACGAATGCAATGGCAGCTCCAGCGTACGCTTTCTCTGGACTCACAGCAACCTGAAGCTCCCCAAACTGCAGTTTCAAAAAAAAAAAAAAAAAAAATCTCAACTGTAAAAAGTAGCTTCAATGAACGTAGAGGAGAAATCATATAATTATTAAGCATTACCTTAAACATCCTTGTTTTTGACTTGGATTCATCACCGACTGAGGTAGGTGATGTATTTGCAGATAGGACCTCTCCAGTTGTAATCATTGCTTTAGCAATCTGCGAGTTCTCATCAACGTTAGTTCTTGTAGGCATGGAGATGTTCCATACAGATTGTATTTATTGCGGCGATTAAGTTTGATGACTTAAGACTGGTTAATCATTATCATAATCAAACAAACAGTAGAGGGGAAACCACACCTACAACACGTCTCATGCTGTACCTTCTGTAATTCACCTTGACCATACAGTCCCATTCCCCTGAACCTTTTTCCCGCAGATATCAGACGCCTCCCAAAGGCTGAAGCTCAAAAATAAAAAAATAAACGAGAATGACAAGATGTAGAAAGACATTACTATATATAGATAGAGCTAGTTTCTTGTCACCTGATTTGGCACCATCTGTTAATGAAGTTTCCAATTCGGGAAGTTTCTTCACTAAAGTACGAGAGGTTGATGTGTCAGCTTGTTCCCAAGCACGGGACAGGTTCAGTAAGGTCTCCCCAAGCTCTTGACCACACTACAAAATAGATTTGAGAGGTAAGTCCGGAAGAGATGCAAAGATGTTAGCTTTTACAGAAAACAACTACAATAGCTAGCAGCAATATGAAGTGAAAACAGGAACAAAGAAGAAGCTAAGTGAAAAAGAGAAACAAGATGAAATTTTCAAAACATTAAGCAATGATTTGGTGGTGGATGGAAGTGAGCAGGAGGAACTAACCTCATCGACGATGGGTCCATTGGAGAGATCAAAGGCAGCATCATTCAACTGGAAAGATAAAATTAAAAAAGGCATTGCAAATCACTAAAGTTGTAAGCTTTGAAGCAGTGAGGAAACTGAACTAGAAGGGGCTTCTTACATCGAGACGAAGGTCACTTGGTAGCTGCTGGAAGTAGTCTGATGGAAGATCGAAACACTTCTGCAACAACAAAGTTTCAATTTTTGACTCTTATCAATTATCAGAAAAAACAGAGTTTTGTCTCACTTACAGAGAGTTGTAGCAGAAGAGATTTCGAGCTTGTTTCTAAAGGCTGAGGAGAATCTGATTCAGCAAGAGCAAATGTGAGAGTAGAGGGTTTCGAACGATTGAGTCTTCTCGAGGGTAGAGGTTTCAGGGAGGATGTGAAATGAATCAAACGACGACAACTTCGCTCCTGTGAGAAGAAGATTGTGGAAGAGAGATTGCGGAGAGGCTGGAGGAGACCAATACAATCCATCTTGAGCAATTAATGGATACACTCTGTTTTTAGATTTTATGGATATAAATTGTTTACAAGAAATGACAAATCCTTTTGCACCCACTAAAAACCAAAGTTAAATTTTTTTTTTTTTTATGTTTTGCAGAATAATAAGGGAAGTTGAAGAGCTCAAAAACAGCGAGCAATGAGTAAAACTCAAAACACAGTAAAAAGTCGGAACAATTCAAGATAGAAGATCAATTCTGTAACAAATAGTTTGCTGGAAGTTTTAAAACAGTCAAGTAAAACAACATGCATCATCCTACAACATAGAAGAAGCATTTCAAGTCCAGAGTGTTTCTTTTTGTTTTTTTGTTTCATCTCCAAGAGGAACCACCAAGCTTAATCACTTCTTCTGAATTTGAATCCCTCCTTGTCCCATACCCTTCATCCCCCCCTTTCTGATTACTAGCGTCTCCATATAGATCTTTTAGCTTTGCGAGGTTGCTGTTAACAGTCGTAGCTGCTTTCTCCTTGTTGCCATAGTCTCTTTGAGGAGTTGGTTCACGCTCAATTTGCACACTCCTGCTCCTGCTCCTGCTCCTGCTTCTACGGTGGTCACGTCTGCTTCTATCATCCTCGTAATCACTGCGTCTGCTTCTACTTTCATAGTCACGCCTGGATCTCCTATCATTCCCATAATCTCTCTCCCTTTCTCTGTATCTATCTCTTTCCCTTTCGCGGTCTCTCTCCTTCTGTCTGTCTGAGTCTCTGTCTGAATAATAGTCTCGGCTCTGGCTCCTCCGTGGGGATCGACGTTGTGGTTCATCCCTTTCGTTTCTGTCATAACCAGAAGGTGGAGGACGGCGAACAGGAGAGGAGCCTCTGGTGGAAGCACGGTGAGGTGCACGCTGCCCAAATGAAACCGAGAGGGATGCTTTTACTGATGGTGGACGTCGGGCAGTGTCTTCAGAGCCACGAGACATGTCTCCCGTTGAACCAGACGGTTTAGTTGGTAAGTTCATCTTCTCAAGGTTTGATACAATCTGGCGCATCACAGGTACCGGAATACGTGGAAACAAAGTATCAAAGTAATACTGCGAAAAACCAAACAAACAAAATCAGATTAAGGAATTAATACACTAAAGCATGGATAAATGACTCTAGAACACATTATATGGTCAAGTTCTAATGGAAAAACAAACAGAAAATGCATCAAATAAACTTCCAATACATCTTCACATTCTTCTCTTCAAGTATTAATGCAAAATGAAGTAAACTCTTCTAGCAGACAATCACACAGAACGCTCTTCAGAAACATAACTTACCTACTTAGATGAAAGCAAAACCTAAACAAGCAAACTACGTCCTCAATAACAACATAGCAAAACAAATAAACACTGATTATTATCTGGTACTCACCAGTCCAAGCAGCAAATCACGTACGTAAACACCCATGGTCGTCGTCCGTCCATTTGATCCTGGTGCAAACTCCTGAAGCAAAGTAAATAAATATATTCAATTATTCTTGTAAAGCATCCCACACATCTTAAGAAAGGCCCACAAATCTTACAGACAGAGAGTTAAGAGAATTGAGATGCCTATAATTGTAGCCATTCAGGTCACAAACATTCATTCTACTATATGGATCAAAACTCTAATTCATGACCACCTCATGTAGAACACTAACAAGAGCTTCTATAGTCTAATAAGCATATTAAGGAACTAAAGAAAAATAAGATGCTAAACTCACACACATACTACAAGAATCCAGATGTATGAACAGGCAAATGCGTACGGTATATTTCTTGAGAGCTTGATATCTGTCTGTAAAATGTTATCCATAATCGTATGTTACTCTAAAAGCATGATAAAGAAGGTTACCTCATCATCTTTAATGTATGGCTCATACCATGTCCACAATGTCTTTGCATCTGCAACATATCTTAAATATAGGAATCCGACCTACACATATAGTAACACGTGGTCAGATCCAAATCAGTGAACATATAGAAACAGATGAGACAAGTTGTTATGACATTAGGAACATCGATATAAAATGCAAGATTATAATAACTTCCAGACTAGTAAACCAAGGAAGCACACGATTAAAGGGAAAAAAAAAGAACTTCACATAGATCCTAGAGCTTTAAATGGACCACCGGTGGCCAACTAAGAGTCAGATTATTATCACAATCGCCTGTTTCTATACAGTTAAATGGGCAGTGAGGTGATCCTAGGGAGATAGAGTAGCTCAAATTTAAAAGACACTCAAACCTTGATTCGCAGAAACTGCTAGCAAAGAAAGGTCCTATTAATAACCGTGGGAGAAACACTCAGCAACACAAAGAAAGAAAGGCATCCCAACTTTGTTTCTGATTGTGAAAATCTGTTACGAAAACACAAAAACAATTTACGTGTAGGCTCATCATACCCTTCAATACGGGATGAGAAAAGATTAGTTTCAGATGGAACTCACAGATAAGGAATGCTATTTACCTGACTGTCAAAGAGGCTCTCTAATTATTTTCCAAAGAAAGGAAACACTACCTTTTCCGTGATAACATAGACTAACAAAGAACACAACTCAGCTGGTAATCAAGTAACAGGTATTGGAACAAACAGCACACAAATATGCATAAGAAGGTGGTTAAGAAGATTGACTCACCGCTCTGATATAAGGAGAATCAGTGTGCTTCAAGAGGCCATGCATCTGCTTGACAGTGAGTTTCATGGTGAAGAATTTGTAGAGCAAACAGTAAGCTGTGGAAGGACCACGGCAGTTTCCACCCATCCACGGCTCCACGTGACTAACTTGGTTGTAGATTTCATCAATGACCTCATGATAAGTCTTGAGACCATAAAGCTCTTTGAAATAGTCAGAAGAAACAATGTTCATCGAAAGAACCTTCTCCAAGAGTGACTCGTATGATCTTCCATTTGTCTGTATCTCCGCCATGAAATGCTGCTCAGAAGCCAAGCCTACGACGACGACGACTCCCCCCAGAAACCTTGAAACAGAACACATTAAGAAAGCTAAAAGCTTGAAACTTTTGTGGTCAAGGGAAGAATGATAATCAATTTAAAGATATAGAGAAACAAGAACAAATCGTTTTATCTTAGACTTTGAAAATCCTAGATTCATCCGAAACCCTAGAAATCGCTTATCGATGCTCATGTAAAATTAAACCGGAAAGGAGTTGAATTTCGTCAAAACCAGATAAGAAAAAGTGAAATTCGATACCAATTTCTGACGGAACTTGAGAAATCATACCGATTAGGGTTAGAAGAAACAACTCGGAGTTGTGTATTTCAGCGCCGGTTTAAAACAATTTCTCAGAGTAATTGAACTTTTGTTTCAATTGAAATTGCAAGTGGTAAACGAGAGAGAGAGAGAGAGAAAAACCTGAAATTGGAGCAAGTATGATGGAGATTATAGGGCTTCTTCGTACAAGAGGAAGAGGAAACCAAAGACGAGCAAACGGCGATCTCGTATAAAGCCTCAACTTATAATTGCCTATTTCATATACGACCTCATATTATTAGATATTTCATATTGGAACCCTTCTACTAAAATATATCCTTATTTTTATGCTAAGAAAACAATTCAGACAACTTTACATTGACACACAATTAAAAGTTGTTCTTTTGAGTGTTGTGTATCATCATTAGGCTCTTCGTATAGTAAAGTTCATCGTATTCTTTCTTGGGCATGAGATTTGGACGTGCGTTTGAGTAACAGATATACAAACCGACTGAAATTAAAAAGAAGAAAAGGAACCAATGAGGGATAAAGAAAGCGAAGCAACAAAGTTTTAAACTGGAAGACTGCAACAGAGCATTTACTAGACTCGTTAAACCAAAGTCACTGTTTGATATAACACCACTTGACACAACAGGGAGCCTCTCCTAAGACCCATCTCTCTCTACAATATTAGATTACTGAATGAGCCAACTTACAATCCTACAAGTGATCGGTGATAGCTTGAAGCTGAGATATATAGATCACATCATTATGCCTTCGTAACTCAAATAACTACCTCAACTGATTCAGAATGCAAACGCGACTTCTTTTTCTGCATTCTGGGATTCGCTCTCTCTTTGGTTACATGTAACTTCCTAATAGAGTTAAACCGATGTTCACTCAAAGATCAATTCGACGTTGATAAAACGAGGAACCGAAGTCTACCTTTTGAAGATCACGAAAGAAGAACGATCTTTAGATAAACAAACTCAAGAAGTACTTAGATTTCTATTATATCTTTTAGAAAGTTACAATGATTCTGAATGAATTGAAAATACAACCATACTTTATTTTTATCTACTCGTCAACGACTCAAACGACTTATTTGATCTTCCAATGAGCTGTTGCCAGCTGTATCTCCGTAACTGACTTGCTAACGACTTCCCTCTCTCTGGTTCTCCACTCTTCTTCTGCCATCTGTCCTTTCTCATTTAGCTGTAACACAACCTCCCTCCCCAAAGAACCTTGACCACAAGGTCAGCAGACAAATTCCGGATACTTCTGCTGCAACTCATACAAGTATTCCCAAGTGGCTTCTTCCAACAACTGATTTGCCCACTTAACCAATAACCATTGTTGCAGCCTGGCCTTTCCTCTGTAGCATCTTCCTCTCTAAAATCTGCTTAGGTGTCTTGGTCAAAGTCTCGTATACTACTGCAGGTAGCTGCATAGTAGTAGACACATCACCCATAAGCTTCTTTTACTGAGACACATGAAACACATGATGTATCTGAGAAGTAGTAGGCAACTGTAACTTATATGCCACCGGTCCAAACTTATCCAGGATCTTGTATGGACTGTAATACTTAAGAGATAGCTTCTGAGAAGTTCTGTTAACCACTGACTACTGACGATAGGGTTGTAGCTTTAAGAATACCCAATCTCCAATCTGAAAACTCCTCTCACTTGTGTGCTTATCCGCTAACTGTTTCATCTGATGTTGAGAACGCATGAGATGAAACTTTAGTATCATCAGCATCTTTTCACGTTCTTATAAACTCTTCGCAACCACTTGCACCTTGAATTCTCTCGCAAGATATGACAAATGGATCAGTGGAGGTTGACCATAGACTTCTTTATATGGCGTGATGTGTGTTGAGCTGTGATAGTTAGTATTGTACCAATACTCAGCTAAAGGTAATCACTTGCTCCACAGATAAGGCTTGTCACTGATTTAGCATACAGTTTATTCATCTTCATCAGCTCAAACTCTTCTTTTAGATGGTAAAGATGCTCTTCCATTGTTGAACTATATATCAGTATGTTGTCGAAAAAGATCAAAACGAACTTCCGAAGACATTCTGCAAATACATGGTTCATTAGTCCTTGGAATATTGCAGATGCATTAGTAAGCCCAAAAGGCATTACTAGGTACTCGTAGTGACCGTTGTGTGTCCTAAAAGCTGTTTTATGAATATCACTCTCCTCCATTCTTACTTGATGATACCCAGCTCGAAGATCAATCTTAGAGTACACACGCGATCCACCCAATTCATCCATTAGATCCTCTATCAACGGAATGGGAAACCTGTCCTTCACAGTCATTTCATTCAATCTTCGGTAATCCACACACAGCCTCCAAGTGTTATCTTTCTTTTTGACCAACACTACTGGTGATGCATAAGGACTCGAACTCGGTTGAACTGTACCAGCTTTCAACAGTTCTTGAATCATCTTGTCTATCTCGTTCTTTTGTTGTACTGCGTACCTATAGGGTCTCTGATTCACATGATTAAACCCTTCTTTCAGAGAAATCGTATGGTTATGATTGTCTCTGGATGGAGGTAGTGCCTTTGGTTCTTCAAAAATAAACAGAACTGCTATGTTAATTGTTCAATTGCAGCTACCCCACTCTCCTCAGTCTGATGTGTAATTTACCAAAATCAAAGACATATGCTCTTCTGCTACACCATCATACGTGTAGATCATATGGAGCTGAATCTCTTCATCAAAGATTAAACAAAAGCAAATTACTAACACTTGATTTATATTGGTAAAAACATATTTTTATTTTACCTCAAAGACTGTTGTTTATGTTGAAGCTTCTCCTTCCAATCGACTCCTCTTGCTGACTTTTCCATTCACATTCTTGTCCACTTGAGGAGGTGAAAAGCTCTGAGGCAATCTCTGTCTTGCAAAGAGAGCTTGAAATGCTATACGACCCTGAAAACAAGGTTTTATATGCACACTTAGTGTTAGTTTCAATTAAAAAGCTCTCTGTGAATCCATGATTCATTTGTTGTTCTTTTGTTTACCCTTTGGGAGACTTCTTTCCATGAATCAGTAGTTTGGTTGTTGTTGTTGTCTCTGATTTTACTCCGACAGTTGCCTAACTCAATAACAAGTAGCATCAGGGATTCACTGGTTCCTGCATCATCAAATGTCACAAAACAGAATACCATCCCTTAGCAATCAAACCCATTCACACTCAGAGCATTTAAAATTTCCAATACAAAAACTATCATCAGCCTACACCTTCTGTGGGGTTCAAAAGTGCCAATCACAAAATTTTGACATTCCAATATATAGAATATTGGTTGGTACAACACTACAAAACCTTGATGTCTGCTTTCTAACATTCCACTCTCTCTCAGCACCACCTCCTCAAAGTAAGTAAACCTATGCTTCTAATGTTAACAAGACATTGCCTATTTGTCTTGATTGGGTGTGTTATTTATAACAAGACATCCTCAAAGTAAGTAAACCTATGCTTCTAAGCTTAAACTATCTGTGTGGAACCAAAACATAGCTCAAGAGTGCCAGAAGATATCTTCTTTGCAACAAGCAGCAGATAAATGGCTTAAGTGTCTGCCAGTTAATCATCCATACTACAAATTCTTTACCTCTAACATCCCACAAACGAGGTGAAACTGAAAGATACTGTATTGGCCATTGATTTGGCTCTGGTTTGATTCAAAGACACATATTTATCTGCTACTCTACTTCACATTATAAACTCTCTGCTTACACCAAAGTAAAAACCAAGTACTGGGTAAAGAATCTTTCGTGTTTTTCAGGCGATTTAAGAGTCTTGCTGTTTCATTACCAGAAGATGCTTTGTGAATTGTAGCCTAAGCTTCCCTTTTTCTTCTGCTGAAACTAACCTCAAATCTCATCATCAAAAACCAAATTTCAATTCCAACGAGATTCACAAGCTTCAAATCAATACAAAAAAAAACTCAAAATTTGAATCTTCACCTTGATTTCATGGACGGATTTGGAGGAGGAGAGCAACAACGAGGAAGACGACGAGATTTTTGAGAAAGGAAAAAAAGCATCGACGAAGTCGAAGAAAGAGACGATCAATACTAAGGGGAAGTGTATGGGGTTTTTTACCAATTCCAAAAGCCATATATTAGACAGCAGTTCTCTTGTTTTATCTCTTTTTTTTATTTATTTATTTATTGTTTTTTTAGAACCTTCTCTAAAAGCCTCCGCTGGAGGTGGTCTTACACTGTGTTTTATTTAGTTTGATTTTTAATTAGCAGTTTGATCATATCATCACTATTTTATTTTATGAATTATTGGAATTTAGGACTTTGGTTTAATCCTGGTCCATATAGAACCAACAGTGCTAAGGATATAGGAAATTTTGCAATGGATAGCGACATATAGAAGCGGTTTCTCCAGCTGATATACGCCGATCTCTATATGAACCAGCTCACGACCAGTCATTGACATCCCGTTTACATTCTGCCCAAGTAAATCTCTTTCAGTCACACTGTTTTACAAATGAGTTTCATTCATATCTTTGTTACTTTTCTCTCATGGAGATCCACTAGGGCTTTGTATCTACTTGTTGCCATGCTTCCAAGGTGCTTATACACAAAGGGAACACCAAGTTCTATATCCTTAGCACTGTTTGCTATTTCCTATCTATGTTCGGATACTTCATTTGCTATTTCTTAATTGAGATTTTCTTTGCTATTTATATTTTTTTGGTGTGTAATCTTTTGTTATGTTTTGTTTTTAACACTCTCTTGGTGTGTTTTTCTTACGTTAGATCTAGGTTTCTAAGTCCAAAGTATTTAAAAACTTGGTTTTTCTTCTTTGTTCATTATTTTTTGCAGTGGCAAAGGTTCGGAATCAAATGAATAGGGAAAGCACACAATTTGGAATTATATTTCTGTTCCATAAGTCATAGCATGAAACAAGTCTTTATTTCCGTTCGGTTTGGTACTTTTACGACTCCTAGATTTTTGCTGTTGTTTGTAGTATGTTTGTAGTATTCGATATGAACATTAATTTATGATCTTATTGTAGCCGTAGTCTTATATGTCACTGCAACCCTGATACGAGAGCATTGACGGACCCATCTCGAGAGCTTCCTTTGGGTAAAATAACTCTTAATTGGCTTATGGAAACGGACACAAGAGACTTTCAGTTTCCTTGCATAGGCTTGAACAGCTTTGGTTCCAAGAATGATGGATCTGATTTATTAGTTCAGTTGTATGTACCCAGTACCCAAAGAAAAATATGCTTGTGCTTTTTTTTTGAACACAAAATATGCTTGTGCTTAGTTTCAGTGTGCAGTGCCTTGTATACACAAACTGGTAACCGGCTGGATTGATGATAGGTTTCTAGGGGTTTAGTATAGTTCTTTTTTCTTACTATTTGGTATTTATATATATGGTTGTTTTCTTTCTGAGTTAGGTCTTCAAAATTTTATTATACCGTCTTCACTTTTGAGTGGCAAAACTAAGACGTATGTTAATTAAAACACACACAAAAATTGTAATTTCAGTTATTCTACTTTGCTGTGTATGCCATGTTTTCTGTTCTCTGCTATATTACAACCGATCTTTTTCTTGCCAAGATGTTGCAATTTTGATTGTTTCGGTAAATTTCTCCAATGTCCGCCAACAAGAATTCACAATCTCAGTCGCTAAATAAAAATATACATATATAAATCCTTGATCTTTTGGACTTTATTTGTGTGAACTCAACTAGATAAAAAAGTATGAGCTCAAAATTAAAAGAGCGAATTGGCTTAAAATACATGGAAGATGTCAATATTTGCAAAAATGGAACAACGGTAAAAGGTAGAGAGAGAAAGTGAGTCAAATGACAATTTAAACCATTGTTCACATGTTCTAAGGGTAGGTGTACAAAATACATTATATTTTAGAGTGTAAGTATTTGTATATATAGATTTCCAGTAGTTGCTTTCTAGTAAATATATATAACTTACATTGATGTTATTGTAGGAAAATATCGCATGCGTAAAGGAAAACTTGTAGCCGGTTATTTCATATGTTATCCATATGCACTTTTATCTTGAATATTTTCCCTCTCTAATGTTATAAATATTCATTTGTTATTTTTTCCAAGACTACTTTTCAATAAATCACGCCCAGTGTTAGACATGTAAAGGAAATATACACTATTTAATATATATTGGATGGTAAGTTATGTTCTAAATTAGAAGGATACAACACATATGTTATACAATTAATCAAATTCTAAATTCTAAACCTTAACCATCAATTTCTAAATCCTAAATTCTAATTACTAAACCCTAAACTCTAGCCATCAAATTCTAAACCCTAATCTTAATCATTTATGTGTGTAATATTTACCAATTATCCGGTTATTTCTATGTTCAAAAAAAAAATTATTTGGTTATTTTTAAAGGTTGTTGGTTATTTAATTTGGTGGTCAGCTAATCTAATTAATTATCTGGACATTATTATTGTTAGTCGATCAGTTTATACAAAATTCACGAGTTCGGCTAAACAAAATATTAGCTATCTAATAATTTGAAATAACATATGATTTAAAAGAAGCTGGCTAAAATTTTCTAAGAAGAAATAATCATTTTATTAGCTTTCTTTTGAAAATGGCACAAATTTGAAGACTCCACATCAACTTCTCAGACTGTACCAATCTCCATTTCTCTTTTCACGAGTTCGGCTAAACAAAATATTAGCTTTCATTTGAAAATGGCACAAATTTGAAGACTCCACATCAACTTCTCAGACTGTACCAATCTCCATTTCTCTTTTCACAAGTGGCCAGTAGCAACGCACCAGAAGAAGAAACTATAACTCATCTATAGGTGAAGCCAGCATCAATGCGTAATGGTCTCTCAATGCTCTTTAAGAGAAAACAAATATGGTTGTGACTTACTTGACCATATTCACTAAGTCCAAATCTCCTGAGAGTAACTTCTCCTGATGAACACTGTAAAAATCAACAACATAAAAAATTACAGAAATTAGTCTCTGTTATAATCAATAAAGAATATATTTATCTCCAGTTAATCAAAAGAAGATCAGAAATTAACATATAATTAGCATAGACTATGAAGCTAATTACTTATTAATCTATAATAGTAGTAAATTTCATTTTCAAAGTCAATAAAGATGTGACCTTGAGAAGATTGATGGAGTCGGCGGCCATGCGTCTTTTACTAGGAAGACCAAGACGAATCTGGTCTCTCTCGACAGCAACGGCAGCGGGAGCAGAACCATTCGCGACGGAGCTTTGAACGGTGGAGTGCAAGAAGCGACAAATCGAAGGCATCTCTAGGCAGCTCCGACGAAGGAGAAAGCAATGGATGGAGTGGGGTGAAAGGGAGAGAGAAGCATAAAAGAATTATTGTAAATTGGTAGACATTGATGAGGCGATGACTCTTAATAATAACTAGATTTTGACCCGTGCGTCCCGTCCGGGTTCGAATTTTATTTTTAAGTTTAGATAGTAAAATTTTCTATGTTAATCTTGGTTATTTGTTTGAAAACCTACTTTTGTAAATACAATTATTCTGTGAACTTAAATATAATCCTAAAGGTTGATAGTTTATGTGATTCAATTAAAGGTTTGGTTTTTTCATTTGTTTGATCTTATTTCCGGAATCACATAAACTATGAACATTATAAATATAAAATAACTCTCTTTATTGTTTTTATGCCGTTAATTAACTAATTATTTCAAATCATTACCTATATCATATATATATGTTGATTATTATTATGTATTTAATTTTTCCTATTGAATTTGATTTTGATGATTAAACCAATATTTTATGCATGAAATAACATACTTGAGAATTATTTTGTATTTAATTTCTTATGATCCGGACCCGTTATTCAAAGCGCTAGATTTCTTTGAAATAATTGATTTGTTTTTTCAGTTTATATAACAACTTATTGTATATATAAAAGTTTAGGATAACTTAATTTTATATATATCGAAATTTCAAAGTGTGGATTAACATTTGGGTTTATGTTTTGATATATTCTTTAATATTATACATTTAAATATTAATTTTACTATGATAGTTTTAAGGGTTTTTTCAAAAATATATTGTATTAAAATACCGAAAATATTAAAATAAATTACTGGAAATAACATGTTTCACCATATAATAAAATAGTATAATTATTGATTAATATTTAATATTTTATCAATGTATATATATACAATATATAATATTTAATATTCTAACTTAAACAGTTTTCATTTTTATACATTACCTCTCAATCTCAACCTGTTTCACTATACATATAATGGAATAATCTAAATATTAAATACATTACCTCTTAAACAGTTTTCATTTTTATACATTACCTTTCAATCCCAACCTGTTTCACTATACATATAATGGAATAATCTAAATATTAAATATATTACCTCTTAAACAGTTTTCATTTCTCATCTCCTCTTTTCCAAGTAGCATGCATTTTAACACCATACACACAACAAAATAGCATTTTTAATTAGTGTGTGATCATAAATAAAACAATAATCAGAAATGTGGATCCTAGACCACGAGTCTACCAAGATCATTTTCAACTACACAAGACAACATAATTTCACGCAAGTTAGAGTATTTAAACATAAGTGGTTCTATATACATACAATAATTTTTACCATCATTGCGAAAACCTAAAAATGACTAACATAAACAAATAGTTAAATACCACGAAAACATAAATACGCTTCCCAACCTAAGGAAAATTTTCCTCGAAATATCATTCTTATACTTTTCCTCTTCTTCTTCTTTTGGCCAAACATATATCATTCACGTTAGTTTAGTCCCTGCACAAACAAAAAAACAAAAAAACACTAATTATTAGCTTATTTGATGATGAACAAATAATTAGAATACAAAGAAACAAAAAAGAAAATTATGAACTAAACAAAAGAGAAAAACAGACAGAGAACAAAGATGGTCGGCTCAAAAAAAAGGTTCAATGACTATTTATAGAGTAATTAGTCTGCTAGTTAGGTTGGCTAGGTTAGATAAGAAGAAAATTCTAAAGTATCTTGATGATCAAGTTTAATTGAAATCTTTTAGATTTGGTATATACTGATTCAATTATAGGATATTCTGATTTATTTTCCTAAACTAAATATATCGTTATACTTTTATTTATCAGTTTCACGCAATAAAATATAACTAATTAAGGTACAATATATTTAATTCGTTCAGTATTTTTAGAATTACTTGCTAACAAATTTTATAGAAGAATCATTGATATTTTGAATTTCCTTGCGCAAGAATATCCTTTATGTTTTTAACAAAATCGTAAATATTGCAGTCATTTTGCGCAATAAAGGGTAACTAATTAAGATAACATATATTTAATTCGTTCTGTATTTTTAGAATTACTTGCTAAGAAAATTTATAGAAGAATCATTGATATTTTTGAATTTCCTTGCGCAGGAATCACTTGAAATCAGGGAAAATATATGCTAACTAATTTTTTAAATTGGATTTGTTAAATATGGGTCAAGAAAAATGTATATGTACTATAAAATACAATATGTTATGGGCTACATAAAATACGGGTCTGAAAACTATTGCTTGATTGTTAGGCATAACATAATTAAGAATATTCTCTTTTCAAAATAATAAACGATTGTCATTTAATAGTGTCGTAATATAATAAAGAAAGATCAATTTTATGGGTGAATTAACGTTTAATAAGACATTTAATATTTAGATATTCCTTGATTGTAGCTGTGATTCAATTAAAAATATTCTTTTCAATATTAATTGATATCATCTTTCAAAAAGGTAATCTAGTTAGAAAGTTTAGATTTTTTGGTATTCACGTTTAAATTAAAATATTTAATATTTAGATATTCCTTGATTGTAGCAAGAAAATATTTAGTGATATTTGTACAATATTAATAATGATTAATATATGAATTAGCTTTTTGTTTAGATAAGTTTGGAATTGTAATTACTTAATTTGAAATTTTTTTTTCATTAGTGTTCTATGAATTTTTATTAATTTTATGATATTTTGTATTCTTGAAAAATGAACTCTTGAAATTTTTATATTTGACTAAAATAAATAAGGTAATACTATATTTAATTTTTTTATATAATATATACTATATATTTTCAGTTTGTGTTTTTATTTTTTCACAAAGAAAATAATATTTTCTTTTGTCAATATATGAATATCGATTTGTTTAGATAAATTATGAAATTGTAGTGGTAGAATCTGTAAATAAAAAGAATTACAAAAATGAAATATTTGATTTATTATAAATTCAATGACTAAATATGTAAATAAAAGAAAGTAAATATACTGTTATCCATGTTTCCAAACACACTAATCTCGGATTAATTAAATAATTTTTTTTAAAACACCTAAACCTGTTTCCAAACACATTTATCTAACAAAATGCTATTCAAGTAGTCAAACAAATCGATTTTGTACTTCTGCTTTAATAATATAGATGGAAGGGTTTTTAATGACGGAAAGAAGATTTAAATGCAGATAATACTACTTACATATTCTTCTTTATGCCACTAAATTCTTCTTGATGCTAGTGTAATACAAAAGAGTTTCTGGGTTCAGAGTAGAAGAGAGAGTCAGAGTAAGAGAAAAATATAGAGGAATTAGAATGGAAGGAAGAGAATGGTTTCGATATGCACTATGTATTTACACAAAATGGTTTTATAGGGGCGTTCTGGTCATTATTGAAAAGTTACAGTAGAAGTTCCATATATGCAAATTATACATTTATCTGTGTATTGATAGTGCAAATTCCCAAATTAAAAAACGGGTTTTCAAAAAAAAAAAAAAAAATTAAAAACGGGTCGGTTTCAGTCACTTCACTCACTTGTATTTATTTATATTATGAATTTTATCTGGATATAGACTATAATTATACAATTCATAGGGGTGTTAAAATGAGCTAGCTCTCTCAATTCAGCTCAGCTCATTGTGAGTTCGGATCTTTCATGAGCTAGTTCAACTCAGCTCATTTATTATATGAGCTTCAATATGTAAACTCGAACTCAGATCATCTAGATCATGAGTTAAATGAGCTTACTCGTGATCAAATATAAAAAAATTAAAATTATAAAATAATTAAAAAATAAAATATAGAATGACTTTATATAAAATAATTTAAATTTAACTATTAAAAATCCAAAACGTTAATATTAAATACTGAATAAAACCAACACCTAATAATATATTAAATAAGAGCTAAAATTAATGATCCAAAAATATATTCACATAAGAGTCTTGTGATGATTAATATTCGTACTCTTTATCAATTCAAATCGTAAAGATATATATTCTGCATGAGAGTCTTCATAATATTTTTTATATTTTTTAATTCTAAAGAGATGTGATATGATGATTGATATCAAAATTCTTTTATATTTTTATATCTATTTAAAAGTTTTTGGTTTTATATTTTAATTTTAGAAGATAAATATGATTAATGTAGAAACTAAATTTTCTTAAATAAAAAACAGAAGTCGTACATATATTAAGTATAAAAACTACCAAGTTCATGAGTTAACTCATGTTCATTAAAGATCGTTTATATAACTCGTGATCTAATTTAAGTTCGATCATTAAGTTCATTTATTAAATGAGCCTAAAAAGTAGAGATCATGCTCATGAAAAATCGAGTCGAGCTAAGCTGAGCCAGTTTATGAGCTAATATAATTCACATTTGTATTTTTAATTAACAACAAATAAATACAGTTTAAAATAGTGATTTATGAAGTTTTGATTAAATATCAACAGAAAAGTCTTACAGTTTGTTTAATATCTAATAAAATAATATCAACCCTAATACTAATTAAATTCTAACCTACCAGATAATTTTAATTTAATGAACATATTAATAATATTAGTTAACAAGATAATTATACCCGCATAAATTGCGGGCGAGTACATCATTATCCAATAAACAAACAAAGTCCTACTTAAACTACTGATCACCTCCATCTTGAACGAAGAAAAGCCTTGAAGAATCGGCACAAGGTGCAATGGCGGAACCTCCGAATCTCATGCTGCAAGCAAGACAACTTCTTGCGACACCAAGCAACGAACGGTTAGAGAGTCTTGTCACTAATCTCTCAACGCGTCAAGAAACCACCGAATATCAAACGGCGCTTCCACTCTTCATCTTCTGCGTCGATAACTTCGCAAACTGCTTAACCCTAAAGCTTCTGCAGATGTATCGTTCTTCTTCCGATGCCCTCCTCAGATCCAAATCGATCGTTGTCCTTTCCGAAACCCTAGCCGCTTATAAATCCCGCAGGCTCGAACTATCTCTCGTCGCTCTCAACGAGATCAAACCTCTTGTGATCTCTTGCTTGAGTATGATGCAAGAAACCGAGATCAAACTCTTCAGAAGAATCGTCTCTTTCATCGCTCACGACGTTTTGATGCTCGATAACGGCGGGTGGGACGAGCTCAGCGATTGTATCGTCGAGCTCTCAAGCACCGAACCTCTAAAGGCTTTGCATGTCTTCGTGGATTTGCCTCCAGTGTACGGGAGATTCATCTACAGTTGTTTCGGCAGGATTGTGGAGAAAGCAGCGAAGTTGCTGCTTATGCCTGATCGAGATAGAGTCGAAGATTGGAGTTTGGGTTTACAAGCTATTTCGAAACTTGGGATTCAAGTCTTGGATTCTGAGAGGAGATTCGATATGCTGAAGGGTCTTCTTACTCTTCTTGTCAAGGCAGCGAGTGATCTTGTCGACAAGGGTATGGAAGAGTTTCTGGTACGAGGGCTCGCAGATCTCGAGATGTTCTTGTCACGAGAGAAGAAGTTGTATAATTACAATAAGGATCAGTGTGATTTTGTGTCTTGTTTCTTGTACAAGATCAAAGACTTGGGACTACTGACCCTGGAGGCTACGGGGAAGATCCATCGTTTGGTTAAGTTTGCCCCATCTCTCGTACAACAGCCACAGGAAGGTCATGGAGTAGGTTCTGAACGTGAATGGTTTGATCGTTTGAACAACTTACAGCCACTTGAGATCTTAAGAATATTTGCGTCCACTGAGGTCGAAGAGAGGTTCAGAGAATTGGCAATCGGACGGCTACACGTGTTACTCTCTGATAACGTTTCAAGGGGAGAGTTAACAGACGTTTCACTGTTGAGAGAACTTCAGCCGTTGCTCATCTCTTGCCTTTGGGAAAAACAAGGAATCTCTGAGAGCATGTTCAAAGTCCTCGGTGAGGTTGTCTATCACGTTGCGTTTCAGATGATGAACTTCCGTTCTGAGTCATGGTGCGATCTTTCCAACTACATTGGATCTAACAGCGAAACAGAGTTTGAGAGAGCGGTTTATATCTTCCAGTGCTTAACAATGTGGCTTGATGATGAGTTTATGTTTCCTATTGTGAAATTTCTTCTCCCAGAGATAAACAAAAGGCTAAACCCACCGAGTGATGTTTTGGTAGATAACAGTTGCTGGGTCTTGGCGTTTTTGGGTGCCTTCTGTGCCATCATTCAATTGGTAGAGATCGAAGATTCTGCTGTGGAGGAGATGGAAGATAAGATGGTAGATTCAGTGAGAGATCTAGTGGAAAGAAAAATGGAAGTTGGGCTTGTGAGGAGAGCTTTCAGAGATGTGGAAAGCATTGTGAAGAAGCAAAAGGAATGGTTTGGTAATAACGAATACGAATTGATTAAGGCTCTGCTTCAGAGACTCTACCTAATCAAAGGCATGACAATGGAAAGCAAGATGGTGTTGTGGAGAATCAACGTTTCTGTGAACAGAAGATTGACTGACCTAGCTGAAGTATAATCCGATGGTTCGTCTGAATTTATATAGATATAGACGTTAATGTCAAATTGTAATTTATTCTTTCATTGAATAAAATTTCTCTCTTTGGCTATCTTCTATCAACGTGTTTTCTCTCTATTTGATCATATTGCTTTCTTGATAATGTCTCGAGTTTTAAAGAAAAAAAGCAATGTCTCGAGTTGAAAAATTACTTTCATTCAATAAAATTTATTTGGTGAGGTTTTTTTCTTGTCTCTGTTTAACAATCTGATACTGCTGCCAAGGGCCATCACCAGTGGTTGATGGGCATGATTAATGTGTCTTTTAAGAGCAGCTCAAACGTGGGTAATAACACTTGCAATGGGGTTCTACCCATTGAAGTTCTAAACATCTATATAAGTGTGTATGTATAAACTATATATGTGTATGTAATTGTGGAGTCCATAATTTTGTGGAAAACTCAACACAAAGTTTTTTAAAATTTTTGGGTTTAGAAAATTTGGATTGGGTTTTCAAAAAATTTATGGACGCCACAACTACATACACATCTCTATAATATTATTTGAGAAGTCAGTTTCCTACGTGGCGCGCTCACGTTAACTCTCGCGATGGTTGATTACATAGATACCCCTAATGAATTAAAAATATTATATATGATTGACATTAATAATGTATTTCCTTTTTTCATAATAAGATATTAGTTAACTTTTAATTTAATTTTCTTTTTTGAAACACACACATAAATAAATAAAAGTAAATATTAACATATAATATTGTAATAAAGATGAACTTTAATTATTTTTAAAATTTTTTCTAAAACAATATAAATAAAAAGCAAAATATATAAGCTTTTAATATATATATATATATATAACGTAGAATCACAAAAATTGTAAATATAAATTTTTGTAAGGTTCTTCTTTTAAAATATAATAAAATTTATTATTTGAATATATTAAATTAAATATATTTTATTGTTAGTTTTTCATAATAAGGTGTTAATAAATTTTTAGTTTAATTTTAATTTTTCCAAAAGAACAAAAATAGAAAATTAAATATTTATAAAACATAAACATATATATTTTATATACAAAGAAATTTTAGTTATCTTTTCTAAATTTTCTAAAAAAAAATACAAAAAAAGGGAAAATATATAAACTTTTTACTATATATGTATATATAACGTAGCTTCAATCAAAAACTTGAAATATTTTTTTTTTTTGAAATCTTCTTCTAAAAATAATAATATATTTAATTTAAATATAATAACTTTAATATACTTTACTGTCATTTCCCTTTTATTAAAAATTTAATCATTTTTAACTTAAATTTCGTTTTTTACAAAATTATATAGATTCTATATATAAACAAAGTTTTTATTCTTTTTATTTTTTATTAACATAAAAAGATATATATATATATATATATATATAAACTTTAAGATATACTTTACAAAATAAATTGAAAATAAAATAATATAAATATCATTATTCAATAATTATTTTATTATAATTAAATATATAATTTTATTATAATTATTTAAACAACACAAACTGATTATTTAATATCATTTTCACAAAAACAAAAATAGATTTTGTGTCATTTTAAAACCAGATACATATTTAAAATGTGAGACTAATAAACAAGATAAAATAGTATTTTTACGATGAATATTAATTTGACTAAATAATCAATTTTTGGTAACAAAAATATTATCATATACTATAAGTTTATTTTTACTTTATAATTATTAACTGAAAAATTAATAAAAACAATTCAAATAATGTTAGAATGAAAATTAAACTTATTAATTTTGCTTGATCTAAACTGCATATAAGCAAATTGTTGGGGAGAAAAATTATAAGTTTTTGGTGTAACTATCTAATGAATTTCTCAACACTTCAATTTTTTAATTCTATCAAAAACAACATATATCAAATTATACACAATCTTACATAATATATTATTCAATCCAATCAAAATATAACTAACAAGGTTATTCTTATTTTAGTCTAATTTTAATAAAATCTTTTGATTTATTTAAAAGAAATACAACCTAATATACCAAAATATGAATTACCAAACTAATCAAAATATAAAGTATTAAATCAACCAATTGTTATGATTTAATTATTTTATATATTCATAAATGTGCATGAATTTTCAAAATATTACAAGTTATGTGTGTTAATGCAACTTTGATTTAATATATTTTTCCTATTTTTTCTGAAACAACATATATCAGATATACAAGATTTACAAATATATGTGCAAATATAAGAGGATGAACTGAAAATTGATTAAACAAAGAGATGAAAAGAACTACTTGAAGTTAAGAAACAATAATTCAACTTTAACATAATTAAAAAATAAACAAAAATCGTTGCTCAATTTAAGAGAATAAAAGTAATTCAATATACCAAAATATATATTTGAGTTAATATGACATATTATATTTAGAAATCACATATCTAACTAAGTCTGTAACATAATTATACTTAATACGATTTTTTATTTATTTATCATACACATAAATTACAAAATAATCTAATACTAATAAACAAACAAACAAAAATATTTAATAATTCTTATAATTTAATTATTTCATAAATTTTTATACCCGTGCATGAGCACGGGAAAATCACCTAGTATATAGTATATACATACACATATATCTAGATGTTTAGAACTCCAATGGGTAGAACTCTTATTGAAGGTGCTCTAAGAGCAGGATTATCGGAGGGGAAGGGGGGAGGGTAACTAAAGGTTTTTTTGTCGTGTGGGTCCCACTTTTTTTTTTGTAAATCCGGTCACAAAAACCACAAAATAAGGATTGATCTTTCTTCAATTCTTGTACTGTTTGCGGGTTCCATTGACACGTGTCGGCCCGCGATTGATTTCCTTTTTAATTTTTTTTAATCAGACAAAAAAAATTTTAAGAAACCTCCTAACAGTTTCAGCGATAATCATGGCTAAGGAGATGAGATTTCAAACTTACTGCTGTAGATTTATATGTTCTACTATAGAATGTAAGTTATAGGTTTTTATGCTGTAACTTAAATTTTTTTTGATGTAGAATCTAAATTATAGATTTTTGTGTTGTTGATTTAGATTTTAGTGTATAATTAAAGTTGTATATTTTGTAATATAAAATTTTGATTATGAATTTAAAAAAAGACAGCTGTTATATGTAGTTTACTAAATATTAAGTTGTGATTAATAAATATCAAATATTATTGTTTATTTATAAAAAGATTATTTTGAAATATATAATTCATATTTGATATATGTAATCATTAAATGTGAAATTTTTATTTACATTTATATGCTACACATAATCTTTACATAATAATTATAATATTCTAGTTGTTTATATACATATATTCTAAATATATTATTATATATTATTGTGCAAAGTCATATGTTGTAGAAATAATCTATGGCTGTAGGTTTCAAAAAATAAACAAGAGCTTGATAGCTTTAGTTTTATTGCGCACAGCATCCACAACTCTCTCCAATCACCCTCTGATTTAAGGTTGCTCTAAGTAAGCAGCTATCACTAATATAAAAGGTGTGTACTGATTAGAGAAACACTTTTTATGTTTCTGTTTATCTTTGAATGAAGAGAAACACTTTATCCAGAGACTAGATTATTCATTTTAACGTGAGGTGACATGATCCAATATCTCTCAGTTTGTAAACAATTTTTCTAACTCAATATATTGTCGTACTTTCTAGTTATGAGACATCAAATCGTACTAAAGTGAGACTGCGTCATGGGTATGATAGAGCATTGGAATATGTGGATGTCGTAGATTGAAGCGTTTGTTACTAGTTAAGGTTTCTCCGATTTTGAAATACGACAATTTACATACAGTTGTATCAAAAGTGAGACACTAACAATGTATTGTGATTAAATTTTAAAATTTGTGTTTAGAAGCCCGATGATCTCAAATTTCGGTAGTTCCAACGTTTCAACAAGAACGTTGAAGAGGCAAGCCACATCTTCAAGATCAGTTAAGCAAACAAGTCACGTTTGGTATCATTTTTAAGCAGAGATTTAATGAAAAGACTGAGGTCGATAAGTGTCTACGGGCGGTGCGAGCGGTGTGTATGAGCACTAGTTTATACGTGAATGCTATGTAGAGGGAGACTTTTACCGGGGGTGAAACTGGACTATCTTGGCGGTTTGGTCTGTTAGTGAGCAGTGACTATCGTATATTGGGATCATTATTTGTTTTTTTAGGTATTTAAGATGTGTAATATGTTAGTATTAAATTATTTATATTGAGAGTGCTATGACAGCTGGTTCTATGAACTTCGAGTTTAGCATCACATACTTCATTGATTGATTTTTCTATTACTTCCCTCTCTTTCTTCTTTGTTTTAGGGGAGATTGACAAGTGATGATATTTGAATGGATTAATGCTATTATTCATTTTTATTCAGATTTTATTTGGGTTTAAGATGAGTGGAGGTTGAGTTACGAAATGTGTGTTCTTAGATGTTGTTGGTGGAGGTGACAGACTGACAGGTCAAAAAAATTCTCTTAATTTAAAATCAAACCTAGAGATAGAAGAAACGTTTGATTCAGCGGCCAGAGATCATGTCCTACTCTAATCCATAGATTAATTTATAGTTTTATACCTAACCATTCATAAGATTAATTATAATTTAAAGTCTTTTTTTTAATTTAAAGTTAATTGAAACTTTTTTTTTTCGCTAAAAAGTTTATCAAAAAGTTTATCGAAACTTGTTTAGTTTTCATTTATAACTCACTAAAACTATCCAAATTTATGTAAAAGCATTGTGTTTTCTCTAAAGAAACTTTTCTAAAAAACTTAACGATAACTAATACTAAGTGAATCAGAAAACAACTTTTTTTTAACGTCTGATTAATTATGCTATTACAACGATGAGAATATTACATAGACGATTTTACAGCCGACAATTCTATCACTTTGTAAGAATACACGTATGACTGCATCACTCCGAGTCGTCTTATGAGATCCATGTTTGATGGTACGCTCTGCACCAAGCTGAAGATCTCTTGTAACCTGTTTCTCCATAATCTAAATAATTTAGTATTTTCTCGGGTTTGAATCCCAGACCTCCGGATGTAGAAGCATTAATGAACCCTTAATCAAACCACTGGACCAAGGGGACTTCAACAAACAGAAAACAACATATAATTAAAATTTTCAAGAATCTATATTATAATCTATTATTATAAAATTCAGTTTGATCACTTCTGAGCTATGCCACGTAGGCGGACAACACAACAATTCGCTGCATACAGTGTCGCCACGTGTCCCCGTTTAATGAAACGGTGCGTTTGTTTTCGTGTCAGTCTAAAACTTTAGTTTCTGCGTACAAATTTTAATAGCTCTTCTGTTATTGTCGATGGGCCAAATAAATTATAAGCCTTCAGCAAAATAGCTAAAGAAATATAATAGCTGCCCATACTAATTTTTCTAGCCCAAGAAGATTATAAACCTAAAATCCAATAGGTAAACAAAGGTGACGTATGACCTTACTAATTCATCGGAGTTATGTAGTAGTTCGTAACCCCCATCAGTTCAGCTTTTCCTCCACCTTAAATCGACGGCGTAACTCATCGGAGTTATGTACTGCAATAAATGACTTCCACGAGTCTCATCAATTCTGAATTGCTTTGCTTCTCTATCAAGCGGAAGCTGCATCATATATAGATAGGTCACTTCGCCGAGCTGCAGAGGAAGTCATCGATCTCTACAAATCCTTATATCTCAAAAGCTTTCACTGAAATTTTTCAGAGACATGGTGATAACCAACATGCATCTCTCCGATTTGAAGACCGGCCATAAGGCCATTGTAAGGAGACCGCTCTGACACGGGTTCTACGGTTTTGGGAAGCAAGAACTGTGAAGAAAGGTGAAGAGCTTATGGGTGTGGACATGATGGTTTGTATATCTCATTTTCATTCTCTGATGTGTGATATTTGTTTGCAAATTTTAGGGTTTATTTGAAGATCGTGGCTGCACAATCGGTTTTGATGATGATGGTTATGCGTTAGTTCTGATTTCAAAGAGATGTTTGTGATTTTTTGGGGTTTATAGCATGATCTAATTGAATGTGAATGATATTTGAAAGTGAGACTAAACTCTGTTTTAAATTCGTTTAGTTATGACAGATGCAAAGAGATTGATTGGTCGGAGATTTAGTGACACATCTGTCTAGGGCGACATGAATCTATGGCCTTTCAATATCATACCTGGTCCTGCCGATAAGCCCATGATCGTCATCAACTACAAAGGTGAAGAGGAACAGTCCGCCAGCCGAAGAGATCTCTTCCATGGTTCTCATCAAGATAGAGATGCTGAGTACATTTTTCAGTTCTTCTGGTCAATATTTTTATTCTCTGCTAAATTTTTCATCCCCTCATGGCAACTTCTCAGATCCATTTCTCAGAGTTGAAAGCCAGCAGCTACAAACAAATGGTTCAGACAAGATTCCTACTCATGGGTATTAATATGCTCCTCCTTGATGCAAAGGTGATTCCAGCTACGAACTCATAATCATCAATCTTTTTTTTTTTTTTTTGAAAAAACTTATATGATTTTGTTTTCGTTTATTGATTTAAAAAGCTTTAGTTTAGATGATTTTGTGTTCATTTATTGATTTTATTTAAGATTTATGATGTAAGATGATGCAAAGTAACTCGATATGTACTTTATTCTGTTAGAGCCGATTAATAGATTTGATATTTGTTGTAATTTGTTTCATCTACTCCTCTCGCAGGCAACGCTCATCCAATGATCAATCATCGTTTACCGTCTTAACTCCTTCCGACATATCTTGCACGAAGGCTCGGTTTATGAGTTAAATGGTTTTGATGTTCCGAGAAGCAATCCAACCTTCAAGTTTGTTGACGCAGCCGTTTCTATTAGATTCACGGACCAGACAGTTTTCGTGGAGGTCACAGATACTACTAAGCTGATCCCGAGGGATA
This sequence comes from Brassica juncea, assembly GCA_018703725.1. Classification (NCBI taxonomy): domain Eukaryota; kingdom Viridiplantae; phylum Streptophyta; class Magnoliopsida; order Brassicales; family Brassicaceae; genus Brassica; species Brassica juncea. Next base: position 35,083,355 of record CM031935.1, on the reverse strand, counting down.
GCTTCAGGTTCCGCAATACGAGTATCATTGGTTATGCTTATCTTGGTTAACAGATATCATTGGAGAAATTATGGGCAGCAAAACCATGTACAACGAAGACACCCAGAGCACTCAAAGCCGCATGGAAACCATAAAGCTTGATTATAGGTATTTGATAATTTCCTGCTTCCATAAACTGTGAACGTAATATATATGTTGGTGCCAAATTTAGTGTACGATAAGATACCTCTTTCCAACCATTTCAGGGACAAGCCTGTCTGCATCAGTGTTTTTGATGGCCTTGCTGCCGACCTAGAGACAAAACTACTAAGCTCTGGTATTGGACCCATGGTGGTTGATCCAACAAATACTAACCCGTAATTTGTTAGGAGGTAAAAAAATTTGGGTTCCGCATTTGTCTCACTCAAGCTTCTTCTTTGATAATAACGAAGATGAAAAACTGTAAAAGATATTTTCTTTAGTGTTACTTTATATGGTAATAAAGAGATTTTTTTTTTCATTTGGATCATCGGTATATATATATATATATATATATATATATTATACACATGTTTGTGACTAAAGTATGTAAAGTCGCGGGAACATTTTTGTGATTTGCCTTTTGTGGAATGTACCATTTCATAGTTGTAGTGCATCATGTGCATGCTTCCTTTAGGAAAATAAACTATGAGAAACTATCTATGATCAGTTCTACAGTAATGATCAAAACTGATCAAATTTATGTAATGTATAGTATTACTACAATGTAATTACTGGAGTAAATGTAGCAATATCTAGGCTGCTACTTCTATAAAAAGTTCCACTTTGCAGCATCAATCGTATACCAGTTTGGTCACTTCAGCTGGCATTTGTAACCAGATCTGACAATTATAATACATCAGCCACTTGCAACCAGATCTTCCAAGTATAATAATACATCAGCCACTTGCGAAGATCCTTTTGCGTATGCTTTTATTTCAGGAACTCTGAGACACACTGCTGAAAATCAGGATCAAAAAGAAGTGGACTTCAAGGAGGAGTCTGTTTCTTCCCTAGGTCAGGAGTCGTTACTTTTGGGAGAGTGGACAAGACCATCTTGGCAACGGTAGGTATGGCTCAAACCAGTATCAAAGCCACCATGCTTCTTCAAATGGGGATCAGTGGTCGGACGGAGCTGAAAACTTGACGTAGTGTCGGATTAGACCAAAGAAGAATCATATTTATAATCTTGATCTTAAGGTCACAGAAGGAACAAATTGGTTTCACACCATAGTCCATGGAGCAACTATTCTCTACCCATTTGCGGCTCATCTAACCTTTTTCCAAGCCTCGCCTCTAAATTCTTCTCATCTTAGGTACCCATATGCTGATGGGACGCAGAAGCGTCTTTCTGTCATGATAGTTTTGTGTGCTAAGCATGTAACTAACAACAATATCAAGTTTTTAATATTTCAGAAAACCATAGGTGAACCGGGATCTCGACAAAACAATATCGAGCTTTTAATATCTTTACCCCTTCTCTAAATCAGGCAAGTCTCTTCCAGATTATAACTCAAAACTTTAATCAATCTAAATGGCACCAACATTATATTTTGTGAATTTAACTCAGGGATACCACTTCCTATAAAAAGAATTATACTTACTATCCAAATTAAGATAAAAAACATGCATATATTATATATTTATATTTATAGTTATTAATACTCTTTAAAATTATGTTATTTATACATTATTCGTTTATTTACTTTCGTAAATATTCAACCTAATTAAATATTAATTTCAGTTTTAGAATAATATATATAAAAATCTTTGATGCTGGATTCAAGTTCCTAACACCTGGAAACTATGACGCTTTGTTATCCTCTACATTTGAAGATCAGATATTACTTTTATTATTATATAATTTATCATCTGGGATTTGTTGTTTCAACCTCTCAGATTTAATCTCTTTTAAAATGTGGGTGGTAGTCAAATGGTTGGAAGATCAACAATACAATCAAGACCTTTCTTACTCTACTGATCAACTGTCTTATGCAATAGCTAAGATAGTTTTTTTTTTTCGTTTTTGATTGATCATGTTGTCTTAAGGAGCTGTCAAAATATATAATAAATTTATTCTATATGAGATATTTAACTTAAAAAATATTCGAATATAATGAGTAATTTTTTTTAAAAAAAATATAATCAATTATTTAAATAATAATGTTTATTTAGTCTCCAAATATAGAATATATAAAATCCAGTAATATATTTATCAATAGTAATACTTAACAGTGAATTATGTATTTACTTTTGGATTATTTAAATTATTGATTCAAAAAGAAAATAATGAACTAATCTATCAGTAAATTCAAAGTATGTACAAAAGAAAAAGAAACCCAATATCTTGAGTGTTAAACCTAACCGAAATAACAAAAATTATATTCCATTAGCTATAAATTTGAGCAAACATTAAAGAAACTATATAACAATTACAATAATGAAAATATTTTCTTCCTAATACAAAATATGATCTCTAACAACACTACTAAAAATTATAAAAAATGTCAATTTTAATTAGATGTATACATAAATGAGATGAGGATTTGTTTTCATAAAAATAAAAAGACATAACACAAAAGGAAGATAATAACTAAAATAGTACAGTGTTGCAAAATATATTTGACAGCAAGCAAAAAATGAAAATACATTATAAAATAATCATAATCAAACGTTAGACGAAATATACAATTTAGTAAACATAGGATACAAATAGATATGCAAGACGTATTATAAACACCAAAAGTATTGATCATAATTATATAATGATCGTTTAAGAATATGTAAAAATAAGAAAAAAGTTATACTTGAATTATACACAACATTTATTAATATAAATTAGAATATTTAATCTTTTAGGTTAAAGAATTAGAATATTATTTACACATCAAATTTTCAAAGAAATCGACTAAATTTAATAAAATCATTAAAATCTTAAAATAAATTAAAAAATAAACAAATATATAGAACATTCTTAAAAACCTTAAATATTATAATAAATTTCTCTTCCAAAATCTTATAAACACACTCAAAAATCAGATACAATTCTATAATTTCATACATTATACGTAAATTATATCCCGCGCGTAGCGCGGACCGACCCTAATATATTATAACGAGGGAGTTTCTCTCCTCCTAAGCTGTCCACGTGGCAGTTGGTGGGTCTCACATTTTTTTTGTTCCCATCTGTCGGGTGGACTTTGTATGAGTTGATAAATCATTTGTTTGGTGTTGGGCTTGAAAAAACTTTCTATCTTCTTCTTTCTCATGATCCATCTCCTCCGCCTCTCTACTCCACGATATCACCAAGAACTGTGACGCATCTTCTCCTCCTATGCCTCTCTTTTTTGTGAAGTAACTAAGCACCGCGATGCCTTCTTTCCTACTTCGTGACAGCTCTGCTCCTCTCCGCCTATCTTTCTCCGCGTCTCTACTCTTTTCCGACTCTATCTCACTCTCCACGTCTGTTTTTTTTCTTTCCCCAGATATCTGCTTCATGTATCTCCACCCTCGCGAGATCTCATGTCTCTCCATCTCCACTACCGGCACTGTCAATGGTAACGAATCCCTTCCTCCTTTTTAGGTCTACAATGATAACCAAACTATCGTTCCTACTAAACATTACATCTGGATTCAAAACTTGCTCCTCCTTTCTCATCATCTCTCTTCTGTATGGCTTTGATTTTGTTGCAGGTTGAAGAATCGAAGGGTTAAGACAAACCAGTTGAGCGATGCGGTGATGGCAGAGAAGGAGAGGCTTCGGTTTACGTGTTGGGTAGCTTGACGGAGGATGGCACATAGTCAGATCCCACGAAGTGCAGTTTAGCAAAACCGCTACGGTTCAGACAATTTCCAATTTTTTGCAGGCTAGATTGTAGATAGTTAAAACTATGTATGAATCTTGATTGGTCAATATTTAAAAAAACAAGAACTTTGTTGTTCGTTTGATGTAGGTTAGGAGGTTGTATGTAATCAGTTTCAGATCGTTGGATTTACGACTGATGGGTTTGCGACAACACCTACCATGAGGAAACTGAATCTCATTTGGGTCACTTCGAGAATGCACATTTGAGATCTACAGATATCCAGCTTGGTATTATTTTTCTTTTCTTCTTTTTTTTTGCTGTGTATGTTTTGATGACAACAAATGAGTTGAATTTTGAAAATTTTGGTTACAGGGGTGATGTGGTTGAGAAAAAGACATGGTGTCAGAGTGTAGGAAGGATAGCGACAAGGCGTGATTGGATTCTTAAGGACATCGCTAACGGTGAAGTCACTGGCCGTGCTACTAGGTTTTTTTCTCATCATTGTTTTCTTTCTTCATTGGTTTGTACAATGGAATTAAATTTTCTTATGTTAAAGATATAAGTTTCAGCCACTTGGATTTATGTACCTATGTGTTACCGTTTCAGCAAGTGGGTGATGATGAACCAAGACACAAGACGCTGCATAAGTTTTCTGTTGATGTTCGAGCACTTGATGTTCTGTCCTAAAGAACCCAGGTACAAGGAACTTTTTGTCAATGTAATGCTTGCTGGTCAATCATATCGTTATTTCATGAAATGCCAACTACTCTGTTTTACGTATATTGTATATCTTTGTAGATTAGCATTTCCTGAAGAGTAAAATAACAGAAGCTTGAAGACGATCCCCAAACTTGAAGATCTGGCAAAGTACTCAATCATTGGACTTAAGGTATAAAATAGAACAATAAGATTCTTTGTAAGAATCAACATTCCTAAATGAATTTATAATCATGTTTCTTTGCAACCAAGACGAGCTGATCTCGAGATGAACCATCATGTCAATAATGTCACCTATATTCGATGGCTTCTTGAGGTTAGTGTCATCATCAGGTTCTTTTTCTTTTTTTTTTTGTAACACTGACATCATCAGGTTATTTTTAAAATAAGAACTTCAGTAATAATCGTATGACTTTGTTTTCTGGTATTGTCAGAGCATACCTCAAGAGATTGTAGACATGCATGAACTTTAGGTCATAACTCTGGATTACAGACGAGAATGTCAGCAAGACGATGTGGTGGATTCACTCACCACCTCAAAGAATGGCTCTGCAACACCAGGCACACAAAGCCACAACGATAGCCAGTTCTTACATCTCCTAAGGTTGTCTGGAGATGGTCAGGAGATCAACCGTGGGACTACCCTGTGGAGAAAGAAGCCCTCCAGATACACAATCTCTAAGCCATTTTAATAACGCCATGGTTTTCAGTCTCATCTCGCTTTTCCACTCAACATACAGACACAAAGCGCCAAGAATAATGGCCACTTCCAACTATATATAGCTTTCCGAGTTGAAGCCCGACCATTGTATTCGAACCGCTGTAACACGCCATCTCAGTTTTTGGGAAGCTCGGAATGTCAAGAGTGGTGGTGAAATTATGAACGTGACAGCTGCTCTTGGATGATAAGGTATAAGTTTATCTTATTTTGTTTCATGTTTGTTTTTTTTTCCACATTCATGTCTCCCCTTCCTATAAGCATCTCTCATCCAAGCCTTTGTATGGGTCCATGGCCTTACACATTCAGACAAATTCTTAGGGAGGGAGCTACGAGCTCAGTGGGTTTGATGTGACCGAAGTAACAAGCATTTCAAGCTATATGATTCTCATTGGACGTCCATGTAGCAAAAATATCTGTGATCCTGCTGCAAAACAGGAACAACTTATCTCACTACGATTTACAACCCAAATGCATGTGCGCATAACAGCTTTGAAAGGCGGCCATGGTTAAGAGAAGAGTATCTCACACCACAACAGTGCACACTGCAGTGGCTCCTGTCAAAGGTACCTTTCTAATGATATGTGAACAACCTGTCATAAGCCATTTCAAAGGACCCTAAAGTTAGCTGAAATTGTTACATTTGCAGAGCCTTCAGGAAAGGTTGCTCCGGCTACTCGCCATCATATATGAGTAGGAAAAAGAGCTGCTGGTATCCAAGGTACATCCAGATTCTGTCATCCTGTCTGTCTATATGTTCCTTACCTAAATCTACCAGCCATTTGCGTCTGCTACTGCTTGAATTTGAACAAAATAAAAGCAAATAGCATTACATTCTTCATCCCTTTATCTTAATTCAGGTACAAACCAGGGTTCCACCTAATTCACCTACGGTTCCTATTATGGCTGCTCAAGGTACATATAAATTCCTCTCATCACCATACATACATGTGGAAGTGTTCAGAACATTACATAAACATGAACTTTCCTTCATTCATACAACATATGCAGTTACATGTTCGACTATGACACAACCTCCGTGGCTCCGCTGAAAAACATTGGTGGGAACTTGACTTCAGCAACCTACACGTGTGAAGCTTTAGAAAATCGGTTTCACATTGAGAACCACTGCAAGCTTTGCTTTTACTTCAAGCAAATTAAGACATTCCAAGCTATCCGCTGAGACTATACGGGCTCGACAATAAAAGCAACAACAATACGTATCAACACTTTCTTTTTACTTTGCACATTAGAATCTTCTACTTTGTTTCCAGCTTCGTCATATTACTAGAGTCTTATACAACAATTACACCCGCGCTTGCGCGGGGTTGATGAACCCTAGTATTATTATAATTACATGCTTTAAGCTGACTTTATTCCCTAGAGTACTACTATATATGCTAGTGGACTCACTTAGATCACCGGAGAAGAGAAAGCCAAACCATTTTCTCGAGAAAACTACAGAATCCGCGCAAGGCGCAATGGGGCGTGTAATGGCGGAACCTCCACCACCAAATCTCATGATGAGAGCGAGAGACGTTCTTGCGACTCCAAGCCACCAAGGTTTAGAGAGCGTAGTCATCCATCTCTTAATGAGTCAAGAAACCACCGAATATCAAACGGCGAATGCTCTCTTCAACTTCCTCACCATTAATTTCGCCAACTGCTTAACCCTAAAGCTTCTTCACATGTACCGATCCTCTTCCATCGGCGACCACAGATCTCACTTGATCAATCTCCTCTTCGAAACCCTACACCACTACAAGAAACGCAGGTTCGAACTATCTCTCGTCGCTCTCAACCAAATCAAACCCTTAGTGATCTCTTGCTTGAGGATGCAAGAACCCGAGATCATATACCTCAGGCGAATCGTTTCTTTCATCGCTTACGATGTTATGATACTCGATAACGGCGGATGGGACGAGCTCAGCGAATGCATCTTCGAGATATCGTGTCACGACCCTCTAAAGGCTTTGCACATCTTCGCGGATTTGCCTCCAATGTACGAGAGATTCATATACAACTGCGGAGGGATGATTGTGGAGAAAGCAGAGAAGGTGTTGCTTATTCCTTATCAAGACCGAGTCGAAGATTGGAGTTTGGGTTTGCAAGCTGTTGTGAAACTTGGGGTGCAAGTCTTGGATTCTGAGATGAGATTCGATATGGTGAAGCGTCTTCTTACTCTTCTTGTGAAGGCGGCGAGTGATCTTGTGGAGAAGGGTATGGAACAGTTTCTGTTACGAGGGCTTGCGGATCTCGAGGGGTTCTTGGAACGAGAGAAGAGCTTGTATCGTTACAATAAGGATCAGTGTGATTTTGTGTCCTGTTTCTTGTACAAGATCAAAGACTTGGGACCACTAACCATGGAGGCTACGGGGAAGATCCATCGTTTGGTTAAGTCCACCCCATCTCCCATTCAACAGCCACAGGAACTTGGAGCAGGTTCTGAACGTGAGTGGTTCGACCGTTTGAACAACTTACAGCCACTTGAGATCTTAAGAATCTTTGCGTCCACTGATGTTGAAGAGAGGTTCAGATATATGGCAATCAGACGACTCAACGATTTTCTCTCGGAAGAAGAGTCAACAGACGCTTCATTGTTGAGAGAACTTCAGCCATTGCTCATCTCTTGCCTTTCGGCTAAAGAAGGAATCTGTGAGAGCATGTTCAAAGTCCTTGGTGAGGTTGTGTACCACGTTGCGTCTGAGATGATGAACTCCCATGTTGAGTTATGGTCCGATCTTTGCTACTATATTACATCACACAGCGAAACAGAGTTCGAGAGAGCGGTTTATATCTTCCAGTGCTTAACAATGTGGCTTCATGAGGAATTTATGTATCCTATAGTGGATCATCTTCTCCCAGAGATCAACAAAAGGCTAAACCCACCGAGTGATGTTTTGGTAGATAACAGTTGCTGGGTCTTGGCGTTTTTGGGTGCCTTCTGTGCCATCAGTCAGTTGGTAGCGATGAAAGATTATGCTGGAACTGTGATGGAGATGGCAGATAAGATGGTAGATTCAGTGAGAGAGCTTGTGGAACGAAAATTGGAAGTTGGGTTTGTGAGGAGAGCTTTCAGAGATTTGGAAATCATTGTGAAGAAGCAAATGGAATGGTTTGGTAAGAACGAATACAAGTTGACTAAGTCTCTGCTTCAGAGACTCTACGTAATCAAAGGCATGACAATGGAAAGCAAGATGGTGTTGTGGAGAATCAATGTGTTTGTGGACAGAAGAATGGCCGATCATGTGGCCGCTTAAGAGTTGTATAATCTGATGGTTAGTCTGATATTGTATAATACGTTAGTGTCATTCTTTCATACAGTTAGAGATTCTCTCGAGTGTTTTCTCTTTGGTTATGTTCCCCTCTCAACGTGTTTTGTCTCTGTTTGATCATTGCTTTTCTTGATCATGTCTCGAGATGTACAGATTCAATGTACAGATATACGTAATGTCTCGAGTTGAACAATCATTCTTTCATTCAATAAAAAACTTATCTCTTGCGTTTTTTTTTTGTCTCTGTTCAACAATCATTCCAAAGTTTTTTTTCCTTGGTTTAATCGAAAGTCAATCAGTACTTGTTTTTTTAAGCTCCTTCGGGCTTGTTTAAATTAACACTGTAGCACTCGCAAACAGCTCTCCGTCTTATGCAGGAGTTTACATGTCCATGTTTCCTACTTCGACTGGAGTATGAGTATCTAGGGTTTGCATAGGTTGCATACGGGTTTGGAGTACGTCGTGACCTTATGGCTTTGTTGAGGACATAGTTTTTTCTTTGGAGGCCGCATTCAAAAATTAAGTTTTAGCTGTATGAATTAAAAAGAAAATAACCAATAAAAAACTTAGCTTAAAAAAATCGAAAAAGGTTTTGGCCTCTATGCAGTCGCTTCTAACGCTTCCGAAGCGGACCAGGCCTGTCTAGAAAACCATATCGGAATAAAACAACCAACAAAAACCTAAAATCTTTGAAAAGCATGTGCAGTCAATGCTAGTGAGTCTGCCATCCTGTTTTGCCTTTTGGATGCGTTTGATATTGAAATAATAGAAACTTCATTGTAAAGATGCTATCTCTGCTATTTTTGTTGAAAAACTTGATCAAGCTGTCAGTCAGGTCTTGAATCATTGATCTCACATCTTTTTGCAGTCTGTTCCATATTCTAACAAGAAATTAATGTGTTGACGCATACTTTCCATAACCCAAATAAGTGCCTCCTAGTCCTTATGTAAAAGTGTCATATCCACTGAACTGGACCTCTGGGGTCCAAGATCCATCCACCAAACAAATACGCTGCAAGCATAAAGCTTGTGTATTTTTTTATCTAGTCGTGCGAGTTTTCGTCCACTGAGATATTTGACTTTACATCAAGCCATGCAAGATATTCAGTTTGAGCATGTTTTACTAGCTCCAATGGGTCTCTCATGACTCTCCTAAATATTTTATCATTGCGAGATTTCTAGAGATACCATATTATCCATGGATAAAAACTCTCTGTCTAATTTCGGGTCTTCTTTTCCGCTCTTCCTCCATAACAAATAATCCAGATTGGAATACACACTAAATATTGGAAAGTTTTTGGACATGATGGCATCAATGATAAGGTCCAATTTTGCAGAGCAGGTGGACATTCGAAGATAACATGGTTAACTGATTCGTCAGGTTTGCTACATCAGGGAATTTTTTTTATCACATCTCATAAAGTGATGTGTTAAATTCCTCGTGACCGCTAAATATCCTGATTCCATCTGCCATATTAGATGACGTATTTTTTTGGGGCATTCACCTTCCAAGCAAAGGCTTGCAGCTTTGTGAATCTAGGCTATGTAATCATAACTTTCAGGTATATTCGAAGAATCTTTCTAGCAACCCAATAACCCGATTTCACAGTTTAAATCCCACTTTTTGTATAGCTCCAACTATATTTGTCATCCCGATTCGATTGGATGACGGCCAAACTCCGAATGAGTGGTATATCTTCTTAAGCAACCAAGTTCTCCAACATTTCGATATTCAGCCCTTTTGGTGTTTCCATGTATGAGTTCATTCATTGTCATGCGTGGGTGGACTACTGGTGCAGAGGGCCTAACTGGTCTAGTAGGGATCGTAGAAATCCATGGTTCCTCCCATACTTATCGTTTTTGAAACCCTAAATGTACCTTCTGTGTGATACCCAAATTAAAGAAAGGCCTAGCTATATCAAGATTGTCCAGAAAAATGAAGGTTCTTAGTAGCCTTCGCTTGCAAAGGCGAGCATAGATGATATTATCTTCTGTGTATAACTCTCGCAAGAAGAGTATCTGGGAATTGGATCAGTCCACAATTTTTTTAGTTAACAATGCCAGATTAAATTCATGGATTAATCTGAATCCTATGCCACCTTCCTACTTTGGACAACACAATTTCTCCCATTTCACCCAGTGCATACTCCGTTTCGGCAGGTTTGAACTCTACCAGAAGAATGTAATGGCACTTACTAGTTTTTCGCACACCTCCAACAGAAGGAGAAAGCTTGACATTATATATGTTGGTATAACTAAGGCTATAGTCTTTATAACGACCTCCTTTACTCCTTTGACAACCATCATCCTGACCAGCCATTGATTCTATGATTAAGTATGTCCTTTATGAAATCAAATAACATGCACATTGATCAACTCATGTCTTCAGAAATCCCCAGGTATGATCCCATTCAACTTCCATTATCAATTCCCAGAGTGGATTTGATTTTCTTCTTGATAGTACTCGGAACCATTTTCCAATAAGAAACGACGACTTCTCAAAGTTAATACATTGACCTGATGCTTTCCTATATACCCTTACTGCTTTTATAACCTCATCACATTTACAGAGCTCCGTCTTACTAGAAAGAAAAGACTATCATCATCAAATTGCAGGTCAGATATCGGAGGGCTAGCACGCGATACACTTATCTCGTTATCTTTCCTTGGCTCTCTGTGTGATTTAGAAGGCTAACAAGTGCTTCTATGCACAATATATAGATGAAAAGAGACAACAGATCTCCGTGCTGTAACCCCTTCTCTGGGAAAATGTTGCCCCTAGGTTGTCCATTCATGAGAACATGGTATCTGACAGATGTGACACATCGCATAACCCACTCGATCCAAAGATCCAAGAATCCCATCTTTTTCATGACAAAGCGAATAAAATTCCACTCCATACGATCATATGCTTTGATCATATCCGTTTTTGTGGTCATTACCTTATGTATTCCACCTAATTCCGTTACGAGAGTGAAAAATCTCCTGAGAAATCATAATATTATCTGTAATATGCCAACCCGCAAACAAGGCTGACTGGGTTTTGTGGGAACCGAAATTCGCACTGTCGATTTTCTTCGATTTGGAAAATTTAGGAAAGCCCTAATTTCCTAGAGATCCCGGATATCTGCTAAACCACACGCCAAGCAACCAAACAAGAAAATAAACTGACGAAAAATATAAAAAATCGAAAAGAGAGCAAAGAAGTCTTATTTCGAATCTGGTTGGGAGCGTTACAACAAGGTTAAATCCTTGGCTGCTAGAGCTGTCAGCGAGTCTCCTAGTTCAAACAACCAAAGAATGCCAGAAAACCTAGATTGAGTCGCAGCTCGATTCTAAAAACGGAAAGTTGCCTATTGCTCTAATGCTAAGTTTTTTTGCTGTGTATGCGGATTTCTCTGCCTCTTCCAACTTGAAATCCTTATATACTTGTCTTAAGGCGGTTTGTTCTTTCCCTTTCTGCCCCTGGTTGAGTTTATCGCTTTTTCGGAAATATTCCATTTTTCTCCGATACTTCCGTTTATCTTCGGAAACTTCACATTTATCCTCCGAACTTGGAATTTATCTTCTCCTGCATAATAAAAGATAAACCGTCATAACGGTTTGGGATTGATGTTGCATAAAATCGAGAGTGGGCTTTTAGCCATGTTCTGGACCCTCTTGGGCCGTTTCGGACTTAAGTGTTCTATCCCGATTTTATCGAAATAGCACGTTTCTAGAAATGACGTCGGCTTACGAGAATTCGAATTCATCGTATAGTGGAGGCAGTTCATGGTGTTTAGTTAACCATTGCCGTTTTACACATCCTATTCGAATTCCGTAAATGGAAACAAGTCCTTGCCATTTTTATCGTAAAGTTCCGATGGTGACTCTGATTGAGATGGAACAAGAAAGAGCGCGACCCGATTTCAAAAGACAAAGCCATGAAGACAAGATGAAAGCTGTTTGGGACAATCTAACTCGCCAAAATGGCGAGTTGGCCATCATGCTTGGTCCAACTCACCATTTTGGCGAGTTTGGATGTGCTTCTTAATCCAACTCGCCATTTTGGAGAGTTGGGTGTCCTAACTCGCCAAAATGGCGAGTTGGACCTCTTCTTCTTTTTTTTTTTCTTTCTGAACTCGCCAATTTGGCGAGTTGGTTCCTTTTTTGGGCCCAACTCGCCATTTTGGCGAGTTGGTCTCATTTCCGGGTTCAACTCGCCATTTCGGCGAGTTGGTTGCCTGTTCGTTTTTCGGTGAGTTTGTTTGTATGTTTGGACGATTGAACTTTCGTGATCGTCTCATTGTCCGAGATTCAAAATATAGATCTTCTCGAGATTCCTTATCTTCCGATTCTTTTTGGAAATCGAGTTAAGACACGACTTTTAGTTTTCTCGCACTTTTTCTACCTTTCTTTTTTTAAAGGAAGTCATTTTCGAGAAGTTTCTGACATTTGATTTCGTCGGGACTGAATTTGACCCCAACAGGTTTCCGAGATGCGCTCAAGTAATACCTTCTTTAGTCTCTAGCATAAGAGATTTGATTCTATTTTATAGTCCACACATTACATAGGCTGATTGGCCAACATTGTGCTATTTTAGTAGGTTTATCCATTTTTAGAATGATATAAATGTTTGTATCATTCAATCCTTGAGCAGTGATCCCTTTAAATAAGAATTTGTTGACCATGTGAGTCTAGTCCTCCTTCACTACATCCCAAAACTTCTGACAAAATAAGGCAGTCATTCCATCTGGTCCAAGAGCCTTTTATGGATGCATTGCCATAATGAAAGTTTAACCTCCCATTCTGTAACTGGAGCTGTGAGATTCCGATTAATCTGATCCGTGATTGCCGTTGAGATATTTCTGAAATCATCTTCTATCTCATCCGGGTTTGATAATTCAAACAGATTTTTAAAGTAGCTAGTAGCAATGACTACTAGTCATTCCTCATCTTCCATAGTGTTTCCATGTCCATCAGTTAGCTTTTTAATCTGATTCCTTGCTCTCCTTTTTTTTGTTAGATTGTGGAAATACTGAATTCATATCCCCCTCTCAGCCACAAAATCGAATTTTTTATTTCCAGAACATATTTTCCGCCTTATGTTGTAACACTATTATCTGCGTATACATAGTGTCAACTTTCTCTTTTAGCTCCTTCACCTGCTTCTTAGAGTTCAAATTATTTTTTCTTCTCCAAAGCCCTAAAGCTTTCCGTCAGCAAGCAATATGGGCCATGATATTAGTATCACTCGGTAGGTCCGGGAATTCCAACATCATGGAAAACTTGTCTTATCTCCTTACTATCCAACATCATGATATTAGTATTCAACTTTTTCTTTGCTCTAAATGGTTTCAAGAGAATAGTAACCAATACCGGACGATGATCCAAGCGCCATAATCAAAGATAGTTATGCCAATTTGCATTGCCTAATGTCGATCCATACGGCATCTAACTGTTGTTTGGCCTCTTTTTCCGATCCATGATAACATATTTCATGTACATGGAATTCCAGCATTTCACAATCGGGTATCATTTGTTTGAAAGGCAAGAAAGAGATATCTGAGCGTCTTGTACCTCCTTGTTATTCATTATGGCCGATTATTTCATTAAAGTGCCAATCATGAACCATGGTCCATTTCTTGTTGTAGAGAAACGCGTAAGACACTCCTACATAAGATCCTTTCATTTTCTCTATTCTCATAGCGCCCAAACTGTTAGAATAAAATAATGATAAAATTATTGTGATACTATAGAAAAAGACGATCAAACATATCAAAAGTAACGTTTTATTGATCTTAATAACAAGAGTACACCATATCTTTATACTATTAAAAGAAGTCAAATAGAAATTCTGTGAATAACATGTAGCATTTACAATTTAAAGATAATATTAGTTTCTTTTTAGAGAAATTAAGTCGTATATACACAAAATGTGTCAAAATTTGGAGAACACCCCATCAACTGTTAGACTTTTTTTTAATACAAAAAGACCCCTATAAATCTATAGCTCCCCTATCGTGTGCTATAAAATTATGTGTCAGAGACTAGGATCATAGTTCTCCTATTATTACACACCATGCTCTGTACAATAATTTTTTTCTAAAAAGACAATAAGGGATAAATAAAGAAGCATCAATTACAATGTTTAGTAGTTTATTATGTTTGTGGAAATTCAGTCTCTCTCATTTCTTTTTTCTTCCAGAACCATAAAGAATTTTTTTATTTTAGTTCCATAGATCCAGAGAGATTATTAATCGGTGTAATGGGAAATCTGCAGTTGTTGGAGCGCATGTTTGTTTACAGAGGGAAACTTTTTGGCAAAAATATTAATACCAACCACAAATCGATGCAAATGGTATCAGTAATCGAAGCTATAGATCTGGAAGATGTAGACTTTTTGCGGAACACAACTTTTAGAAAGATCAAATCACAAGCTGAGAACCCTTCATTCTCCGGGAGTTTTAGCCAGTTAGTTCTTGTCCGCATTCTCAGACTGAAGAATAAGTACGAGATTTGGGTGAAATGATTCCCAAGCAGAAGAAGAAGAAGAAGAAGAGCGAGATGTATCACGACCCTCTATTGTTTCCGTTCGTTACTGTCTAACGTAACTTCCAAAGGAATCAGTAAGTGTCAATAATAACAGTTTTCATTATCTTGTTGAAATATCTGCAATGTTGATATGGTAGAGGAATAGCTATCAAAGTGGATGTAATCTCAGAAAATTCCGTTTAAGTTATATAGTAGACGTTACTAATAACTAGATTTGCTTATAATCTTTTTTCAGATATCATGTTAAATTATCTTTAATATTACCATAATATAGGCTAAGGTTAACAATTAAACGTTATCTCGGAAAGTAACATCCAAGCATATTAATAGATGCTTCTTGTTATACTGATTATTATCTTGCTAATCAGTTGTGTGTATTTTTGCAGACTGAGATGATATCTATGAATGGGGATACTATGCCCTCCCCAAATGACCTGGTATGGAATTATGAAGTGGAGGACAAGGCTGAGCATGACGTTCCCGCTAAATATTATTGGTAGGTAAAATGTTATAAACAATTCAGTTAGTTGATACATGTTTGGTTAGTTGTTATAGAACTTGTTAATGCTTTTTAAGATGTTAGTGATATGTTAAATAATAGTTATCATTAGCTGATAATTAGTATGTTAGATGTTACAAACGAGGTTATTGTTAACATATAAAAGTTCAGGAATAAAAATTTATATGAACTTCAACATCGACAAAGAACATGTGTTAGTTTTAGTTAACATAATGTGTTACCGCTAATCATAGTGATATATTATTTTTGCAGCTCTGCGTGACTTATGATCGCAACAACAAGTCTCTCTTGTTAGACATTGTTAGATTCTTCGTACATCTTGTGAAATAGCAAGTCGTTGGAGAGACTGTTGCTACCTGCATCTTGTGAACAGTTAGCATATTTGTATATCATACCAATGTACATAATTACCTTTATACATTAATGGTGCATTAATGATACTTGTAAGATACTTGATAGCAGTATTGTTGTCAATTATATTATTAACACATTAGCAATATGCCGTATATCTAACATTCCATTGTTAACAGCTAACAAGTATGATATTACCCTTAGACAATGTTAAAAGCATTTACTATAATCTTTATGTTTCACCTTTCTTTAATCTTGAAGTCAATATTGTCTCCGATATAGTAGACAGCAGTATCTTTATTTGTTAGACATTAATTTTTTCAATAACCAGGTAAAGTCAATTCATAGCAATTAACAATTACTATTATCTAAGTAATCATTCTTAACATAACAACTAGATCTGGACCCGCCCACCCGGGCGGGTGTTAATTATGAGTTTTTTTTGTTATATAATTATATGTTGTTATACTATAAAATTGCATATATAAACACAATATTAGACATAAAAAAATTAGTACTCTATCTGTTCCATATTTTACGATGGTTTGATTGAATCAGAAGAAGTTAATATGGTAATTCATATGTAACTCTCAAATATATTATAAAATTTTGGAATTAAAAGAATGTGATCTATAATAAATTAGTTTGTCTAGATACCTGAAAATAATAGTTAAGTCATATTTTGTGTAATATTAATTATATATTAGCCATATTTTTTTAGTAAAATATGAAAGGGAAATATTCATATTTTAATATGAAATTAGAAAAATATGCTTTGAAATAGTTAATATAAACTAATTAATGGGATTAAGATTTGAAATAAATATCAAAATAATTATTTATTTTAAAAAGACTCATTGTTTTTTCATTTTTGGTTTGGGCCACAATATTTGTAATCGAGTGACCCATATCATTATTTTCTTATGCCTTTCGACAACTTTTTTTTTCTAACCGTTCG
The DNA here is from genome assembly GCA_018703725.1 of Brassica juncea. Classification (NCBI taxonomy): domain Eukaryota; kingdom Viridiplantae; phylum Streptophyta; class Magnoliopsida; order Brassicales; family Brassicaceae; genus Brassica; species Brassica juncea. The sequence goes on along the minus strand of CM031935.1, from coordinate 35,066,458 downwards.
TTGTTTGAAAAAAAAACAACCGAAGAACACAACAAAAATAGATCTATGTTGACTTTCGGTGTTCTCCCTTAGCGATGACGATGAAGAAAGAGATAATCGAAGGTTGAAATCAACTATCCTTAAAGGGAAATACTCTTATCATGAAGGAATTGTTAATCTGATGAACTTATCTTTACGAATCAAGGTATGGAGTTACTTAATCTCTTCCGTGTATTTCTTTGTATTTAATTCTGATTCGAAGTATATTGTTTCTCTATCTAGATCCAAAAACGAAGAAGATGAAGTGTTTGATGCATGGTCACGAAAGCTATTCCACGAATAAGGATACTCTAGTTTTTTTCGGATCTCACCATAGATTCAGAACTTCGGTTAGAAATGTGATTCCCATCAAAAGAAAGATCTCGAAGGTTAGATTTAAATCATATACTGTATTACTTCTCAGATTAAAAATGTTTCGATCCTTTTAGAATATAGAGTTACTTTTTGTTTTAACAATTTGAGCCTTTGTATTCTATTTTGATCAAGCAGGACACTGTTCGCTTCTATTCGTCTATAATAACTTGAGCCTCTGTTCGTCGATCTGAGAAGTACTCTGCAAATAAAAACAGGTAAAATTTTACAAAATTTCTATTGTTCCCAATTATCATTATAATTTATGTTTTTGTAGGTTGAGCTGAAGCTGAAGCTTTCTCGTTCCACTTATACTAATAAGCTTCAAGTAAGATAAGCAAATATGTGTAATAGGTTTGTATGTGTACTTGGGGATTCAAAATTCTTACAAAAGTTGTTAACAGCTAAGAGGAAGAAGATGAGGAGGTTGGGAATCGATCTGTTTGTGTAAATGTATATGGATCATCTACTTACCACGTCTACCTTGAAGATGTGAAGCACCAACAAGTAAGTAACTACTTCTCAATTTTAAAACTCAGTAACTGTAAATTAATGAGTGACTAAAATTGTTTTTGAATTATTTATATTTGTTGGTTTGTTACTGAAGGTTCTTAGAAGGGATATAGCAGGACAGAAGGTTGCCTTCTACAGGAAAGATCTCTTGCAGGAACACTGAATTTTATTACCCTAAAACAACAAACAATTCTATAAGAAAAATACAGATAAAAAGAAACTTAAGCAAAAATATAACTAAGGTTATAGAACTAACGGTTATATCAGCTAAAACCATTTCTAAGCTTTCATCAGCGTAAGGTGGGATTGAAATCCATGAGTGAATCAGTTTCACTTGAACATGCCACTTATCCTTAAATGATTTGATATCGCTGATCAAATGGAAAGCTTTGTTAGTCTTCATGGTTTTCATTAGACGGTAAAGAAAATAATGTGAAAGTATGAGTTGATGTTGAGTTGAATATATAGTGGAGACCTAAAACCCTAGCATAGAAAAAATCATAACCACCTCTGCAAGCAATAAGATGCCAAAATCAATTCAAAGAATATTCTATACATTGCGAGTTATGGCTAAAATCCTATAATATAGGAAAAGAACATATTTGGTAGTTATTAGCTCGGATTTTGTGATGTTAATATATTCCAATCGATTAGAAAATCTAAATATATAGGATTACAATTAGGAAAGCGCTGATTTTATGGTTGTTGGATCCTTAAAAGTGATTGATCGTGATTGTTTACGGTATGTTGCGATTTGACCATAGAAATAGGAAAGGTTGAGATTTATTTGCCTTTTTTTGGTTAAATTTTGTGATACAAAAATAAATGAAAATATTCCGGAAAACTATATTGAAATATATCCATCTTTTCAAATAATTATAAAAAACTACATTTTAATTCATCTCCTTTACCATGCTTTAATGTTTGATTAGGTGATATAAAACTGAATAAAGAACCATAGACATGTAAACTCTGTTATGTTTTCAATAGTGGAAGAGAGATACAAATTGAGAGTCAAAAATATATTCATCTACATAATTTGTTTAGGTGATATAAAGAATAAGAAAGTAGGATTGACATATTTTCCAGAGTGCACTTCGTGACTTTCATAAAGATCATGATATTTCTTTTTTTTTTAGGTGATATAAAGGAGAAGAAAGTACGATTGAAAAGTAGGTGACATATTTTCGAGAATGTACTTCGTGACTGTAGAAGTAGGTCATGCGTTTTTTAGCTACAATTGGTCATATTTGGAAAACATTAAATACATGAAAAAGAAAAAGTATTTTTTACGTTTCACTTTATTAAATAGGCAGTGGCATGCCATTGTAAATACTGAGCAATTTTAAAGGGTATTTTTAAAGTGTACTTCTGAATTAATAAAGTAGATGATTGCACATCTACAATGATCTTAAGCATGTGCAAGCTATTAATAATAAATCTAATAATTAAGAAATCCCTTAAAAATCCATCATATATGTACCATCCCATTGTTAACAAATATCTTTTTAGCACCTTTGAGGCAACATTAAATGCCTTTGTTATAATCATTAACGTCTATTTTTCTGCTTGCTTTGACATGAAGAAATTAATGTTTACCAAGTAAAGATAGTATTGTGTGCTAATGAAAATGTTAACAGATAAAATACTATATTACACGTCCAAGATATTATAACAGTAAACTTTATTTTTTATCATATGTTAAATTCTCGAAAAAATCTGCTCACTTTTCTGCTTACTTCAATCTGACTGCTGCTGAATACGTGCAGTGAGGGTAGATGGGCAAAATGAAATTGAGATATTTATTTTGAAATCATTATAGGATTCATCATGAAATTATTGTGAAATACTAGAATAAAAAGTAATTATTTAAAAAATCTTATTAATACATCAAACATGAGAGCATAAGATAAGAAGTTGAGAATAAGAAAAAAAACTGAGAATCGATAATCAGGGATGAGAGAATAAGAGAAATATGAAGAATAATAAATTATTAAATAATTATTAGAGAGTTGCATGCCTACATCTATATAGAAGTCTACAAACGTACTACAAGAGATCAAACCAGATCTATCTCTCCTCACCTTTTTAGCGTACGTGTCTTTGCTTTAGGAGCATTTCTGGCAAATCATACACAAATTGCTACAGGGACCACAGGTTTCTTTTGTTTTTGGGTAGTTCCCTAATTTTGTGTCCAACAAGGTATATCTGGCCAATAATCTCTTCTATTTATTTGGTTAAACAGAAAATAAATTAATACTTCCTCCGTTTCAATATAGATGATGTTTTGAAAGAGATATTTAGTTTCAATTTACACGAAGTTTTGAGGTTAATTTTAATTTTATTGGAAACCGTTTAACCAATTAGATTTTACAGTCTTTTTTGTAATTGGTTAACAGATTGTAAAATTATATCTTTAAAATATTTTTTTAGAAAAAACTAATTTACTTAATCTTTGTGCATCTAGGTAAAACATCAAGTATTATGAAACAGAGGGAATAGTAAAATGAAGTCTCAGTATTTGTTTCTTAAAAACTGTTCCCCACTACTAACTCTAAACCATCAAACTAATGGAATAAAAAACGTCAAGAAATGTAAGGGAGACGAAGGCATACATGATTCCCAAGAGGTTCAGTTTATATTTTGGTTTATATGATTCCAGTTTAATTTAATTATTGCTTAGGTGGTTTCGGTTCCAATGAATTTAAAACTTTGGTTGATAAAATAATTTTGAGATTAAATAATTTTATTACTGTTTTCAATAACTATTTTGGTTTGGTGGCATTAAGTAAATATGTGATAAAAACAAAAAAAATAACCAAACCATAATTAAACATGCGGCTAAAACATAAACAAATCTACCAATTCTAAATTAAATCTGTCAAATATTTTAAAATATCTGGTAAACTGATAAATAAATCTGTTAAATTTTAACTAGATCTGTCAAATTAAGTAAATCTGTGACAAGAGAAAAATAAATTTAGTGAATGCTATTTAAGTTTCAAAACTAAGTAAATATCTTGTTAGAAATAGAAATAAAATAATAAATGAATCCGTCCAATTTAATTAGATTTATGACAGAACATAATAAATATGTTAAAATAAATTTGAGACTACATAAGATATTAATAAAATAAACCTGTTTAATGCTAAAATCGTAATGATTTATTTTTCTACTGTTAAAAATATATTAATTGCATTTTTGTAATTACTGTTTTATCACAAATGAATAAAAAAATAGGTATAAAAATCAAACTAGTAATAAAATAAAACTAGATTTATTCTAACAATAAACAAGTAAATAAAAATTAAACTAAATTTTTCTATTAAATTTAATAAGAGTATGAAAGATGATTATTGTCCACGAAACCACAAGGAGAGACTATTAACAAACATGTATGGAATATTTTGCACATCAGAAAAGTGTTCAAGAAATCGATAGGCTGTTACTAGGCATTCGGCTGAGGACTAGCGCATAGACGAATTATTCGGGTCGGCGTTAAAGAATTATTGATTTATTTTATATGCATTTTACATTTATATAAGATCTTTAGTTTTTGGATTTAATTAACATTATTACTGAACTTAACAAATTTATGCTACTTTAGATTGATTTAAACCGATTTAAACAATTTTAAAATAGTTTGAACTGATTTAAAATAGTTTAAACTGATTTGAGTTATATACATCAGATTTTAAGAACATCATTTCGATTAAAGGGGATTTGCCGCTTAGGTGCCGCTTTGGGCGATTTAGTTATATGTGTTTTACACATATAACTAAATCGCCCAAAGCGGCGCCTAAGCGGCAAATCCCCTTTAATCGAAATGATGTTCTTAAAATCTGAAAGTATAAAATGAAAGTATCTCAAAATATTTGTTCAGTAGATGATAAACGTTCTCTATGTACATAAAATGATAAACTTTCTCTATTTGAGAAAGGTAAGATATCTTTAAATACTGTACCAAAATAGTTGTAAATATATAATCAAACATATATAGTCAATTACTTCAAAAAAAAATAGGGAATATATTTCTTTAATTTATTACCTCATAATTGTATATAAAGCGTTTTGCTAGTCTCCAACTTTATTAGATTTATCTACAAACAATATACACAAATATTAAAACAAAATGGCCAAGGCAGCGTCTTCACTTGCTCTCCCCATAATCTTCCTTGTTTTGGTTTCCTTTGGTACACATTTTGTTAAGATTTATTCATAAAAGTTGTATTCAATAACATTTTCACAATAACTTTATAGTGATGCTTCTCTTCATAAGTATATACCTCATATTTTGTTGTTAATTGTGTTCGTTAGGCCTGAGATTTATTATCAGTGATCCGGATTCGATCAAAGATCTGCTGCAGATCCGCTCCAAAATTAAGATACCGTAAAGTCCGAATCCGGATCCAGATAGTAAGATCTTGGATCCGTCAGAACCAAATCCAAATCCGGATATTTTGATTTTTAGGTCTGGATATTCGAATCCAGGTCCAGATCCGTATTTTTAAAATATATTAAACTTTTAATTTTATTAATAATTATATTTGTTATATTTTATAATCTTGTATTTTAATAATTTAATATTATATATATATAAATCTTGTAAAAATATTTAATTTATGTTTTATTTTTAGAATTTTAGTATTTTTAATTTTTTTTACGAATCCGTATCCAGATATTTGCGGATAATATGATATATAGATGGATATCTGGAATCCGGATATCCGAAAGTCACGAAGCCGGATCCGGATACTAATTTCACGGATCCAACAAATCTGGATCCATCTCATCCGTAGTGTTCGTAGCCTTCAGTATACTTTTTTGTTAACATACAGCCTTCTGTATTCATTTATAACTGATCCATACTAATATTATTAAAAATAAACTATTATTTTCTATAATTTTTAGATTCAGCCCACTATTCATTGCCACGTATAACATATATTGTTGTTTCATGTATATTGATTAAGTATTATTAAGTTTTTTATTATCTAGATTTAATATAGTTTTTTCTTATATAGGTGAACAGAATATGGGATCCATAATGTGTGACCTATTGCTTGGACCATGCGTTAAATTTCCAGATTGTGATCAATCTTGCAGAGATAAACTTGGACCAGATTCAAATGGCTTTTGCGACATAAAAGCCAAAAATTATTGTCATTGCAAATATGATTGTTGGAAGAATAAAATTCCTGTGTGATTTCTGCAATGCTATGAAATTTCAACTGTTTCCAAATGTATAAGTAAAAATCAAGGCACAAAATAATTTCAAAGTCATGTTGGATATGATTTTCGTATTATTTCTAAAGCATTACCCATAATATAAGATATCAATTAGGCATGAGTGTTTGGGGTCACATTCAGGTTTGGATCACTTTATTTTTGGATTTTGGTACGTATAATTGTATAAAGCTAATTCAACTTGTTTAGTTTATGTTTAAGGTTCGGTTCCTAACGGATTCGTTTTAAGCCAGGTTGTAACCATCGCCTGAAATCATCAAAAATCTAGAAAATAATAATGAACGTTAACTAAAATTTAAAAGTATCTGAATTATTCGAAAAATCTGATAAAAGATTAACTAAACTATTTAAACTAACCAAGATTCAGAATATTAAAAACAATATAGTATAAAAATAACCAAAATCTCCAAACATATTATGTAATATCTAGATTACTTTAAGTTATATAAAAATAATTATTAACTTTGGATATTTTAAGATAGTAATTTGGATTTTGGTTTAGTTCGAATTAATCGATATCCAAAGTTCCTAGCTCTTAGGCTCCATTCGGATGTCTTTTATAAATGGTTTGGAATTAGAGAAATTTTGGGAAAATACATGTGAGATTTTAATTTGAAAACTACACAACTATTTTATTCTTTTAGAAACTACATTTTTGTTTTTATAAAATGACTAAACTATCCAAATCGAATAATTGAAAGCTTTTGTAATATGTTTTTGTAATCGTGCCATGTACAAACAGATTCTCCTATCCAGGGAAACTAGCAACGATATACCATTGAACAGCTTTTGGATTGTTAACTACATGAAGTTTGTGTATATCACCAACGTAATCATGTAGAGTCTCTGAACGTTGTATCACAAGAGGTAACTTTCATTGGAATCTGCTTTCATATTGGCTGCCTTATAACTAACTGTTCAGCGATTCCTTTATTCAACGTGCAGTTCTTTTTTTTTTTTTTTTTGTCACGAAACAACGTACAGTTCTACACTAAAAGAATGATTGTTGTCTATACTGTTCAGCTTATGGAACAAGGAGTTCTGTTTTTATGTTAAAAAAAAAGAGCTCTGTTTTATTCACAAAAAAAAACAGGGGAATCCTATCTATTGATGTGATGAGACCTAGATAGGGGTGAAAAAACTATTCATGGACTTATGCAAGAACATATCAAAGCTTCATTCCATCTCGTTTTTATATCTAACAACAGATAAAACTAAGAAGACGAATAAAAAAAAGAGAGTTAAGGAATAAAAGTAAGGAGTTATATCTATAATACTCCATAATTTAGATATTAACTTTTCCTTGCACACAAGATCCAAAGGAACATTAATAAGTTACAAAAACCAATAGTACAAAATCTTATCAAGTCACCTTTCCGTAGGAATATGTTGATGTAAGATGTCCGCCCTGTAATAGTCGCTGACGTAGTTGTTGTAGCAGACGTCGTGTTAAGTGGTGAAGACCATGTGGAATCAAGATGCTGAGCTGGAGTCGTGTAAACTTGGAGAGCAAGCGTGTATCTTAGAGAAAAGGCAAAGAGGAATAAACTTGGGGAGCAAGTTTATAACTTAAAGGAAGAGGAATAAGTGCATTCCAAGAAAAGGAAAGTTGCACTTATTGATATGAAATATGTCTATATTGTGGGTTTCTTGGAGACTAGGGTTTCGGAAACGTGGAGACTAATATAAGATAGCTATGGGGTCGTCTGTAGAGAGACAGAGACACAGAGGCTGATCTTATAGAGAGAGAGAGAGAGAAGCTCTTGGAGGTGTTCTTGGGTCGTGCTGAAGCAGTGGCTGAAGTACTTGACGGTGGAGAGACATAAGCGGGTAGCTTAGGAATCTTTCAGTAGCAGCTGTTAGGGTGTTAACAGGTTAGCGAGGCTGATTAAGCAGAACTTGTAATTGAGTGTACAAGACGATTTCTAATAAAAGCTATTGGGTGTGCTTGTGTATTTTGTCTCTCTTGATTTACCTTCTGTAGTACTATTGTGGTGTCGTCTTTGCACTAACAGAATATTGGTCCCTGAACTCAACAAACATACAAGTATCATGTCTTTCCAATGCATACTTTATGAGATCCAGTCAAGAACGCAACATAAAGTTTTTTTCTCATGTACATTCATATGTATAAAGTACACTAGCTTTCGTCGAAGAAACATTACTGAAACAAATTTTCAAAAAAAAAAAATCATTACTGAAACAAAAATGTATATGATAAACATGACCTACTTTATTCACTTAATAGAGACCTATGCATGTTCTAGTTTATAACTTATATGATTTAGGTTTTTGTGATTCGGTAAATTATACTTAGATTTCAATACTCTAAAACCCGAGCAACCAAAATACACTTATACCAGAAACACATAAATAATTTTGATTAAAATTTTGTTCTTGTGTTTTAAAAATGTAGATCAAAATGAGGATAAAAATGTCTTCTTACATATAAGAAAGTGTAGTTTTCAAAAAATATAAAACAAGTGTATTTTTCAAATTTAAAATCAAAATGGGGTATTTTTCAAATTATCCATTGGAATTAAGTTCAGTTAAAAACACTCAGATTTAATATCAACAAAATTTATAAGAAAATAAACCAAATCAACTATAAAATAAAAGACTTAAGGTTTTTAAAATATATCCAATACTAAATAAATACTCATATGATATTTGAGCAGATAATTTTTTTTAATATGAAAAACACGAGTTTCTCAATTAAGAACCACTCAGTAAATCTGATGATATATAGTTCCTTCTAAAGTGGCTTAGATTATCAGCAGATTCGTTTTCTTGGTCCTTGTTTCTCTCCTCAAAAACTCTAGCCGCCAAACTCAGACTTTTTCAACTCCAATTGAGAGACTGGTGACTGGTGGCTTTGAAAGCATCGGTATTGGTCTTCTCAATATTTTTCTTTACGTTTTTCTTTGGGAATTCAGCCAAAAAAAGCTCCAACTTTATATGAATTGCCAAAACAAATACGAACATATTGGCTGGACAAAAAAACACTAAACTATCTTTGACTTTTAAACTTTAATCAGTAAGTTATCGCTGACTCGCCAATTAAACACGCCGTTAATAAACTTGACAGAATGATTGAACGACGTTTGTTAAGGTCGTTAAGTAAAACGATGTCGTTTTGAGATGGGATGAAACGACATCGTTTTACCTATTTTTATTATCAAAAACATGTTGATCGCTTGAGTCGAACTTGAGAATTCATGGGCAAGTTACGAGGTTTCTTGCCACTGTGTTAATGGCACTTTTAAGGAAATCTCTAACATGTTTTCTTTTATTGAGTATCAAAAAATCTAAATTCTTTTTTTGAAAATTCCAAAAGATCTTATAAATTCAAGAAAATTCTGAAAAAGTAAAATAAAAATTGAAATTACAAATATTTAAAAAAAAATCAAAACATTTAAAATTTCAAAAAATCTAAAATAATTCAAAGAAATGCAACGAATTAAATTTAATGATTAAAAAACTTGAAACCTATTTTTTTATAAATTAATGTATGTAAGATAAAATAAAAAATTATATTTATCACACTATAGATTTTAGTATGACTAATGTATTTAAGATAAAATAGACAAATGATAATTAAGATAAAATAAACAAATGATATTATCACAAATTGTTTTGCTAAAATATCATATTGAATGAACATACAACAAAAAATAAAGATTTTTATACATTACAAGATAATAATTAAATGAAAAAACATTTGTAGTTTTTGGTGTATGTTCGTTTGTTATCATATCTTAGCAACAATTTTTTTTTAATGTTTATAGAAAACCAAAATTGTACAAAAACATATAGTGTGATAAATATCATTTTTGTATTTTATCTCAAATATATTAATTTACAAAAAACAAAAAAACGTCCAAAAAATTAAAAAATAAAAAAGCCTAAAAAGTTCAAATTCAAAAAATTAAAATTAATGATTAAAATAATTTGAAAACTCTTATAAAAATGAATGCATGTAAGATAATATACAAATTTATATTTATCACACTATATTTTTCTTATGATTAATGTATTTAAGATAAAATACACAAATGATCTTAGATACTTTAATTTTTATTAAAAAAATATTTTAATCATTAGTTTTTTTTCTCATCTTTTTAATCATTAGTTTTTTCGCATTTTTTAGATTTCTTAGATTTTTATGATTTTTTAATTAATTTTAGCGAAAATTATTTTATTTGTAATTTAATTTTTAATTTTAATATTTTCAGAATTTCTATTGATTTTTGAATTTTGTAAAATTTTAAGGTTTTTAAAGATTTTTTGGATACTCAATAAAAGAAAATATGTTAGAGATTTCATCAGAAGTGCTGTTAGCTCAGTGGCAAAAGACTATGTTGTTTGGCTTTGAGTTCTTGAGTTCGGGTCCTATGATAGACATATTTTTCGTTTTAAAAGCACACAAAACAACGTCGTTTCACTTAACGTTGATATTTAACGTTAAAATAACGGCATCTACACGGTAAGATCACGGTGTGCTAAAATGGCAAGTCAATGATAAGTTCACAAATAAAATTAAAAAGTCAAAGAAAGTACAGTATTTTTTGGTCAGCTTCGAGTTCAGATTTTATTTGGCAATTCGTGCAAAGTTCGTATTTTTTTGGTCGAATTCTCGTTTTTCTTTTGATATTTGATTTGTATTTGTTTTAAGGTCATTGACTCAGATCTAGCAGTTATTTCGATGGTGGTGACGCAAAAGAACAGTGTCAAGTTGAGCTCTTGCGAGGCCAGAGCCTGATCTCTCCTCTATTTCAGTCATGGGTGGTTGCCTGGTGTTTTATTTTGGTCGCTCGTGTTGTGATTGGGTTTTTGATTGGTTCGAGTGATTATTGGTTTTTTGATCCCTACTATTTTCGGGCGTTGGTGCGAGTTTAATGATCCCCATGATTTTTTATGTGTTGGACCAAAAGTTCGACGGGCTGTGCCAGATTGGAAGGTTGACTGTATGACTTCTCCATTGGCAAATTCTCTCTTTGTTCTTCCAACATGTTGTCAAAGCTTCATGTGGAAGTTCGGTTATATTAGGTTTGTAATATCTTCTCATTATGATGACAATACTTTGGTTGGTTGTTTATGTCATACCCCTTCCGGTGTGCGTGGATTATTTCACTTCTTATACCATAGACATATGCATTTTCTTCTCGTAGCTCTGTTATTGTGAGTTGCACTAAGTTTGTAAAACATCATCTGTCAATCCAGGTGAGGTGTTGTCGCTGCCTATTCTAACCTGAACTTTACCCGCTGTACGTATTCCTTCATAAATTTTATAGTAGTGCGTATTCTATATTGACCCGAATAAAAATTCAAAAATACTACATGAACTTTAGTTGTTGTGCTATTTCATTTCCAAATTTTATAGTAGTACATATTCTATACTTAACTGAACAAAAATTCAAAAATACTATGTGAATTCTCAAACCTACTTATATATATATTGACCGTCAAAGATGTTAATCAATCATTAATTTATCAAAACGACGTTGTTTTTTAAAATTTTGTAAAATTAAATTTTTTTAAAATAATATATAAATTCTCAAAATTGTACATATATATATATTAACCGTCAAAGGTATAAGTCATCCGTTAATTTATCAGAATGACGTCATTTTGGATAATTTTGGTAAAATTAAAAATTAATTTTTGGGAGATTCGAACTCTCACACTAGTGGACAAGTAAGAGCATATTAAATCTTAGACCAACCTAATTTTATTGTATAAATTTGTAAACATTAACTTATATATAAGTTTTTGTTTAATCAAATAAATGTTATCAAATTTTTATTGTTTTATCAAATAAATAAATACTATTTAAGTTTTTAAATTTAACTTTAAAAATCATTATTTTATAAATTTAGATTATTCACTTTAAATTTAAATATTTACTTCATATTATTACTAAAATTGAAATATGTTATAAAATTAGAATTTTGTGTTATTTATGTATATAAAGATACAACTAAATTTTCAAAAAGATATTTCAATATATAATAATATTAATAAAGTAATAGTTTAAATTAATAAAACAATGTGAAAACTTAACTTTATTTTTAAACTTAACAGTGAATAAATATATAAAAATGATTTTGAGAGTTTATATAATATTTTTGAATTTTTGTTTAGTTCAGTATGAAATATGATAAAGTTCGGGAATTAAAAGACACATCGCGTAAAATTCATATAGTATTTTTGATCTTTTATTTAGTTTAGTATGACATACGCATTACTACAAAGTTCACGAAGAAATATGCACGACGGATAAAGTTCAGGTTGAAATATACCTTTATCCCCTCTCACAACTCAGTCATTTCGTCACTACAATCAATAGTCCGCTCTTCAAATTGAGATATGGAGCCTAGATCATGGTTCACTGGAAATAAACACTGCTGCGACTGCAATATCATCCTTGGTGATGTCTGGACATCATTACCATTCCAAGGGCCTGGCTTGGCTAACTCTACTCTCATCCAAAAATCATTTCTGAAGATTTTATGGTTAATTGATTCTTTTACCCCGATCGTCATGGTGGTTTCTTGAGCCAGAACCTTTGAATATGATGTGTACTAGCATCTTTACTTTTACGTCTTTTATATTTTGTGGCCTTTTTGTATGTCGTCAATACTGATAGTTTCAGATCCAACAAACCTCTTTATTTAAAATGAAACTCAGCGTTTAAAATGTAACTTAGGAGGTGTTATTGGTTTATGTATTTAGTGGATTTGAAAATCCAAACTAAATCTACTGTTATTGGTTCTATGATTTTTAAATCCATATTCAAATCTACTGTTATTGATTCTTTGATTTTAAAATAGATTTTAAAATCAAGTGTTATTCAATAGTATAGATTTATTTAAGGATTTGAATTAAAATTGGATTTGAGTGGATTTATAAATGTTTTTAGTGTAAAAATACAAAGGAGCAAATATTGAGCTCTACCTTGTTATTTTGACTTGGATTTGTAATATTGTTTTTTGAGTTTTTTTTTTAATGTTTGGACAAGTTTTCATATCTTGTATGTTTGTTTAATATCTTGTATCTTGTTCATCATTTTCCTTTTTTCTGGGTACCAAATAAGTCTTCACCTTCTTTGGTTTAAACATAAAGTCACTAGTAATTGGTCAAAAGTACTTTTTCAATCCCAGACATGTTATTACTTTTCCTTCTCTTTTAATTGGTTGTTAGGGCTTAGATCATTCTTCTCATATTAGCATTTTTGTATGATTAACTTACGCATTTACTTATCAGACATTATGTAATGGTAATTGATTTTTCTTGTATAATTTTACTTTTGATTGAATTGTCTGTTTTACTTTATATTTCAAAGTTTTGAGCATTTACTCTCTTCTACGTAAGTGTCATCTTGTCACCTTCCAACACTAACTAAATAAAACTTGTTCTAAACAATTTCTCCAGATCCAAGCATTTTCCCTCGTAATGATAAATCTATTTGATTGATTTATAACAATTCACTTGTTTTGATTTTGAAATCCATATAAATTATTCTTAAATCCGTTTTCTTTGATTTTAAAATCATGGATTTAGCAAAGATTTCTAAATCTAAAAATTTTTGTAAATCCATTAAAACAATAGAACCAATAACCCCTAGAGAAACTAGATGTTTTTCTGCGTTATAACAGAAATAATAATTCAAAACTAAATTGTTTTAAAAAATAAAATTTTGTTAACATTTTAAATTTTATTATTGTTTAGCAACATTTACATTTAACTTTTAATTTAATTAACATAAATTAAGTTAAAAAATAAATAGTTTTGTTATTTTAAATTTATATTTACGAACATATATGTATATATTTAAATTTATAGTCTTGAATGTATTTACTTATTTTGGTTAAAATAAATTAAATTGTATATATTAAGAAGAATTTCTGTTTTAAATAAACTATATAACTTTTTTAAAAGTAAAACAGAATAGTATTCAGAAAATTTGTTGATATTAGAAAAAACTAACTATATTAGGACTAAAAACTTATATTTTTTTAAAAAAATTGCAGAAAATATTGAATAAATTTTTAGATTTAAAAATTTTATAATTATTAAAAACTGAATTAATAACATTTTCTAAACTTTTTTTTTAAAATATTTCTATTTCTATTATTTTAATATTATATTTTAATTGATTTAATTCAGTGATGATGTATGAGTTACTACCATATTGTAAAAAACTTATAAAAAGTATAAATGAAACTCAAATGCAAATATCTAGTCACAATTAGCTTCAAACCAAATCATCATTTTTACTAAAACATATCATTTTTTTCCTAATGAAAATGAATGTGGTAGTGAAAACACAAGCAAACTTAGAAAAAAGAAAATCACTTCCTATCTGTCCAAACCAAATCATCATTTTTTTTTGAAATTATGTCCATTTTAATACCTAAACTGTGTTAAAAATATTAATAAGTTTCAAATACTAAATAAATATCTAGTTACTTTTATCTCTAAAACATTTTTTAAAAGATTTTTGGTGAATTTTAGATTTTTTTATTTCATTTGGAACTTATTAAGATTTTAATTCAAAAATAATCACAGTTTGGGTATTAAAATGACTACAGTTTTGAAATTTTGTATATTAAAGTGAACAAACTAATTAGTTAAGAAATTAAACTGAGTAACGAAAAAGTTTTGCGTATTCAAATGCTTAGTGAAATTTAATTGAGGTATATTTATGGAATTTTCCTTTGTACAAAAATATAAAAGAGAAATTGCACTAAGTATACACCAAACAAATTATAAATACACCAAACAAATTATAATTAGCTATCTAACTAAAAAAAGTTGACCACAATATTCAACCTAACTTCTATTATATATTCTAAAATACCATTGCAATTAACCGGTGTGACCTCTTTATGTTTTGTCCTTTTTTGTTTTATTTTTCTTTTGATATCTACGGAAACATAAATCATAGGTTACTCCACTTCAACTACTTCCACCTATACAATCGGTCATCTCCGCTGTTAATTGACATGCCATCGTTGGTGTTCTTCTGTTTCCTAACTTCCATTAAAATAGAATAGCAATCATGCAAGCCCAAAATTGATGTCGCTTTCGTATTATCTTCACTGTCTTTTTCATGTTTTAACATTTTTAAATTTCCAAATCTATTCTATTATATAGTTATATTGTTTACTATTTTCAGATATTAGTTACATTATATTTTAAACTAGGGCTTGGCCCGCCCTACGGGCGGGTGAAAATACCACTTTTTACTTTGTTATAGAACACAAAATTATAAAACTAAAAATTTATTGAAAATGCAATAATTTATATTGTGATCGAGATCAGATAGAAAGCGAATCCGTAAGATTCAAATACCCAATTGGATGCAGAATCAGACTTTATGCATGTTACTACTATATTAAGTGTAATGCGATATTTAAAATTAAACAAAATTATCATGAAAATGATTGTTGCATGCTTGTATATTTGACACTGAAGATTGATCTAATAATAGTATATTAAGTACAAAGTTACATAAGAAAATTAAAGATCTAAGGGGAAGACGAAACATTACTACTTCAGATGCTTAAAATCGTGGAAAGAAGTAGTTATGTTAACCCCCCAAAAAATGATAATAATATAAATAAAGATGAAACATATTTTTTCCTTCTTGGTGTTGCCTTTTCTAATGCTTTTTTTTGTGGATGGAGACTTAGATTCACCATTAACAGAACCATGGTTCAAAGCCCCTGAACTACTTATCATCTCTCCACTTCTCTCTTTAAAAGACCAAATCTTCAAGAACACTCTAGAAACACCCAACATCCTCCTTTCATCAGTTTTCCTTTATTGCTCTTTTGTGGTTGATTCTTTGTGAGTCATCGATTCTCTAATTTGCCTCTCAGTGCTCTTGTATCATCTGGGTCACCACACCTATGTCGTCTTTGGTGTTTGATGATCTTGAAGTTGGGGCGATCTCTGACATATTTTTCCCCGCTTGATGATGAACCATAGTTGTTAGTTCTTACACATTCGAAGCAGATCACTTATCCACCACTCACATTGGTAACTTCTCGTTTTGAACAGCATGTGCGCAAGCTTCCACCCATAACTTTTCTTCAGTCCATTAACTTAGTTCCAATGGGTTCTGACTTATGATGCTATGAACCCAAGTATAAGGCTCGACACTCTAGAACCGAACTCCAAACCAAGAAACACAATCTTGTGACTCTTTGGTATTCTGAGGAATTCCGCCCCTAGGTCTTCTGGTGGAGTGCTCATGCCTGGCACAGTCACTATGTGGTTACAACTTCTCAACCTAACGGTTTGGCCGATACTGTTTCAACATTGCCATCCTCATGTTCTGCTATCTCGCCGGGATGGTTGTTATTACATATTGTAGCTGACTCCTTAACATCGATGCATTGAATCTATCTGCAATATTCTTTTGGTGGATCTTCTGAGTTGAGCGCCTAGGCAGCTCTTTGACAAGATCATCATTGTCAGAGTGAGACCAAACAAAAGCTCTGCTATTAACATCGGTGTGAACATTCTATCAGATATGAAACTTCTTTTGTCTAAATTACCACGACTGATGTCTTTGATATTGAATGATCATCCCATTTGCCTCTATGTTTGCCTAAATACAGAGTTTGAGGCTTCAATAAAGTAAAAACAAAAGAACTCATTTAACAGAGATGTCATAGAAGTCTAAAGTAGAACCATGATAGTTGGGAAAGCTTTATGAAAAAGTGAACTATTTGTTTTCATAAAGTGATATTATAGGAGGAACCAGAAATACCTTTGACCTCTCATGATATCTTCAAGCAGGAATTGAGCAAGATCCACCTCTTTCTGTCTTTCCCCAGTTTTGAGGTCTCTTTTTTATTTGCAGAACATTAAAGCTTAGTTAGCATTAACCCAAACCATAGTTAGAAAATCTAACTTAAAAATAAATATATGAAAGTTATTTCTGTGTATTCACAAAAGAACAAACATTTTGTATATGAAGATCTTTTGTCCTCACCTTAATTACACAATTTTAGTTTGAGGCAAGGTCAAACTTAATATGCTATGTTAATCCAGCTGTGAATATACACCAATAGTAAAGCTATTAACACAGAGAAAAAAATCAGTAAAAATATATAATGGTCCCTTAATACCTTTCTCGTTGAGCATTGCAGTCTCTATAACTACTTGCTGGTGTTGAATCCTTCGAAACCACCCCTAACAGCTTAACTACTTTGGAGAGTTTATCCTCGTAGTTATGAATACCAGAGACCCATCATTCGATTGCATCAAGACTCTATCTGCAGGGATCTTCTGATCCATATACATAGATTCATTTAAATATAATTATGCACGAAATCTTACCTAATTTCAGTTGGCAAAGAAAGTACTCACCATTCTCCTCGTTGCTAGCAATACCGAAAATGCTAAAGATGTCTTTGATTCTCTAAAAAATCTTCCAGTGATGATCGAGGTGATGGGTTTTCCAAGATTTCGAGGTGAACCAGATGGAAAAGATGATTAAAGGTTTGAAGATTAGAATTGTTATAATAGAAGCACTAAACGGAAACTGCTGCTATAAAGTAAGGAAGTTGTAAAGGTTAATTGGAGCCATTAATTTGTAATTTTGTCGAGGAACGGGTTTTAGGTTCTGTAAATTTCGTGTGGTAGTCTAGGAAGGTCGCAAGCATGAAGAGGAAAAGAAAGTTTAATATTATGTGGGTTTGTCATAATGGTTTAAATGATTTGGCTTAATATCAAAATGCAATAAAAATTTTGGGTCAAAAATGCAATAAATTTTAGGAAGGACAAGTGGCATTTTTTCCCCCTATGGAGATAAAAAAGTCAACTTTATTATATAAGATTTGAGTTTAGTGATTATGGGTTAGGGGTTAGTGATTAGGGTTATAAGGTTTAGTATTTGAAGGGTGAGTGTGAAATTAGAAATAGAATTGAAATATCGTTTAGGGTGGAATTCTATGTTTTGTTCAATTCTATTTGACGAATGTAGAATATAATATGATTTTACAGTAAAAACATATATTATATTAAAAATATTATATTTATGTTATAGTTTGTATTTGGGTTTGGATTTAGTGTTTTAAGTTTAGGGTTTAGTATTTTGTGGTTGGTTGGGTAATGTTTAATATTTAGGGGTTGTGAGTGGGACTATAATTTATACTATTTTGATGATATGGAATAGAACACTCGATGCACATTTATATGGTCAATCGACATGTGATGTGGATGGCTCCTCCTTTCATGTGGAATATAAATTATAGTTTATATTTGAGTTTGGGTTTAGTAATTGGTATTTAGGGTTTAGTATATAGAAGTTGGGATATGTTTAGTATTTAGGGATTGTAGGTGGAGTTATAATCCTATAGTACTTCGATGATATGGAATAGAACACTCGGGACATATATATATATATATATATATGGTCAGTAGTAGACATATACGTGGTGGATTCTCCTTCTTTCATATGCAATAATTTTCAGGTGCCGCGTTATTCCCTCCCACACATTTACATGGTACCTTAAAGAGAAGAGATAAAACCGGATACTTTGTCACACTAATGTTAGAAATTACATTATGTCAAAATCAATGACATTTACCTAGTTTATACTTTATATTTGGTTATTTGGCAAATTCACTCTATATAAAATAAATAAGTAGTTATTTAAGAAAAATTAGAAATTCTTTGTTTTTCTGAACTTTTTTCAAAAAAAAAAAAGTTAATTTTTTTTTTTGGGATTTTTTTCTTTAAAAATATTTAGAAATAATTTCATAAATATGGATAATATAATTTTAAATTTCAGTTTAGAAAGATTTCGTGAATAGGTAAAATATCTTCCTAAAATTTTAGAAGATATTGATAAATATGCATAATGGTGATGATTGGTTCGACTGTGGCTGTACAAATTTAGCTGTAAAAGTTTAGCTGTAGGTAAGTTGGTTGTAGTTGTAAAGTTGTTACTGTAGAATTTATTGTAGAGACTTTTGCTGTAGCTGTAAGTTATATGCTGTAGATATTTTAAAATATATATGTGATGTATATATAAAATAATTAATTTTTTCAACTAAAATCATTTATATTAATGTTTTTTTATAAATTATCAAAGTTTATTGTTATTTAAAGTGTGATATGTAAATAATATTTTATGTTATTTAAAATATTTAAATAATTTTGAAAACACCGAGAACTAAATTAAAATATTTTGGATATTTTAATTATGATTATCTAATTAATTTGAAATTATAGATAGTTTTATTTTATTTTACAGTTTCTACAACCTATAAAACAAAGATGTAAGTGTTTTGCCTAAAATACATAAGAATAAATTTTGCTTTAATTTTTTTGTCCTAGCTTTAAAAATAAAGCTAAAGCATGATTGGTATAAGTTAATAGAAATTTGTTGTAGGCTTTGACTAACAAAAATAAAGTTACAACATGATTGGTAAAATTTAGTGCTTTAAACATAAATAAAGCTAAAGTAGGGAGATAAAGCCCAACCAATCACCCTCAATATCTTTATAAAATTTAAGACAATTTTCAGAAATGTATATGTAAAAATATATTTGAATATGTTTTTAGAAAGATACTCATAAATATATATTTATGAATACCTTACTGAATTTGAATTATATGTATATTTAGTAAGATATTCTTAAATAAATATAACATCTTCCTAAAATTCTGAAATCCTGAATTTGATATATATATTATAAAGATATTATACATATTTAAACTGAATCGTCAATTCTTCTACACTACCAGACTAATCAAGTTAAAAGAGATACAGTTTAATAGAGTTAAAAAAATATAGTTCTAATATTAAACTTAGAATATTGCACTAG
Source organism: Brassica juncea (assembly GCA_018703725.1). Lineage (NCBI taxonomy): Eukaryota > Viridiplantae > Streptophyta > Magnoliopsida > Brassicales > Brassicaceae > Brassica > Brassica juncea. The sequence continues at coordinate 35,046,456 of CM031935.1, read as the reverse complement.
AGGTTATGTATAATGTGAACATGTGAATTCCTCATGTTAGTTTGAAATTAAACTCGATAATACAAATGACAATCGCTGTACCATACTTCTAATTTAAACTAGACTTTGATCCGCGCATCCATGCAGGTGTATTTATCAAAATATGTTGCTATTTGTTTTTATGGCAAAAAACCCGAATCCGAAGAACCAAACCGATCGCGATCCGAAAAAGTAATATCAAATCCGAACCAAAATTGATTAAATATCCGAATTATTCAAAATTTTGGTATTTAGAGAACCGAAACCGAATCCGATCCGAACTGAAGTATTTCGAGTACCCGAATGTATCTGGAATTGATTTATATACTTATATATATTAATTATTTTTAGATTTAATATATATGATACCTTTTAGTTGGTTTAAATACTTGAAAATATATACAAATAGTCAAAAGTAAATATCTAAAATAGTTAAAGTATAATCAAAAGACCAAAATACTTATAATAATTATTGATTTTCTATACAAATATTTAAACCACATCAATTTATATGTTTAGGGATTTTGACATATGTTATTCAAAATTATATGTAATATATTATTTTGTTTATAGATTTTGAAGAAATTTAAAGTATAAAATGAATTTTAAAAATAATTTAAATGGGTTGTCTGAACCCGAAACGAACCCGCAAAGATCTGAATCATACCCGAACTGAAATTTAGAAACATCCGAGTGAGGCTGAAATCTTGAACCCCGTAAACTCGAAATCCAAACAGACCCAAACCGAACCAAATGGATACCCGAACGCTCATCTCTAGTCACTATTATATATCATATATGTGTCAACATATAATTAACTGTATTTTATACGTACCATCATATAAGTAATCATATGATTAATAGTATTTAATAGTATTTTATACGTATCATCATATAAATAATCACATATATTATATTTGAAAACTTAATGTGAAATATAAAAACCATTATTTACGTTGGTATATGAAATTGGTCTTTGTATTGTATTTTTCTTATATATTGAATGGTTATTGGAAAATATTTTTGTAAAAGTCAAATTTTGAATATATATGTATTTATAATCAATTTTTGATATATATCAACTTTCAATTATAATTCTGATTTGAAATATGTATATAAAGTTTAAATTTTATTCTATAATTATTTTAGACAAAATATGTTTTTATATTCTATAATTATTTTAGACAAAATATGTTTTTAGGTAATTAGATTGTCTCATTTTCATATCTTTTAACGGTGGCATAGATAGATAGTTTCTCATAATATAATGAATTTTTAATTTTTTTTTAATAAAATGAGTTCATTACTTTTTTTTAATGTACTAATATCCATCTTTCCAAACAACATTATACTCTAAAAAACTGTTATCCATGTTTCCAAACAAACTTTTTTAAAAGAACTGATATCCATGTTTCCAAACAAATCTATTTTTTAAAATTGCTATCCATATTTCCAAACAAATCTAATTTGTACTTCAGTTTTAATAATATAGATAAAGTAAAATGTTTTCCGAGAAAAGAATTTTTTTTTTTGTCAAACACCGAAAAAAGAAAATATTAATACACATAATTTCAAAACAAACCAAGCAAAGGGCTCCCCAAAAACACGAAAAAAGGAAAGGACATAAAACGCTCTCTCTCTCTGAAAACCCTCTCCACCGAAAGATAGAACCCTAACTCCGGCCCGGGCTCGCCGGTGTCGGAGGTAACCTCTTCTCCCTTTCCTCTTTTCCTTTTGCCTTTCTCTCTGCCTGTCCTTCTTTCCTGGTCGATATGCAAGCTGTTCTGAAGCTGTTAGTTCTGTGCCGGAGTCTCTATGGGCTAAGGACGGTGATTCGGCGGTTATGGAGGAGCGGCGAGACCAAGGAGCGGACGGTGGGGGAAAGGTCGCCTTTTAGGGCTGGAATGGACGCCAGATCTAGTTTTCCCTTTTTTAGATCCCCGGTGCTCCCTTCCACGACGGCGGCGCGTGACTCAGTGAGTGACCTCTTTCACCTCCGATCTACCCTCGGGTGCGGCGGTGTTACAAACGGAGGAGTGGTGCGACGTTCAGTGATAAAGGTTTCGTTTCCGGTTCTCGGTTACGACGCATCGCTTGGTCCCTCATCCTCGGAGTTGTCAACTGGAGGTGTGCGCCTTGCCTTAGTACGCGGTGGGGCTCTACATCCCAGTGCCGGTGGTACGTCCTCCGGTGGTACGAGCTTCACACCTTTGGAAACTTCAGTTTGCTGTCCGGTCATGCTGTTGTCGTCAAGGTCCGACTTTTTGCAGTGCAGTCCGGAGTTCATTCCGGTTTTGGCTAGAGGAGCGAGGCATGGAGCTTGGTTTCGGCTGATGCTTGTCATGATTTTCATCTGCTGGTGTAGATGTTTTGGTCAGTGTTCTGAACTCCTATCTCTCGGAGACCAATTCTTGTGCCTTATTAGAGTCATGACAAGCTTAGTCATTTCATGTCTTAATGTTTTCGTTCAGTGTGATCTAATTAGGTGGTTAAGAGGCAACTCTTTCTGGATCTTAGGAAGAGTTTGTGTTCATTGGGTTGGAATTACATCAAAGTTTTATCTCAGGTAGTGTGTTTTATCTCATGTAGTGTAGGATCCAATCTACTGATTCTAAGTGTTACTAGAGTACTTTGTATGTAAGTGTGGTTGAATTTCCTAGTGGTTGAAATCATGTACTTCCAAATTGGTTAATATAAAGTTGATGTTGAGTAAAACAAATAAAAAAAAAACAAGTAAAGAAAATTGAGAAAAGACGAGTGTTACTTCAATAGATAAAATAAATAAAAACCGCCGATGATTTAAATCTCTTCTCAGTCACATTCTCGTAAGGAGGCAACTGCAACTTCCAAAATGCAATTTTTACATGAAATCATCATCGTCCATAGCGCCATAAGGACCCGAAACAAGATCATCGTCAGGCTTATCCACATGCAGTTGCTTCTTCTTACCTAAGAAACATAGTTAAACCAAAACAAAAAAATCATCATGAATCAGATCAATCCAGAAACAGTGAGAACAGCTTACTCAAAAGTCTAATAGTCAAAAAAGTTAAAAACATCGAGTGAATGTGAGTACCTGTCTTCTTTTTGCCAGCAGCAGCTTCTTTCTCTGCCTTGAGTTTTTCGTTAGCTATGGCAGTAATGGAGGAAGCAACATCTTTAACATCAGCTGCTTTCATATTGGCCACAGAAAGTCTCATCACTGCTTTGAGTAGCCCAATATAGTGAAAGCTTTTCTGCAAAACAGCAAACATAATTTCACATGCAAACCAATCCTTAATATAATCAGATAGAAATAATTGACACTTAGGCTAGAGAAGAAAGCAATAGGGAAGGAATACAGAGACTAATCTATACCTCATAAGGTACAAGTTTACGAGAAATCATTTCAGCATATTCCAAGAAATCGCTTTCGGACTTGGGAATCAAAATATCGATACTTTTATCTTCAGTTTTCGCTCCAAAGAGTTCAGCAGTTGCCTGGTAATCAGCTTCCTCCACTAGCCTAAGATCAGAAAGAATAATAAGAAATAAGCAGAACCATTATAAACTGACAGCACTAGAATGAAGAAACAGATGCAGAACCAAAAAGAAGAAGCAAATATAGGAGTGAATTGTCCCAATAGTATACCTTTGCATGCGAAGTTTCTCAGCAATAGGATCTAAAGGTTCCTCCTTTGGTGATGCTTCAACAGTTTTAGCCTTCTTCTCCACACCCTTTGCTGCTGCTGCTTTCTTTGGAGCCTTCTCAGTAGCAGGCTTTACTACATGTGCCTTAATAAAAAAGATTGTTTAGCAGTAATCTCAATCAAATTCTGCAAACAAACCAATAATGTAAAAGAAAAGTATACAGGAACAGGTTCATCCTCCTCCTCCCAGGAGTCCTTGATATCATTCTCATCCACATCCTCGTCATCCCAGTTACTTTTGAGTACAACTTTTGCAGGAAGTGGTTGAAAATCCTCAGCCTCTGAAATCATAAACAAAAATGAGAACTCCTATCATATATATAGTTCCATATGAGAACTAAATATATTAAACAATCTTAGAGAACATAACTTAAGATATACATCCAGCACTAATCTTTTACAAAAACCAAAGTATAATATCAAAACAATAGTTAAATGTATAAATCTTACCCCAATCATCCATGTTTGTTGCCAATTATCTAGAACCAAAGTATCTGCTGTTCTGAAGTACCCAACTAAAAACCTGCACAAGCAGTCACAAAGGCTCTCGAAGGTAAAGATATTTTTAGCAAAAGAATATAGCAAATGGAGTAATGTTAACCAAATTAACGTTAGATTACACAAAACTTTTAGAATGAATCAACAAACCCAATCTAACAGTCAAACAACTACTCTATGAATCGTAAACCTAAAAGGTTAAATCACAGGATTGAGAAGAAAGAACATTGGCACGGACACAATTCGAGATAATAATTTTGACATTAATCAAACTGCGAACCCGACGGACGGAGGCGGAAGAGAAATTACCTGAATCTCTAGAGAGAAGGGAAGAGAAGAGAAATCGCCACCACGAAAACAAGAGAAGAAAATGACAGTTGGATTCGGCGGTGAAATGTTAAGGAAAGAAGACAGAAATGACAGCGAGGAGAAAGAAGTCTTTGGTGGATCTAGGGTTCTCCTCGAATTTCCAGAACATGCTCATTTAGATTTTTAGGAAATGTTATTTTAAGAAAAGCCTTGACCAAAAGTCCAATAACAGAAAATATTCCATTTATTCCGTGATTTTAATAATCAAATTGAATTTCTCATCGTGCACAAAAAAAAAATTGAATTTCTCATCTTTCTGTTGGTTGAAGTGAATGAAGATAAAAAAAAAAAAAATTCAGTTTAGCCATTTAAAATTAGATTCCGTTAATCAAATATATACTCCCTCTGTCCCATTTTAAGTGGTTTTTAAGGGTTTTATTTTTGTCTCATTTTAAATGATGTTCTCACAAATCTAGATAGAATTTAATATCATTTCAATTTTGTGACCAATTAAAAAATATTATATTATTTTCTTATTGGTTGAACTAGTTTCATTTAATGATATTTTTATGTTACCAAGATAAATTACATAAAAATGTGTACTTTCTTAATTCATTTGCAAAAACCTTAAAATCCACTTATAGTGGGACAGAAGGAGTATAAAGCAATGTATCGAAAAAGTAAAGTTTCAAAATGTATTTAAAGTTGTATAGTATTGTTTAGATCTGAAAGAATTGAATCTTACTAAATTAAAATATTGAATAGAATTGAATAATTGTAAATATCTAAGTAATTTATTATATTATATTTGATATATTTGAATTAATTTAACAAAAAAGTCAAATGGATGTCCACAAACTTTACAATTAGTAGTACTACTTTATACATAAATTTAAATATCAAATAATCCAGATAAAATTTCTGAAATATCTGAAATAATTCTAATTATGAGTTAGTTTTACCCAAACAATCCAAACTATATAAATTATACAAATCGAGCTAGGATGTTAGAAGTTTCTAAAAATTTACTATTTGTGTAAAAATGAACCAAAAACTAACTAAACCAAACCAAAATCAATACAAATTTAATAAATATTTTTTTAATATATAAAATTTTCAAAAACCTCTTTGCCCTCTGATGTCGATGTTAGTCTTACGGATTTTTTTTTTCTTGGTAAAAATGTTAAGATTCATTACCAGGTTTTGAAATTTTTTACAGAACAACATAGAAACCAAGAGCAGAGATACATAAATAAACTAAACACATACTCAGACCTAGGCAAGAAAGTGAACTGGCAACAAAAGGAGCAGCTAACAAGCAAAGACGCATCAGAATTGGACATACACTTGCCGCAAAATCAAACCCGCAGTTAAAACGAGGACTGAACCCGGTAGAGTTGGGCATTCCCGATGATCAGTCCTTAATGATCTGGGTTGTCAAGAACAGCTCATGTAGCCCGTTTAATCCGCAGCCTCCACGAACATACAGCAACCCTCGCGACCAAGCGCACCCGCTCAAACCAAATCGAGCTTTATTTGGAGAAGAACCACCAAGAGCCGCCACAGATTACCGGATCTTCATTAAGAAAATAGAGAGAGCAAGCACCACCATGAGTCAAAGTGGACAGGAGGCAGCCCTAGATCTTGCCCCTGAAACAAGCAGGCTCTGAACGTGCCGCCACCGAGGGAAGAAGCCGTGGTTGACAAAGCCGACGACTCTCCACCTCGCACACGCACCGCGACGGAGAACCCGCAACGGACCTTCACGATTTCAAACCGAAATCAACTCCCGGAAGCTCTGAGAGATAAACTGACCGGTCTAACAAGGCACGACGGCGGAGACACCAGGACAATCAGAGAAACAATGCAACCCCACCGTCTAGATAAACCGAGAATCACCTTCAACCAAGAGAACTATCTCACCCAAGCCGAGAACCGAAGGCGGATGAGGCAGAGGAAGGAGACGGATCCACTTCCGCAATCCAGATCTGACGCCAGATCGAGACTTCCACGACCACACTTGACGGAAGAAACCTCACATCCACTCCTCCACCACGCTTCACCGGAATTCCGAGAGAGACAGCGCCAGATCTAGAACCGCGGTGGCACAAACCCTTAGAACACCGAGAAAGGAAGCACGGAGAAGGAAGGAGAGGAGAGGCGAAGGAGGAGAAGCAGCAGCGGGGGAGGGGCGGACCGGAGCCAAGGAGGCCGCCGGCCACCCAAGAAGATCTGAATTAGGTTTTCTAGAAAGGTTTTCTAGAGAGGTTTTCTAGAGAGGATCTGAATCACTTTCTTTATTTCCTCTGTAGCTTTACGGGTTTTTTTCCCGTAAAATAGCCTTACGGTTTATCTCTAGTAAAGTCTCTTTCGCTATCAACCGACAACTCTCAGCAGAACCATCAGGACAAGAGATAACAAGTTGTCTGAAATCAGTCCGAACAAGGCTCTGAGCCGAGTGGTATGACAACTAGTTTCTCTAAAAATTATTGCATGTAATACGCCAAGATATCATCAGACCAGTGAAAGATTTATTTTCTACATAAAATTTTCATCCGAGGTTGCACCAGACCAACATTTATCTTTTTTTTTGAACAACAAGACCAACATTTATCTTATTTCTAAAAACTATATACAGAGAGATGGCTGAGTTAAGGCATATTAGCCTGCAACGTAAATTACAAGATTATTTTGAAACTCTTATGCAATAGACTCAAGAAAGTATATTGAGACTAATTTCAGATACACAATTTACTTTGTGACAAGTTGCTTTATTACAAATAATATTATGTTAAAATAATTAAGAATTTATGCCTTCCGGACTAACCCAAGATGAAAATCAAAAATTTAAGACCGTCAAGATAGATATAAGCAAAACATATAATATGGAGTGGAAATTTATTGAAGCCTTATTGTTAAAGATGGGTTTCGCAGAAAGTCAAACCAACCTTTTGATGTGTTGTATCACCTGCGCCTCCTACCGAGTAGTCATTATTTCATTAATAGAGAACCAAGAGGACATATACTTAAAGAAGCAGAAGAAGAAACCGTATATTGGGTCTTTGTATTGTCAAAGTTAGCCCAAATATTTCACAACTTCTTTTCGCGACAGTAACCTCTTTTCTGTATAGCGGAAGCAAGACAGTGCATAGAAATACTTAAAATTTAGAACTCTTACAGAAAGGCATCGATCAGTTAAAATATGGAATTTTTTACTCTATCGGACACTTTTTGTCTTTCAAATGACACACTTGTTGCTGGTGGCACACTTTTTCTTTATACAATGTTCTACATACCCTCTAACTAACTACACTCTCTCCAAACTCTAATTCCTCTCACTTTCCCAACTATAAGCATTTTATGTTTTCTCTTTTAAAAATAATGCGATAAAGCAAACAATTTTTATTACTAAGAAACATAACCTTATTCTCTCTCCATCTTTATTTTAAAATTCAAATTCACTTTCCTCATTTCTCTCCTAATCCTAATTCCACAAACTCTCTTCTCCTTCATCTTCAATTTCATAATCTCCATGATTTCAGAGGTCTCACCACGAGTTTGATTTCTCTCCTAAACCTCACTCATCACCTTTATCCTGCTCTCATCATTGTCCATTTCCTTCGCTCCGTGCAACGGTGACGAAACCATCTCCACCGGAAAATGATATCGGAGGTTTTGTTCTCATCTCGGGCGTAACAGCAGAGAAGCGGTGGAAACGGAGAGGTTCGTGGAGCTAATGATGTCGTCTGGTTTGATCTGCTACGAGTCAGTGAGCTGGGTTACGCTCGAGAGAGCAAAAGCAACAATGGCAAAATTTGATTTTTTGCAACTGCGATCCTTCGCGTTTTGGTTATTCGCGTTTTCACTCCAAAATTCTTCAAATATCCTTTATGGTTCTCTTGATTTAGCCACAAAATTTTAATTGTATAATCCAGACCCTTTAAAATGCAAATAAACATTTATATACTTATCCAAATTTTATGTTCATGTCCACATCCTTTTAATTGTAGAATCCATACCCTTACACTCGTGAGAGAAAGAACAACAATATCTATGTCTTTTTTGTTTACAAATTTTATGTCCATGTCCACATCTCTAACATTCACACTTTTATCATCCATGTTCACATATTTTTTGTATGGGTTATGTATAAAAAATTAAAATATAAATATATATAGAAAATTATAATATCACAAAATTATATCAAAATGGATATCACAATATAGAAAAATAAAAAAAAACTTTATTATAGTAAAAAAATTGTCATATATATCTTTAGAAAAACAAAACATAAAATTTGAAAAACATAGTCTTTTTGTCCATGTCCATGAAACACATGTCCAATAAATTATAATTTGAAAATTTAGTTAAACATTAAAGTATAAACTATATATATATATATATGGATATCAAAATAATAAGAAGAAAAAATAGGTTTCTATATGGTTATTTATATTTTTATTTACATATTATAAATTGAAATAATAATGAATTAAATATGGTGGGGTAAATGCCACATCCTTTTAATTGTAGAATCCATACCCTTACGCTCATGAGAGAAAGAGCAACAATGTCTATATCTTTTTCGTTTACAAATTTTATGTCCATGTCCACATCTCTAACATTCACACTTTTATCATTTATGTCCACATATTTTTTTGGTATGGGTTATATATAAAAAATTAAAATAGAAATATATTTAGAAAATTATAATATCGCAAAATTATATCAAAATGGATATCAAAATATATAAATTTTTTTAAAAAACTTTATTATAGTAAAACATTTGACATATATATCTTAAAAAAAAAACAAAACATAAAATTTGAAAAACATACTCTTTCTGTCCATGCCCATGAAACACATGTCCAATAGATTATAATTTGAAAATTTAGTTAAACATTAAAGTATAAACTATATATATATGGATATCAAAATAATAAGAAAAAAATAAGTTTCTTTATGGTTATTTATATTTTTATTTACATATTATAAATTGAAATAATAATGAATTAAACATGATGGGGTAAATAAAGTACGAATAACGATGTTATTTTTATCTGTAAACCTACATTAAAATAATTCATCTAAAGAAACAGAAACTTATTCAGTTTGGTCCCCACTACCTAGACAAAATAAAGAAAATAAATGGTCCCCACAAACACCTAATCGTTTGTTGTCTCTCTTCTTCCAATGAGAGGTATTTTAGTCCGAATTCAGCTTAGCTATGAGAGAAAGTGTCTCTCCGGCAACATGTGTCTTATAGTGTAAAAAAAGAGAAGAATGTGTCCTAAATAGAAATGCATTCTAAAATATGAGATGCGGTAAAGTCTTCCATTGTTTTTGGGATAAAGTGTTTAAAAAAGAAATAAGAGATAAAAAGTGTACTTGAGATTACAACAAAGATGATAATATATGCCAACAAGTGACTCTGATATTCTAGAATTGCAAATTTTTTTGTTAAATTAGTTTCCTTTTATAATGCAGCAACTCAACTATCTTGTGTATATATAGATTATAATCGGTACATTCAGAATCAAGAGACCCTTCTCTCTAATTGTTTCTAATTCATTCTTCTCTCTTATTTTCTCTCTGTTTATATCACTGTCTTTTCTTAAGTTCATAATTCTGTCAGAATCAAGAGACCCTTCTCTCTAATGTGTTAAAAAAAAAATGGCTGCTAACGCCATAGAAATAGCGTTTGGTGTTGCTACATCAAATCTCATATCCCACTGATTATGGATTATGATGATCACAATTATTATGTTTGGCATGAGTTTTTCTCACTCATTGCTTATCATTTGATGTCCTGGGACTCATTGATGGAACTAGTATACCAGCCAATGGTGAAGATGCTCACTGGAAGGAAAGGGACGGCTTGGTCAAGCTTTGGGTATACGACACACTGGCTCAACCCCTGATTTGAAGCACATTCAAAACAGGCGGCTAAGTTAGATACATATGGCTGTATATCTAGAACCAATCTGGAAACAACAAAGAGGCTCGCACCATTTAGCTGGATCATGATTTACGCACCGTTGAAACAGAAGATATATATATATATATATATATATATATATATATATATATCTTCTGTTTCAATGGTGCGTAAATCATGATCCAGCTAAATGGTGCGAGCCTCTTTGTTGTTTTAGCATATCTTGACGCGCCGGTGTCGGATCATACATCCAACATATATATATATATATATGTTCTTGAAACTGTCAGGCTTTAAAATCAATCTCTGATCTCTTAGCATATCTCGACGCGCCGGTGTCGGATCATACTCTCGTCATGTATGATGTACCTTCTTAATGGATTAAACTAAAAGCTTGATAACATTATCAGTCTCATCAAATACAAGGATTCCTTCCTATCATTCAAATCAGAAAATTGATGCTCCTCAACGAAGAAACATCAATTTTCTTTTTAAACCGTCTCCCGAGAGAAACAACAACAACAAAGGTTCAACAAAAGAAACTGCAGAGAGGGAAATCGTGGACAAGGCTTCAATCAACAAAGTTCATAGAACAACATCAACAACGGGCCCTCAAATTGGACTCTGTCGTAGCCTTTACCATATTTCTAAGTCGGATGACATAGTGGACAGCCTACCATTCACCATGGACACATCCCAACACATGTGACATACTTAGCTCTCCTCCGTCATGTCCTGTTCAAGTACACATTGTGGATACTCAATTCGAGCCAACAACTGATTTTTCTCAGGTTTTCAACACCAATGACTATCAGCGATCCACGTGCAGCAAAATGATATATGAATTATGGTGCTACAATAAACTTAGCTTCAATGCCAGGTACATTTAACTCTGCTCTTAAACACTACATTGTTAAGCCTGTTGTAGTTGGTAACAGTTTTTCAGTTCACATCACTCCTACTGGTTCCATTACTCTTCCAACTTATACTCGTACTCTTTTCATACAAACAAAAAGTTTTTGTTTCTCAAAATATCATTGAGAATCTTATTTTTGTTCATTGATTTACTAATGACAATTGGTGTTCAATTGAATTCAACCTTTTTGCCTTTTCAATAATGGATCGAGGATTATGATCTGCAGTAACATTGAAGGAAAACTTTAATTAATGCATTATCATATCACTAAACCGTAAAATTATCCTTGTGTCTTTGTTGTCACCGCTCCTTCACTTTGTCACAGAAGTCTGGGACATGTTAATTATACCTTTATTCCACTACAAGAAATGTGGTTAGTAATAGCGGACGGAAAAATGCTATGAGTCCTGTATAATAGTGTTTCCTTGTCCGTTCTGATAGCGCCTGTTATACCATAACTCATGATAACCTCTAGGTGGTGCTCTCATAACAACATACCAATTTGAAGTATCATCCTCCCTAGAGTAGAAAACCTGTTTCGCTTGAGAAGGTAGAATGAATGAATCTTTCAAATAGACTGCTTGGTTAATATGAAGGTTAACAAGAGTGAAGCCATCTTCTTCCTTCACACCATTCCCTGTGTTTGCCCAGTTGCATCTAAAAAGTGTCACTTTGAACATGTGATAGTCGATGAGTAAAATCTCCTTTATCACTCCATAGTATGTAATCATATCAGCGACCTGTCTCATATCTCGAGCACTTGATCTACACATGCTAAAGTCTTCATAAGTTACTCCACTGTTTTGTGTCTTCAGCTTGACCGCATCAGTATGAAACCGTTGCCCATTAATGATGAATCCTTTATGTGCTAAAGCAACATTTCTTGGTCCAAATGCCAACCACCTTATCTCCTTAGAAAGACTATCTGTTGAGTCTGAATGAATCTGCCCCAGGAAATCAGAACATGATCATCAAGCCGAGGTACTAAAATGATAATCAAAACATGATAATATGTACCACGAAACCAGTCATCAATCTACAAGCTAATCAATCATCAATCTACAAGCTAACCAGACAGGTTCATCAAGTTACAAGCTAATTAGTCATCAAGACACAAGCTAGCCAGTCGTCAAAGTACTAAAATCTGGACATGTTATTCAAGCTACAAGCTAACCAGTCATCAAGATACAAGCTAACCAGTCATCAAAATACAAGCTAACCATTATTTACAATAATAATCAAGAAAAGAAGAAGGAGTTGGAAACCTTATTTTTAAGCCATTCTACAAAGTGCTCAGTATGGTTTTTCCATAACAAAGTTTCATTTCTAGCAAATCGAGCATCCTTAGCTTGTAACTCTTCCAAATGCATCCTGATTTTAAATTAAACAACATTATATGAAAATCGAATTATAAGTAAAACTAGTAGATGAAACATAGAGAATAACTTACTCAAGAAAGGGATCCAAAGATGCCATGTTCATTAGGACATAGCGATGTGCAATGTCTCTATCTTTATCTGAAAGGATAACCTCTATACCCTTCTGCAGAGGTCGGCCTTCAACCATCATTCTGTCAGCCTCAACATATTCATTACGATTAACAACTTCTTGAACTGATACTAAATCTTTAAGGAACTCTAAACAAAATGCAACGCATTCTCCAGCTAAATACGCCTCAGCCATACATGCTTCTGGCCTTGCATAATTCTTAACAAAAGCCTTTAGTGTTTTTATGTACCTATAACTCAGTCAGGAAATATGAATATTAGTCAAACATCATTGCGGGAAATACATATATTGAAGCAAATGAGTATATCAAACCTTTCGAAGGGATACATCCAGCTGAAGTGTACTGGTCCTCCCAAGTGTGCCTCTTTTGATAGATGTATTGGAAGGTGGAACATGATATCAAAAAGGGCTGGAGGGAAAAAGCGCTCCAGTTGACACATTGTTTCCAAAAACTCTTTCTCCATGGATATAAGTTTCTCTGGGTCAATGATGCGCTGACACAACTCTGTTGAAGTAATTGCATAATCTATTTATGGCTATCCTAGGACCCTTATGTAACAACCCTCTTAATGCAGCTGGTAACAAGTTCTATACTAGGACATGATGATCATGCGACTTTAAACTACCAATATTTGGAGGGTTAACTGAAACACTATTCGCAATATTACCACAATAACCATCAGGACCTCTAAACTTAGCTAACCTTTGGCAGAAAATGGTCTTCTCTTTCTTCGATAACCAGTAGGCAGCTAGAGGTAAGTATGTTTTCTTTCCCCTCACCTCTGTGTGCAAGTGCTTTCTGATTCCAATATCTTCTAAGTCTTTTCTTGCTTCCAACCCATCTTTTGACTTCGCACTTTGCATCAAGAGAGACAATATAGCATCCGACACATTCTTTTCTACGTGCATGACATCAATATTGTGACGAACAGGAAAATCCTAACAAATTAAATAAGAAAATGTTAGGCATATTCATATACGACAATCACATAATATAGGCCAGTTATTATACTTTACCTTCCAGTAAGGTAGTTCAAAGAATATTAATCTCTTCTTCCACCGCCATAGTTCATTTGATTCTTCACACGCTTCTTCTTCAACCCTCTCATCATCTTCCAACTCTGGTCTTTTCCTTTTTTTTCCTTCTCTAGAGGTCTACCAAAATCATTCCTAAAAGCTTGTAGTGTCTCATATATCTCAGTGCCAGTTTGTATCCTATTCTCATTCCCTTCCTCCACAGTGTTGTTAAACCAAGCTTTTTTATATCTGTCATGATGGCCAGGCGGTAGTCTCTTTCTATTTCCCATGTAGACAAACTTGCGGCTAAACTTAAGCCACCTTGCAGGTGTATCCTTTCCACATACATTGCAGGCTTGCATCCCCTTTCCTTTACATCCATACAGTGTTCCTAAGGCTGGATAATCACTGATACTCCAAAGCAGCAAGGCTCTGAGTTTGAAATTCTCCTTCGCAAATGAGTCATACACTTCAATACCCTCAGCCCACAAATCTTTGAGATCGTCTATCAGTGGTGCTAGGTAAACATCTATGTTATTACCAGGAGCTGTTGGACCAGGGATCAACAAAGTCAACATTATATTCTCAGCCTTCATACACATGGTTGGAGGCGTGTTATAGTTCACTAACAACACTGGCCATGTGCTGTGATTGGTGTTTTGCATGGAGAAAGGGTTCATCCCATCTGTAGAAATCCCAAGTAGAATATTCCTTGGATCAGCAGCAAAGTCTGGCCATTTATCATTCACTTGTGCCCAAGAGATAGAATCAACGGGGTGTCGCATTGTACCATCTTCAGTGGCATTGTTATAGTGCCAACGCAGATCTTCAGCCATCCTTTTTGATCTAAACATCCTCCTAAATCTGTCCTTGATTGGAAAATATCTAAGGACCTTTGCCGGAATCCCGACCTTTATCTCATTACTATGCTTATCCATCTCCCATCTTGAAACTTTGCATCTTGGACAGCTTTCTAGGTTCTCATACTCGTTCCTATACAGTATGCAATCATTCTTGCAAGCATGGATATTGTCGTAGCCGAACCCAAAGATCTTCAGAAATTTCTTGATTGCAGCTAAACTCTTGGGAAGAACATTGTCTTCAGGTAGCAAATCCTCAAGTAAAACCAACAGCTGATCAAAGTAGTTCTCCGACACACCACTTTTAACCTTGAATCTGTAAAGTCCCATGATAGCTGAAACCTTTGTGTGTTTGATACAATCTGAGTACAATGGCATTTGAGCGTCTATTAGCTTTTTTCTAAACTCAGTTTCCTCTGGTCCTTCGTCATCTTCTTTTGTCTCTACCCCATTTTCATTTGTCTGATTTGGACCACCTTCATCCATAGAGAATGCTGTCTTAAACAAATCAAATGCCTCCATTTCATATTGAAGAACACTGTCTTCTGCAGAATCTCTTTTTTCACCATGAATACTCCAACAAGAACTCTTATACTTCTTATCCATACCCGTAATAACCAAATGCTCCACAATTTTATCTAGTGACTGATGGCTCAGATTGCGGCAGTCTCTACAAGGGCATAACATTTCAGACAGACTTCCCAATCTTCTTGCTGACGAATTCACAAAATTAATTGCTCTTTCTGAGTACTCGTGACTATTCCTACAAGAATCAGACAAAAGAAGTTAGCTTTCTTTCAATCGGCGAGTACAAGTGAGCTCGAGAGATTTTAGGTTATACCTTGGAAGCCAAATCCACGTCTTATCCATTTGCTTTCTTCCAATCGGCGAATACAGGAACGGCTGGTGCGATTTTAGCTCGAGAGATTCATTTGCTTTTTTAGGGTTTGTTCAAATCAAAGCTCGCGAGACATAACACGAGATGTTGTGTTCTGAAATTTTCCAATGAAAACAGAGATAGAAAAAATGAACGGTTGTGATCAAAGTTATGGAGATAAATCGAACAGTGTAGGATTAATCCGAGTGCAATCTTAGTGGTTGCTCCTCATTGGCTCAGAAAAGAACGGCTCAGATCAAAGTTAGCGAGACACATCCATCGGCGTATGACTCGCCACGTCTACAATCTTGGAGGTTACTCCTCATTGGCTCAGGGTATTAATTTCGTTTGAAATCTGAAAATTAACATATAAAATAGGATATTAAGCAAAAAATATAAATTAAATCTTAAAAAAATAAAATATCAGTATTCGAATTTTTAAAAAATATTTTCTTATAAATTTTAAATTTTTATATGAGCGTTTATAAAATTGAGCAATCTAACTCATATGTTCATAAACACTACTACTTATTTGTATGTACAAAGACTTTAGCGTAAAGGGTTTGAACAAATGAGTGTATAAAATTTATAACTAATGAATTTTATAAAATTAAGATTATAATATCATTTTTATAATGACCAAAATTGTGAAATCAAGAACAATTAGGGTATAGGGTATAGGTTTGTACTTTAGGGTTTAGAGTTTTCAGTTTAGGGTATAGGGTTTTAATTTTTGGTCTTATCGTTTATGATTTTAATTTTTAAAGCTTATGGTTCAATGTAAAATTATGCACTTAAGGGTATAGGATTTAACAAGCTAAACATTTTCACAATCAACCTTATATCATAATATTACACATAATATTTGTTTTTGTTTGTTAACCGTAACATAATATTACACATGAATTAACTGACCATAAAAGTACTTAAACATTCTATCACACACTAGAAATACATAACCGACATAACAACTTGAAAACTGTTTCAGACGACAAGTTTTAGACGAACTTGATTTTGTCATTGGCCATGCCACAACCGAACCTATTGCAACAGATATGTATTCAATCTCTGAATTTGGCCTCCAGACATTTGCATTACCGATCTTAGCCACATCAATCCACACCTTGCTTGCATTTGGACCTAGGGGTACAAAGTGGCACAACTCATTCAGATCCGTTGAAGCTACTCTTCCTTCAGCTACCTTACGTCCAGAGTTGTTGCAATCCAAGAGAATACACTTCTGCTTTGGACTTCTGGTCGAACTAGTGCTGCCTGGACTCTACAACTCAAACAAGATGATAGAAGCAAGTTCCAACATCATTTAAAAACTCAACATCAATCATCAGGCAAACAAATAAAATAACTTCATGTCAATAACATACCACTGCTTTTTTCTTGGCTGGTTTCGAAGGTGATGCTATTTTCTTGCCTGCACATTTAGTAGGTGTTGCTTCTGTAGCGGTTGTAGGCATGACTTCAACCTTTAGAACTTGCCATGCTATTTTCTTGCTAAGTGCATCACCAATCATGAACATATCAGTGGTTGGCCTCCACAAATATGCCTGATCATTGAACACCTTCACAACTTCGATAATAACAACATTGGGACCTAGCGGTATATTGTTAACCATCTCTTTGGATTTAGATGAGCACACGAGACCTTCAGCAATAACCTCATCCTTGTCATTGGTCCAATCATATATCTTGCATCTTCGAGATTCACCTTCCTTGGTTTGCTAAAATGTAAGAAGGTAATGATTAGAGATAACACAATTGTTGTAAAAAGAAAACAAGATTTGAAATTTTACCATGGATATATCTTCAGAAAAGTTTGGATCCCTATCCAACATCACTTTATCCATTGGCAAAGCTATTTTGTATCCCACAGCCTCATCAAGAGTAAACACATCCGTCGTAGGCCTCCAGAGTGAAGCTACTGAGCTTAGTGTAGACTTAACAACGAGAGCCACTGCATTAGGACCAATTGGTATACGACCAATTTTGTACTTCGGTTCAGCAGAGCAGAATTCTCCTTCACCAACAACAACATCTTCTGATTCAATCCAATCCAATATTTGTACTTTGACTCCTTCTTTGAATCCACCACTACTCTCAGATGTTTCAGCATCACCATTACTTTTCTGAGAGAAGGCAAAGGAAATCGTAAATGTTTTAAAACTAATTGACCAAATGTAATGAAAAGGATTATCTTCTTCCCAGCTAAGTCTCGCACCATGCCCTTTAACTCTTCAATCTCACTTTTCATTTCTGCAATCTTTGCGTCTCTAAATTGCAGAAATGCTAGCTTAGTAGCCGTAATCCCTCTACCAAACCCCCTTACTCGTCCAGATTTTTCTTTTCCCAAAACCTTGCTCACATCATCTTCCCTTATGTTATCAGCAGCTGATGTTGAGTCCATCTAACTGTCAAGTAACTGTATTTTTTCCTGATACATTCATTTAAACACAAAATAATTCATTGATGTTGGGGTCAAAATCGGTCAATGACGAAATCGTCACCCGAAAGTCCTCGAAAGAAAAGCCAAGCGACGATTAAATCCAAGAAACGGGTCGTCGCTCGATAAAACTCACGAAAGGCTCGTCCACTCCCATCTGGCGCCAACGGCGAGGGTCCTGGCGCCCATCAATGCGATCGTCTCGCGATCTCGGGCAATGACAGCATCCTGGTCCCTTGAAATCCATGTCTGGATTGTCCGAGATCTACAATGAGTCTTCCGTAAAACCTTCCCGATTGTTTTAAAGATTCGTCTTTAAACATATCTAAAACTCGGAGCCACATTGCTCTCATCCTCGACGACGGAAAGTCTGAAGATCTAAGTCCATCTCAAAATCCCGATACTCGCAGAATCTCGTTGGAACAATTATCTCGAGATCTACGACTAGAGACCCTCCCAAAACTCGAGAGATTTCCCGCAAACGACTGACGAGGGAAAGATCGAACGAACCAACAGACGGCAAGACGGCCTGGCACCAGCAGCACGCGGGACGCGGGCTGGCCTGGCGCCGGCGGCACCCCGGCCTGGCGCCGGCGGCACGCGGGACGCGGGCTGGCCTGGCGCCGGCGGCACCCCGGCCTGGCGCCGGCGGCACGCGGGACGCGGGCTGGCCTGGCGCCGGCGGCACCCGGCCTGGCGCCGGCGGCACGCGGAGACGCGGGTCGGCCTGGCGCCGGCGGCAACCCGGCCTGGCGCCGGCGGCACGCGGGACGCGGGTCGGCTGGCGCCGGCGGCAACCCGGGACGCGGTTGGCCTGGCCCGGCGGCACCCGTCACGCGGGCCGGCTTGGCGCCGGCGCACCCGGTCTGGCGCTCTGCGCGGCGGCACCACGCGGACAAGACCGGCCGGGCCTGGCGCCGTCCGCGGCAACCGTCCTGCGCCGGCGCACGCGTGGACGCGGTTGGCCTGGGCTGCCGGCGGCAACCCCTTCCTCCCTGGTCGGCCTTGCGCCTGCTGCACCTCCCGGCCTGGCCCGGCGGCACCCCTATCACAGCGGGCCTTCCGTTGCTCCTTCGTCACCACACCTTTACACGTGTGCCGGCCCTGCGCCTGCTGCAAAGACCTCGTGCCCTGGCTCCGTCGCTCACTCGTGTACGCGTGTTGTCCTGGCGCCTGCGGCAACCCCCGTCGCACGGGTCGGCCTGGCGCCGGCGGCACCGCCCGGCCTGGCGCCGATCGGCAGACCCGTCACGACACGCTGGTCCCGGCCTTGCTGCCGTGCTTCACCCGCCTGGCGCTCGCGCACCCGTCGCACGGGCTCGGCCTGGTGTCGGTCCACGGCCCTATCCCGGTCTCGTTCCTAATCGGGTCCGGTTCGATCCCCATCCTTACTTGTTCGGATCATCTACTCAAGTTTGGCAATGATCACGGTTACTCTAGAACAACACAACCTTCTCGACTAAACAGGAATTGAGGTTTCACTTCGAAAACAAACCGAGACCTTCAATGACGAGTCCTTTCGAGAAACCTAAAAAACGCCTAAACGGCAACGTGGCCAAACAGGCACGTACGATGTTTCCGAAAAGAAGGATACATATGACGGTTTATCCTTATCCTCACATAAGAGAATAAATGTCCAAGTTTCCAGATAGATAAATATCAAGTTTCCAAAGATAAATGTCAAGATTTCCGAGATCAAATGTCCAAGTTTTCCGATGAACACAAAGCTGGACGAAAATGGAAAAACGCCCAACTCAGCCCGCAGAAGATAGACCGTCATAGGAGGAGTATATAAGGAGAGCTTTGAGCAAGAAAGCAAACCAGATCACAAATTTTCGAGCACTTAGCACTTAGAGCGATTTAAGCATTCTTTTCTGTTTTCACTAGCGAGCTTGCGACTCAACTAGGATAGACTTAGGCGACCGGACTAGCGACAGCTCTTGTAGTTTACTTCTTACCTGTTGTTCACGCTCAAAACGCGAATTCAGAAATAAGATCTTTTCTTCCGCTCATCTTTTACGATTTCTATTTTCGCAACTTCTATTTTTATTGATTGTTTCGTGTGCGGCCCAGCAGATATCCGGGACCTTCAAGGAAGATCGGGGTTAACTCGGTTTTCCTCCACAAAGTCTTTATCAGAAAATTGACGGTGTGAATTTCGGTTCCCACAGTTTGGCGCTAGAAGGAGGGGGGGTTACGGATCTATCTATCTTCGCAACTGCACCGCTCATCATGTCAGCCGACCCAACCA
>CM031935.1:34377343-34733280 GCA_018703725.1 Brassica juncea | reverse complement strand
TTTTTGGAGGGCCTTTGGGCAGTTTTCGCCATTGCCGGGCGAATTTCTCGCAGTCTTTTACCATGGTTGGCCAATAATAACCATGGCGTTTGATTTTAACCGTGAGAGATCTTCCGCCAGAATGATTTCCGCATGATCCAGAATGGACCTCCTTCATGATTCTTCTCGCTCTTTCCCCTTCTGCGCATGCCATGAAGAGGACCAGAGAAACACCACTTATAAATTTCTCCCTCTATCGTGACGTACCGTGCCGCTTGGGTTTTTACTTTACGAGCCGCCCATTTTTCGTCGGGTAAGGTTCCATTCACGATATAGGCTCGGATTGGTTCTAACCAAGGGCTGTCGCAGCCATACTCGGTCGGGTTCACATCCGCTTCCGGCTGATCCTCGACTTCTTCCGCATCTTCAATCTCGTCCCGGATTAGATGACGACCACTGGTGGTCCGATGCTTGGATGCTCGATGAATTCGACCGGGATTACTCTTTGGAGCCCTGGATCTGAGCTTGAGGCGAGGGCAGCCAAGGCGTCGGCCTGGACGTTTTCCGAGCGAGGAATTCTGGTCAGGGCGAACTGGTCAAAATTTCGAGCCAGTTCTTGGACGAGTTTCAGATATGCTTCCATCCTTTCGTCTCTTGCCTCATATTCTCCGCTGTATTGATTGGCGACTAACTGAGAATCTCAGTAAGCGTGAATATTACGGATTTTTAACCCATGGGCCAGCCGCAAGCCTGCGATGAGTGCTTCGTATTCTGCCTAATTGTTTGAAGCATGAAAACCCAATCGGAAAGACTGTTCTAGGATTTCCCCGTTAGGAGAGGTGAGCCGTATTCCGATTCCGGATCCTTGTTTGGATGAAGATCCGTCGACGTGGAGGACCCAAGTTGAGTTTGGTTCCTCGTTAGTCATGTTACTAGTGGGTAACTCTACCAAGAAATCCGCAAGTACTTGGGACTTTGCACACGTCCTTGGGCGATATTCGACGTCGTATTCACTCAGTTCGATTGCCCATTTTGCGAGCCTACCGGATTGACTCGGACTATGCAGGATTATCTGCAGCGGGAACGTGGTGAGAACCACTATAGTGTGAGACTGGAAGTATGGTCTTAGTTTTCTTGCCGAGGTTATGACAGCGAATGCTAACTTTTCCATTAGAGGGTATCGAGTTTCCGCATCCAGTAACGTCTTGCTTACGTAAAAGATTGGTTTTTGTTCGCCGCGTTCTTCTCGTATCAAGACGCCACTGACCGCCGTTGCGGAAACTGCGATATAGAGGAAAAGAGGTTCACCTTCCACCGGTTTTGCGAGGACTGGTGGAGTGGCCAGGTAATGTTTCAATTGTTGGAAAGCTTTTTCACATTGCTCGGACCATTCGAACTTCTTGTTTCCCTTCAACGTCTCGTAAAACGGTAGGCACTTATCCGTGGAGCGCGAGATGAAACGGTTCAAAGCCGCGACTCTTCCGGTTAGCCTCTGGACTTCTCGCTTGGTTCTCGGGGAGGCCATCTCTATCAGTGCGTCGATTTGTTTAGGGTTGGCCTCGATTCCGCGATACGTCACGAGGTATCCAAGGAATTCTCCCGATGCCACCGCGAATCTACATTTTGTCGGGTTGAGTTTCATGTTATGCTGGTTGAGTCGTGCAAAACATTCCTCTAGGTGGGCTATATGATCGTGTTCGTCAAGAGATTTTACGAGCATATCATCGATGTATACTTCCATAGTTTTTCCGAGTTGTTTGGCAAACATTTTGTTGACGAGTCGCTGATATGTTGCACCTGCGTTTTTAAGACCGAAAGGCATTACCTTGTAGCAATACGTTCCGCGGTCTGTGATGAATGCAGTTTTTTCGCGGTCGTCGGGATTCATCATGATCTGATTGTATCCGGAAAAAGCGTCCATGTATGACAGAAGCTTGTTTCCCGCGGTTGCTTCGACCAGTCGGTCAATGTGTGGGAGCGGGAAGCAATCCTTTGGACAGGCTTTATTCAGATCCGTGAAATCGACACAGACTCGCCACTTGCCGTTTTTCTTTTTTACCACGACAGGGTTGGCAAGCCAGTCCGGATACCTGACTTCTGTTATCGACCCTACTTTGAGGAGTCTTTCGACTTCCTCATTGACTGCGGTGGCACGCTCAGGTCCCAACTTTCGTCTCTTTTGTTTTACGGGTTTGTGAGTTGGGTCGATGTTAAGTTCGTGACATGATACGCTAATGTCGATTCCCGGCATATCCTCCGCAGCCCACGCGAATGTACTGAGGTTCTTTTTGAGGCATGCGATGAGCTACGCTTTCATTGGTTCGCGGAGGTTAGCTCCGATCTCGACACACCGTTCCGGGAAAGAATCATCGAGACAGAATGAGACCACCGGTTCGCAGGTTGGTTCACGCTTCCCTTCTAGGGCCTCAGCTCTTTGGGACTGCCAGAAGGTTTCCGGCGAATCGTGAATCGTTTGCTTTTTCCGAGAGGTTTCGATTTCAGAGTTTTTCCGTTTTAGTTCGGTAGCGAGGTAGATCTGCGCTGCTCCGTGACTACCATGTATTGTCTCGACCCCGAAAGGTGTTGGGAACTTGAGGCATAGGTGGAATGTTGATGGGATTGCTCTCATGGAGTTTAGCCAGGGAGTTCCAACTATCGCATTGTAGGATGTTGGACCATTGATCACCAGGAATTCCGTGTTTTTGGCGACGCTCCCGGCTTTGACTAGGAGGTTAGTTGAGCCGAGGGTCATAATTTCTCCCGAGAGTCCGAATACCGGGCTGGGGTCATCTGTAAGGATGCTTAGATCGACGCCCATCCTCTCGAGGGTGCTTTTGTAGATAATATTGGCCGAGCATCCGGTGTCGACTAATACCCTTGCTACGTCAATATCCTGGATCGTGAGTTCTATTACGAGGAGATCGTTGTGAGGTTTGACCGTACGGGCCGTTGCTCGATCCTCGAAAGATACGATGTTGCGGGCTGACGAAGAAGTCATACTGAACTTCGATCGATTGGTGGTTTTCGAGTTAGAGAATCCGTCCCCCCCTCCTTCTAGCGCCAAACTGTGGGAACCGAAATTCACACCGTCAATTTCTGATAAGTAAGATTGCGGAGGAAAGCCAAGTAAACCCGACTTTCCTTGAAGGTACGGATTCTCTGCGTTGCCACACGAAATCGATAAAGTAAACAGAAGACAAAAAATGGGAATTGAAATATTTGCCCGAAGGCGTTTTATTAGATAAAAGAAATGAGTACAAGGATTCTCCGAAAGACAAAGAGATTTGCGATTTAAAGAAAAAAATAGAGTCGCAGGCAACCAAACGTCCTAAGCCTTGCTCTGCTAGTCTAACTACCTAAACCCTAGTTTTTCTAAGCTGGCAGGATGCTCTAAGTCTAATTCTCGGATTTTCGGGATGCCCTTCTCTTCTGCTCTTGCTCTCCTTATATACCCACTTCTAGGTCGGTTTGCCTTAGGGTGATGGGCCTCGCCTTTGGGCCCAAGCTTATCTTTTCAGGAAATGTTCCATTTTTGTCGATCTTCGCAATCATCCTCGAGTTTTCCGCTATCCTTTAGCGACTTGATGTTTATCCGATGTTTCGGGAAATCGGATGAACCGTCATAGTCTGATTGAGACTGGAATTCTGGAAAATCGTAAGTAATTTTGCGGACTTGTCTTAAGTCGTTAAACGTTTTATACGATTTCTTCCACGAGAAATCCAATCCCTCCAGTTTCTACCGTAAAACATCGAGGACGATTCCAACCGAATCGAAAGATGTTATTCCGTAGCCTTGATTGTACCAAACTCACGAGGGCTGATCCGAACAAGCTAAGACGGGAATCGAACCGGGCCGATAGGGACCGAGACCGGGACAAGGGCCGCGGACCGACGCCAGGCCGACCCGCGCGACGGGTGCCGCAGGCGCCAGGCCCGGGGTGGCCGCCGGCGCCAGGCCAGCCCGCGTCCCGCGTGCCGCCGGCGCCAGGCCGGAGTGCCGCCGGCGCCAGGCCAGCCCCGCGGTCCCTGCGTGGCCGCCGGCGCCAGGCCAGCGCCGCGTCGGCCCCAGGCGGGGTGCCGCCGGCCCCAGGCCGGGGTGGACGCCGGCCGCCAGGCCAGCCACGCGTCCTGCGTGCCGCCGGCGCCAGGCGGGGTGCCGCGGCGCCAGGTCCGGGGTTGCCTCGCCGGCGCCCAGGCCAGCCCGCGTCCCGCGTGTCGCCGGCGCCAGGCCGGGGTGCCGCCGGCGCCAGGCCGGCCCGCGTCCCGCATGCCGCCGGCGCCAGGCCGGGGTGCCCCGGCGCCAGGCAGCCCGCGTCCCGCGTGCCGCCGGCGCCAGGCCGGGGTGCCGCCGGTGCCAGGCCAGCCCGCGTCCCGCGTGCCGCCGGCGCCAGGCCAGCCCGCGTGCCGCCGGCGCCAGGCCATCTTGCCGTCTGTGGGCTTTCCGTTATTCGATCTTTCCCCCGCTAGTCGTTCGTGCGGGAAATCTTTGAGTTTGGAAGGATCTTTGGCCGTAGATTTCGAGATAACCGTTTTTGACCCCAACAGTTGGGTATACATATATCTCACCAGATGTTATTGGATTTAAAGTCTGATAGTCTTTTGTGGATATTAGAACTATGTTGATAATGTCAGTAACTAAAAATATAGTTCAATAGATTACTTATGTTTAGTTATAGTGGCCCCATGATTTTTTTTCTTGTTGTTTGCATTGAAAGTTTGTCAAGGTAAAATGAAAAATTGGTTAACTCATCTACTGATCTACAATTGATCCCCTTGTTGGTTAAAATCTTAATTGTTGACCTCCTTGTTTAGAGTTAAAATCTTAGTTATTGCAATTTTTACTAGATAGTTGTATTAGCATTGGCCCTACTGAAAGGAATTCCTAACTTCACTTAAAATTTTGCTAACATGTTTACAACCGGCCCATAATTTTCTTTAGGCTTCTGGCTGTTGGATTCACCGGACCGGCCCTGCATCTACAATTGATCCCCTTGTTAGTTAAAATCTTAACTATTAACCTCCTTGTTTAAAGTTAAAATCTTATTTATTGCTCTTTTCTAACTTTACTAGATAGTTATATTAGCATTAACCCTAGTGAAAGGAATTCCTAACTCCACCACTGTTTAGATGTGTGATTAAATTATTGATTTATTCACATAAGTTTTTTTTCTTTTCCATAACATTATAAATTATTATGTTATTAGATATAAAATGATTGGTAATTATACTAGATACATATTCGTTCGTCCATCCGATGGATTATTTCGATGGAGATGAAATTTGATGTTTCTTTTATGTTGAAATGAGTATTATATAAATGAGTTTTAAAGTTTTAGGTTCATAAGATATTCATCTAGATGAATTAATTGATGCATCTAGAAAAAGATGAACTTGCATAAAATAACAAATGGAAAATTTACCATGATTAAAATAAAACAATTAGATCTAAGTTTTATACAAACGAAATAATCATTACATAAATCATGTTTTTTGATGTTTGTTTTGTGTTGAAATGAGTATTATCTAAATGAGTTTTAAAGTTTTAGGTTCATAAGATATTCATCTAGATGAATCTAATTGATGCATCTAGAAAAAGATGAACTTGCATAAAATAAAAATGGAAAATTTACCATGATCAAAATAAAACAATTAGATCTAAGTTTTATACAAATGAATAATCATTACACAAATCATGTTTTTCATCAAAATAGAAAAAATTATATTTTCAGAGAGAGAGAGAGAGAGAGAGAGAGAGAGAGAGAGAGAGATGCACCTGTAATACACACCAGAGCACGACTGATTTGTCAGCATGAGCGGAGACCGAAGAAAATATCGGGGTGGGAGAGTTTCATGCATAACCAAATCACTCTATTTGAAAATTCTCAACCAACGTTTTTATTTTAGAGGAAAGATATAAAGCGTGTGAGATCTACACCGCATAAAAACCTTTTTTATTTAAAATTAATTATTATAATATAAAATATGTTGGTCACGTTAATCTATAAATAAAATCCTCCGGTCTAAAGCAGAATGTCAGTGTTTTTTTCCTCCTAAACCATCTTCCGGCCTATGCGTCGTATTTTCTTCCTGCCTATGTACTTCCAAGTTATGCATACTTTTAAGTGCACGCTCCAAACTCTTTGCTTTTGCCACCAAAACTGAGCTCTCCTTGGAGAGTTGGAGAAAGTAGGCATGGGCATTCGGGTTTCCCAATCGGGTTTCAGTTTTATCCCGATCAGGTCTCGGTTTTTCGGGTTTATAAAACTCATCCCCATTCGGATTATATGAAAGTTTGGTTTGGGACCGGTACGGATTCTAACGGGTTTAGGTGAGGGTTAGTAAATCTTAAAAGAACAGGTACAATCCGATATACTTTTGGGTTTGGATCCCAATCAATTTTTTGGTTTAGAAGTACCTGATTTATACCTATTTTGTAACCAAAACATAAGTAAAATCGGTTCTTCGGTTTTAAAGTACATGATTTGTATCTATTTTGTAACCAAAACATAAGTAAAATTGATTCAAAAATAAGAAAGAAACATCAAACGTGATTATTCAAAATCAAACAAAACGTAAATATAGTTATTGATAGAAAGAAAATCAAATAAATGAAAGTATAAAACGAAAACCAAGTTTTCTCATGAAATGAAAAACATTATTCAATGAAAACAAAACCAAAATCTAAAAATTCCAAGCTTCAACCGTCACTTTCAACCATAAACCTTCATGTAATAGATAATTATTTTAGATATTGCTGGTGTCAAAATCGGTCAAGACGGAATCAATGACTAAAAGTCTCTAGAAAGTATTTCTTGAAACAAAAAGTCTCGGATAATTTGAAAAGAAGTTATACGAAATTTTCTCAAATTAGAATATCCACTCTCTGTGAGATCGGAAGACTACGGACGTGCGCGGACGAGAGTCCCCGGAAAGATCGGTCCGCTCGCCCAAGGACATCAAGATTCGATCACCACAAAAACCCTAAACATAAAAGAATCTGCCTCGAAACATCGAAGAGGTCGTTCTCTCAAACCGTGAGGAACCAGAAAACGATCAAGATATCAAATCGAAGCCCTCGCCGAGATCTTCAGCCTGGCGCCGGCGGCACCCCGGCCTGGCGCCGGCGGCACCCCGGCCTGGCGCCGGCGGCACCCGTCACGCGGGCCGGCCAGGCGCCGGCGGCACCCCGGCCTAGCGCCGGCGGCACCCCGTCACGCGGGCCGGCCTGGCGCCGGCGGCACCCCGGCCTGGCGCCGGTCGACGGCCCTCGTCCTGGTCTCGGTCCCATCATGTTCAGTCTGATCCCATCTTGGCTTGTTTGGATCAATCATCGTGAGCTTGGGACGATCACGGCTACAGAATAAACATCCTTCGACTCGATTGGAATCGTCCTCGATGTTTTACGACAAAAACTAGAAGGATTGGATTTCTCGTAGAAGATATCGTATAAAACAAGGTCGATTAACTTGAACATCGATCCTTTAGGCTATACGGTTTATTTTACGAGAAAAATAGTCTTTCCGAGAAATCGTATAAAACGTTCAACGACTTAAGAAAAGTCCACGGACTTACTTACAATTTTAAGAATTCAGGCCCAATCAGGCTATGACGGTTTATCCGATTTCCCGAACATCGGATAAACATCAAGTCACCGAAAACTCGAGGATAATTACGAAGACCGACGAAAATGGAATATTTCCTGAAGAGATAAGCTTGGGCCCAAAGGCGAGGTCCATCATCCTAAGGCAAACCGACCTTGGAGTGGATATATAAGGAGAGCAAGAGCAGAGGAGAAGAAGATCCGAAAATCCTAGAATCTAGACTTAGAGAACTCCTGCTAGCTTAGAGAACTTAGAACTTAGGCGGTTAGGCCAGCGAGGCAGGACTTAGAACGTCTGGCCGCCTCTTGTTCTAGTTTTATCTTCTCCGCAGACCCCTGTTTCTCTCGGAAGGATCTAACTATACTTTTAATCAGAGCTCCGCACATAGAAACCCTAGGCATTATCTTCGACATGCCCGTTTCTATGACCAACGCTCATACTAGACGAACCAGGCCCTAGAACGTCTGGCCGCCTCCTGCTCGCAAATCTCCGCTCCTCTCGGAAGGATCGGACAATTCTTTTACTTAAGAGCTCCGCACATAGAAATCCTAGGCATTATCTTCGACATGCCTGTTTCTATGACAAACGCTCATACTAGACGAACCCGCCCAGACGGTTCGATCTCTTGTTCAATTCTTTCTAACTGAACTACGTCCGACTTGATCCTCGAAAGGGGTACGTAGGCAGCCTTTCTAAAGGTCCAGTCCCAAATCTTAACAAAACCTTTTCCGCATTTATTCGGTCACTTGTCGTTGCCTGTCTCAGAGAATCCGGACCTTCAAGGAAAGTCGGGTTTACTTGGCTTTCCTCCGCAATCTTACTTATTAAAATTGACGGTGCGAATTTCGATTCCCACAGTTTGGCGCTAGAAGGAGGGGGGGACGGATTACTCTTACTCATATGGCCGCAAAGCGCTTGATCGAACCGATGTCCGGAAATATGAAAGAAAAAGTTGCAGTTTGCGTCAACGATGGTAAAACAACTCCAGCAGCGACTGTTCCTACGGCCAACGCTTACGCAAACGCCACGGTGCTCGAGCAAATCAAAAACCTAGCCGCGGCTTTCCGCCACAGGAAGAGCACGAAAACGAGCTCGCAATTTCTCTATCTAAACAGAAAGGGCAACGATAAAATCTATCAAACCCCAAAAACTCATCTTGTTACCAAGTTAGAGAAATCGCAACGAGCAAGGTTTCTACGAAAAATGTTTCTTTTGAGAACCTCTCGGAAAAATAAAACTTATTCTCCTCAAAACCTTGGGGAAACACTATATTACTCGCGGAACAAAAGCACGGCAAATCGGTTCACCGATTCCCACTGCCATACTTCTTACAAACAACTCTCGAGGAACAAACGGGAAAACGAAAGGAGGTCGGAGCTTGATCTTACTAGGACGACATGCCATAGGGTAAGATCAGTCTACCCAGTCCGCCTTAGTAAGAGCCCACTTTATTCTCCTTTGTGTCTAAGTCAAAATGGCTTTCGTTTCATCTCAATCGGAGTTTCCGTTGAGATTTTACGAAGGGAACAAAATCACTCTCCCGGCCACCTCGGCCGTGGATCTCTCTGTCCCGTCATAGGACGAGACCGGTCCTGTCTCAGTACCATGCATCTTTGCCTGAGTTTTTGTAACTCGATCTTTGAGTCCGTGGAGCCCCGGGGATCGACGAAGGCGAGCAACAGCAGCATCGGCGGACGCGGGACACGGCACGGGCGGCAAGCCGGCCTGGCGCCGGCGGCACGCGACACGCGGACCGGCCTGGCGCCGGCGGCACGCGACACGCGGGCCGGCCTGGCGCCGGCGGCACGCGACACGCGGGCCGGCCTGGCGCCGGCGGCACCCCGGCCTGGCGCCGGCGGCACGCGACACCCGGGCCGGCCTGGCGCCGGCGGCACCCCGGCCTGGCGCCGGCGGCACGCGACACCCGGGCCGGCCTGGCGCCGGAGGCACCCCGGCCTGGCGCCGGCGGCACCCCGGCCTGGCGCCGGCGGCACGCGACGCACGGGCTGGCCTGGCGCCGGCGGCACCCCAGCCTGGCGCCGGCGGCAAGGGTCCTGGCGCCCATCCGTGCAGTCGTCTCGTGATCTCGGGCAACGACAACATCTTGGTCCCTTAAACCCATGTTCGGATTGTTCGAGAAACACGACGATTCTTCCGCAAAGCCTTCTCGATTGTTTAAACAAAGTTCATATTTTAAAATCAAGCTCGGCAATATTTTACGAAACACCATTCGTAAAGTCATTCAAGATCATATGAAACGATAAGGACCTAACCAGTTCGCTCATAGCCTGACGAGCTAAGAGCCTCACTCGAGTGGCGTCTTGCCCAATGTCTCCATTTGTCTAAAGCACCCACCTTAGCCTTCTTCGAGTTATCGCCTACTTCTCCTCCCTTTGTTTCAACGATTCTGTAATGTTCCTTCGGACACATTGTCAATTTAACCAGCAGTACGAAGAAACGAGAACAAGAACTTGGGCGTTCATATCTCTCTTTCGCTCCGATATTCTCGTCAGAATTTCATCAAAAAACCGATTCTCGTTCGGTATCAAACTTTTCAAAGTCCTTTGACGATGAACCGTTAAAACTCACGAAACAAAGAGGAACGGGCAAGAGGCAGCCTTGAACGATCGATTAGACTAAGGCAGAACATCCAAACCGATCTAGTCTCTCGAAAAACCGAGACACGATCGCCCCGCGTTGTAAAAGCATACTCATCCCGCTTCCTAAAAGAAAAAAAAACGTACACAAGCCTTCGGAAGAACGGCTAACCCGTTTTCTTTCGTAAAAAGAAAAGGAAAGTAGGTACGTATAATCCCATCTTCGAAAACATTTTGCTTCAGCATCAAGACAACGCTTTTGACAAAGCAAACTCTCGCAGCAATAAGATTCGTCTAAAAGACGCTAGCGGCATAGCCCAACCGTTACAAACATAGTCTTGAAAACTCTACGTCGTCTCTCGTCGCAAACTCGCGACTAGAAACGTGTACCAACGTCAGACTAATAGCACGACGGTGAACTACGAAAATAACGAAATAACCTTCGGTAAAACTCCATGAGTAGTTCGAAGCAGCTTTCGTCCAAAGGTCGAAATCATAGCGGAAACATCTCCCGTGTAATCCGCGGAAACATCGCTACTTTAACAATCTGCGATTTTCTATCTCCATGAAACCGGTCATC
This sequence comes from Brassica juncea, assembly GCA_018703725.1. Taxonomy (NCBI): domain Eukaryota; kingdom Viridiplantae; phylum Streptophyta; class Magnoliopsida; order Brassicales; family Brassicaceae; genus Brassica; species Brassica juncea. The sequence continues at coordinate 34,722,523 of CM031935.1, read as the reverse complement.
CATTACTTTCGTATAACAAGAACATTTTAAAACAAAACAGCCTATGGAAAAAAACATGATCGGTCTCATGCGAAACGATTGCGCAGTACACAAAAGTGAATGAGGAAAACATAATCCGTGGTCGCGAATATCGCAAGGAATTTGTGAGAAACACTCTCCGGTTACCTTTGCGAAAACCCCCTCTTACGTCACTTTTACGAAAAGTCCTCTGTATGGTCGAGTCAATTCATACAAAGCAACTTTCGTAAAATAAACATAATGGGTCCAACGGGTTGCTCCACAAGGTTTCTGGCTCCTGCTTTCACTCCCCGCGGTTACGTCCGAGCAGGAAATAATCACGCAGACGAACCCGCACGTGTCCTGCGTTGATCCCTTAAACTTTGTCCCCCTCGGATAAAATGAAACGATTTTCATGCAACAAAAAAAATATTATATGAACCATTCATCGTATAACTGAGACCTAAAGTGGAAGATCGTTTCTAAAAGCCATGAGCCATAACTCAGAAAACTCCGCTATGCTTGGCATGTCTATCTCTGCAAACGCTATTTGGCCTTCGACCAACTACGCATTTTTGTAAAGCCCGGACCTGAATTCGGCATCCCCATTAAGGACAATCGTAAACTAACATGACCTTAATAAGGGTCAGGGTCTGATCGTTTACCAACAACTTCCTTGGCGATACGGCTGAATCTAGCCTCCATGCCAATCCAAAGCTACTGAGCGACCACCGCTCAATCACTTAACGGCTAAAAACAACAATCCACGATTTGTTCATAGAACGCCAAGTGACTATTACGCGAGCAATTTGTCGTATAACCCAGAATCGGAAATCATACGATAAACTCTCCATACCAAAACTCAGTCCTAAAAACCATATGGTTAACGAAAGATTTAAACTCATCGTTAATCGATTAAGTTCTATACGCCCCGTAAACACGGCATGAAAAGAAACACTCGTGACAAGGCTCCAAGAGTTATATGAGTCATCCTTAATATATACAAACAAATCCCGGAAGGCCAACACTTCACGAAGCACTGTGAATGTAGACGCTTCTCCCTGGGTCGAACTTACGCGACCTCTTGGTCCTGCGTCTAAACCGAAACAACAGTTTCTGGCTGCGAACATTCGCAAAACATCTCCAAAGCCCGCGAACATTTCAACCACGAAATGCGGCACAAGGGAAACTCGACCTTCAGCACTGCGAGACGTCGCTAACGCTCGAAGGACATTCTTTTCCTCAAAACGTTCTAGACGAAATCCTCGTCTCTAGAACTCAAAACATACAAACACACCTCTAAACGGTAACATGCCTCTAAACTGGCATCATTTCGTTGTTGCTGATCACAACAAACGAACTCTAACGTCCTAAACAGACAAATAGTCGCCCTTCAAGGGGTAGGCTCTCTTACATCCGACAAGGATAAACATAGCGCGCTATACAAGAAATCCAAATTTTGGTTTAGCTCTTCGTAAAGGAAGTAGCTCGACTCACGCCCAGACAAATCATATAAGCCGACAACAATTCGCGGATTTTAAACGGTACGAGTCAGGTTAAAATCGCAAACAGGCAAAACGAAAGCCGATTTGTCATCGCAAAGCCTCAGTCCGAGAGTAAACCTAGGTCTTGCCTTAAACCCAGCCACGCTGGATCTTGACATCTCACAGACATAGTATGGTATACGAGATCCAAAAATTTGTCTCTTCACTTAAGCCTATTCGTTTCACGAACTTTTTTCGTAAATCAAGTAAACCGCGGAAAATCTCGCTTTATGCAAACAATAGGTACGGTGATCATCAGGGAACTAGAATTGAGACGACAACTCACACCCTCTTTCTCATACTTCGAAAAAACTGAAGTTCATAAATAATCGAAAAACAAATACATCAACGGCATCATGCTCGAAAGTCTCTCATGACACATAACCAGACCATATAAGTCTCGCCGGAAAACAGATCACAAGGGTCTTAAACTCCAAAACGAACTACGGAAGGCTTGATCCCTACAACAAGGGTACGTAGGCAGCCTTCGAAAGGCGCAGCCCCAATCTTACCACTTTCAACGGAGCCTTTCAACCATTAATTTCGCCTATCTTACCTGACATGTCTTATCGCACGCAAGAACATCACGAAGGTTCTAACGAGCTGGGGGGCTAACTGTTGGTGTCAAAATCGGTCACGACGGAATCAATGACTGAAAGTCTCTAGAAAGTATTTCTTGAAACAAAAAGTCTCGGATAATTTGAAAAGAAGTTATATGAGATTTTCTCAAATTAGAATATCCACTTTCTGTGAGATCGGAAGACTACGGGCGTGCGCGGACGAGAGTCCCCGAAAAGATCGGTCCGCTCGCCCAAGGACATCAAGATTCGATCACCACAAAAACCCTAAACACAAAAGAATCTGCCTCGAAACTTCGAAGAGGTCGTTCTCTCAAACCGTGAGGAACCAGAAAACGATCAAGATATCAAATCGAAGCCCTCGCCGAGATCTTCAGCCTGGCGCCGGCGGCGCCCCGGCATGGCGCCGGCGGCACGCGCCACGCGGGCCGGCCTGGCGCCGGCGGCACCCGTCACGCGGGCCGGCCTGGCGCCGGCGGCACCCCGGCCTGGCGCCGGCGGCACCCGTCACGCGGGCCGGCCTGGCGCCGGCGGCACCCCGTCACGCGGGCCGGCCTGGCGCCGGTGGCACTCCGTCACGCGGGCCGGCCTGGCGCCGGCGGCACCCCGGCCTGGCGCCGGTGGCACCCCGGCCTGGCGCCGGCGGCACCCCGGCCTGGTGCCGGTCGACGGCCCTCGTCTGGGTCTCGGTCCCATCGTGTTCGGTCTGATCCCATCTTGGCTTGTTTGGATCAATCATCGTGAGCTTGGGACGATCACGGCTACGGAATAAACATCCTTCGACTCGATTGGAATCGTCCTCGATGTTTTACGACAAAAACTAGAAGGATTGGATTTCTTGTAGAAGATATCGTAAATCCTAGAATCTAGACTTAGAGAACTCCTGCTAGCTTAGAGAACTTAGAACTTAGGCGGTTAGGCCAGCGAGGCAGGACTTAGAACGTCTGGCCGCCTCTTGTTCTAGTTTTATCTTCTCCGCAGACCCCTGTTCCTCTCGGAAGGATCTAACTATACTTTTACTCAGAGCTCCGCACATAGAAACCCAAGGCATTGTCTTCGACATGCCCGTTTCTATGACCAACGCTCATACTAGACGAACCAGGCCCTAGAACGTCTGGCCGCCTCCTGCTCGCAAATCTCCGCTCCTCTCGGAAGGATCGGACAATTCTTTTACTTAAGAGCTCCGCACATAGAAACCCTAGGCATTATCTTCGACATGCCTGTTTCTATGACAAACGCTCATACTAGACGAACCCGCCCAGACGGTTCGATCTCTTGTTCAATTCTTTCTAACTGAACTACGTCCGACTTGATCCTCGAAAGGGGTACGTAGGCAGCCTTTCTAAAGGTCCAGTCCCAAATCTTAACAAAACGTTTTCCGCATTTATTCGGTCACTTGTCGTTGGCTGTCGCAGAGAATCCGGACCTTCAAGGAAAGTCAGGTTTACTTGGCTTTCCTCCGCAATCTTACTTATTAAAATTGACGGTGCGAATTTCGGTTCCCACAGATGTTCAATAATATATTAGTGTAGGATACGTATTAGAAATTGAGATCATGTTTGGTACATGTTCTTTTTTGGAATTTTGAATGTTTCAATTCAGGGAATACCCCTAACCCGAAATACCATAACAAGATCCATTCAGTATTTATGTCGGGTTCGAATCGGTTCGGATACATTTTTATCGAATTGGGTTCGGTTCGGATTTTCAGGAAATATAATCTATTGTGTATTTTTTTTTTGAAGTAAAGAATATAATAGTGAATAAAAATAAAATAATTATTCTATTATTACGAAATAAATCTCGTTTCATAAACATTTCACAAGATTTGAAAGCCTCGCCAGCAAACTATATTTAATTTAATATAATTAAAATTATATGTTGAAAATATTTTGGTGAAAAAAGCCGATGCTCTTAAGACATTGGTTTTAAGTTTTGACCAAGAAAAAAAGAGAAACTAATAAATATCATCAAATACTTGAAACATCTTTTATTTAGAGTTCGATTTGTGTTTTTTAACAAAGATTCAAAATGTTCTCACAATTTAAAACTAATATTTTTGTTATAATTCAATATATTATATTTCTGAATTAATATAATTTGAACAAGTTCACTATAAAATAAGTATATTTTAAAAAACTAGTAAATAAAATAAAATCTTTATATATAAAATAGAGTTTAGTCTCTTCTGGGACCCTCCACGTCGGATGCCAGCTAAGAAATTCGAGTTTTCCCGCGTTTACACGTGTTACCGAATAATGAAACTCGGTGTTTCATTTAATCTGTAATATTATGGGATTCGATTGTGGGCTCGTGTATACGGCCCGAGAAACGGGTTTCGTTTCTAACCCTAATTCTAAAGAGACGAAGCCAAGGAATTCCGATCCCCTCTTCGTTTGTCGGCGGCGCTGTGACACGGCAGAGTTTATGGAAGGTTGTGTGATATGAATCTTCGTGAAGAATCTTGGGGTCGGGCTCTGTTTGTGTCGTTTCACTGCAGGTTCTTCTCCTCCGAGACGTTATGTGATACATTGATTCATGGCCACTAACAACTTTCTTAAATCCGTCGACCCACTCCACACACGATTCATCACTAAATGCATAATCCTTCTCTAAAAGCGGTGGATCTCCAACTATATAAAAAAGTGAATCTTTAACCCGTAAAACATCATCCTCGCAAATCCTTTTAATCATCTCTGTTTCTAGAGTGGTTATTTTATCTCGGAGATGAACTAGACTGCGGGAGAAGTGGAGATGTTAATGCGGCAGAGGCGAGATGCGGCCTAAATAGATTGCAGGATGTCCTTGTGGCAAGACAAGCGAAGAACGAGCCTAAGATGGAGGCGATTCCAATGTCTGCGGTGGTGACATTAAGATTATCTCGGGATAACTGGAAGGACAGGTGGAGCAACGAAAGAGGAATCGAAGCAACATAGGAACTAAAACCATAAAAGGTGGAAAGCTCTTATATGAGGATTCATTCACTGAATCTTTCAGTATCGGCTCCTCCTCTTGGACCTCCACCTGCGCCTAAGATTATGGTTAGCTACTGAAAGTGCAGCCAGTGTGAGGTGATTACACTCTGTCCTTTTTCCTATTACACATTTTTGGAAGCTCAGTAGAAATGGAGTTTCTTTGTTGTTGGTATTTAATGAGTTCATGTTGTTGATGCATAAATATGTGGAATATGTTCTTAAGCAGTATTCAAGAACTTAATTCTCTATCAAATGCAGGGAAAATGATCAGCTTTCCAAATACGGAGACACTAAAACAGCCCTGATCGTAATGCTAGCAGAAGTAAAGAAACTAATCGAAGCAAATCCTCTTTTTCGTGACAAATTGACGTTCCCTACATTAAGATCTTCAAAACTGCGGACTCTCATTAATCAAAGGTGTGTTTCTTTTTCCCTCACGATGATAGAACATGTTTCTGGATTCATCGTGCACATGTTCTCTGGCAGTCTTAATTGGCAGCACCAGCTGTCCAAAAATCCTAGGACAAACACAGATATTAAAACCACTGTATGATAGTACACCCAAATTACACCAATTAAATTCATACTCAAATCCCATTAATATATCATTCAAATGGTAAAAGAACATCAGTTATTTCACTACAAGAAAATATCGTTATTCTGAGGGACATACCGAGGGAAAATGAGTTCCTCGGAATTTTCTGACCAAAAACCGAGGAAATACCGAGGAAACCAAGAAATGTGGTTTCCTCAGAATTTTCTCGGAATTTTCCAAGGAAATTCCGAAGAAGACACATTTCCTCGGTCTATTCGGAGGGAATACCGAGGAAACCATGATCGTCGGAAAAAACCAACGGGGATTTTAAAAATTCCGAGGAAGGTATGGGTTTTCGGTTTAAAACCCCTAGTTCCTCGGAATTTCCTCATAAAATTCCGAGGAAATTCCGAGGAAGGTAATGGTTTTCAGTATTTCCTCGGAATTCCCTCGGAATATTCTGAGGAAATTCCGATGAACTAGGAGTTTTAAACCGAAAACAACGTTTTTCGGATTGAATAACACGTATATAACCTTCATTAAGTGTCTTAACCAGATTATGAAGTCAAACTTTGGTGTTTTAGACGATAACAAACACTTTTACGATTGCATGAATGAAAACCAGACAACATAAGAGAAACACTTATACACTTTAATAAACGTTAAAGGGAATACTTACAATTATTTTTGAAATTTTGTTATTTCATGGTTTATGATCATCGATTTAAAAAAATCCTCAATGGTATGCATTACATTTGTATAAGAAATGAAATACGGCAAAAAAATCGAGGTTTTGAAACCCCAAACCCTGTTTCCTCGGAAATCACTCGGAATATTCCGAGGAATATTCTGAGGAAATTCCGAGGAAGGTATGGGTTTTCGGTTTAAAACCCCTAGTTCCTCGGAATTTCCTCAGAAAATTCCGAGGAAGGTAATGGTTTTCAGTATTTCCTCGGAATTCCCTCGGAATATTCTGAGGAAATTCCAAGGAACTAGGGGTTTTAAACCGAAAACAACGTTTTGCGGATTGAATAACACGTATATAATCTTCATTAAGTGTCTTAACCAGATTATGAAGTCAAACTTTGGTGTTTTAGACGATAACAAACACTTTTACGATTGCATGAATGAAAACCAGACAACATAAGAGAAACACTTATACACTTTAATAAACGTTAAAGGGAATACTTACAATTATTTTTGAAATTTTGTTATTTCATGGTTTATGATCATCTATTTAAAAAAATCCTCAATGGTATGCATTACATTTGTATAAGAAATGAAATACGGCAAAAAAATAGAGGATTTGAAACCCCAAACCCTGTTTCCTCGGAAATCCCTCGGAATATTCCGAGGAATATTCTGAGGAAATTCCGGGGAAGGTATGGGTTTTCGGTTTAAAACCCCTAGTTCCTCGGAATTTCCTCAGAAAATTCTGAGGAAATTCCGAGGAAGGTAATGGTTTTCAGTATTTCCTCGGAATATTCTGAGGAAATTCCGAGGAACTAGGGGTTTTAAACCGAAAACAATGTTTTGCGGATTGAATAACACGTATATAACCTTCATTAAGTGTCTTAACCAGATTATGATGTCAAACTTTGGTGTTTTAGACGATAACAAACACTTTTACGATTGCATGAATGAAAACCACACAACATAAGAGAAACACTTATACACTTTAATAAACGTTAAAGGGAATACTTACAATTATTTTCGAAATTTTGTTATTTCATGGTTTATGATCATTTATTTAAAAAATCCTCAATCGTATGCATTACATTTGTATAAGAAATGAAATACGGCAAAAAATCGAGGTTTTGAAACCCCAAACCCTGTTTCCTCGGAATTTCCTCCGAATATTCTGAGGAAATTCCGAGGAAGATACTTTCCGTCGGAATATACTTATCCGGGAAAACCAATCCGCGTGAAAATTTTCGCGAACCGCTAAGTGTTATATATTTAATGATTCCGACGGAATACCGACGAACCCGTGTCCGTCGGAATCATTAAATATATAACATAACACTTCTTCTTCTTCTTCTCCGCCGCCGCATCTCATCTCTCTCAATTCTCTCATCTCTCTCAATTCTCTCCGATCTCTCTCAATCATCCGCCGGCGAATCTTCTCCCCAAGCCCACATCTCTTCTCCACTTCTAAAATCATGTAAGAATCTATGAAAACCTTGTATTTTTCAATTTCTTAGGGTTTGTGAGATTAGATTTTCGGATTTTAGGTTGTTTGATGGATAGTTTAGGATTGAATGGATAGTTTAAGTTAGGATTGTTGTTTTGATTGTTTTTTTAGTTTTTTTTGGAATTATTTTTTGTTTTGGTTCAAATTCAAAACGTTTTTTGTATTTTTAAAACTTTTTTGATTTTTAAAAACGTTTTTCAAGTTTCGAGTAATAAACTATGTATAATAAAACGTTTTTTTTTTTAATTTTAAAAATATTTATAAACCTTTTTCTATATTTATAAACGATTTATAATTTTTTATACATATATATATATATATATAAATCATGTATAATAACAATTTTTAAAAATTTTAATAATTTTTATACATATATATATGTATAAATCATGTATAATAACAATTTATAAAAATTTAATAATTTTTATATATTAAAACTATTTTTGTAATTATTAAACTATTTTTTATATATTAAAACTATTTTTGTAATTATTAAACTATTTTTTGGTGAGTATTGTGATTATGAAAACGTTTTGGATTTTTTTTTTTGTTTTTATTAATTTTGTGGTTATGAAAACGTTTTTTGTATATAAAATCTGTTTTTTGTATTATAAAATCATTTATATATTTATTAAACATTTTTAATATCTATAAAACATCTTTTGTGATTAAAAACTATTATTGAGATTTTTTGTAAAAAATATATATATATATATATATATATACAGGTCTTATGATGATCAGAGCCGGCCTCGACAGCGTCGTAGTCGTGGTGGTACGGGGAGCCATTCCATTCAGGGTTCCGCATCGCCCCACAGCTCCTACCATACTTGCCTCGGGTTCGGATCAACGAAATCGTTGAATCGGTAAGTTCTTTTTTTTTAAGTTCAATTCATCTTTTCTATTATTTAAATTTGGCACTTTTCTATTTCAGTCGGTTCCAAAGAAGAAGGGACGTTTGTTCGGTTTGGGTCGTCGGTCCTGGTCGGTTCCGTCTTCTGCTGCACCACCGCCCTTTGTTGATCCAGAAGTACTTATAGGTCAGTTGCAGGACAAGGATGATCGCATATCTGCGTTGGAGACCCAGATGGCGACTCAACAGGCGGGCTTTGAGGCACAGAGAAAGCTGAACGAGCAAATGATGGAGATGATGAGGAGGTTGCACCCGAACGAGGTGTTCCCGAGCATGCCAGACCCGAACGCCCAAAACTCGTAGTTTTTTTTTTTCAAAAACTCGGAATGTTTTATATTTATTTGTACGACTTTGAATTTTATATAATATGTTTTCGATTTTAATTTTAATTTTATATTTTCGAATTTAAATTTCAAAAATTTAATTTTTAAAAAAATAATAATTTTTTTGGATATTCCGAGGAAGAGCTCCCTCGGAATATTCCGACGATCATAGTCGTCGGAATATACCGAGGGGAGCCTTTCCTCGGAATTTTTCGAGGGAAGGCTTCCTCGGAATTTTCCGAGGACAGTGTTCTTCGGTATTTTCCGAGGGCAGGCTTCCTCGGAATTTTCCGAGGAACAGTCTTCCTCGGAACATTTCGTCGGAACTTCCGAGGATTCGTCCCTTGGAAGTGTTCTCGGTATATACCGAGGGAGAGCTTCCTCGGTATATTCCGAGGACGTTTCCAACGAACCGTGGTCCTCAGAGTTTCTTCGGAATTATGTTTCTTCGGAATTCAATCAGAAAATTCCGAGGGAATTCCGAGGAGTTTTTTCCGAGGATATATTTCCTCGGTATGTCGTCGGAATACGGTTATTCCGACGACATACCGATGATTTGAGCCTTCGGTATGAGCATATTTTCTTGTAGTGTTTAGAGGCTAAAAATTACAAAATATACACAACACAAAATTAATTAATACATCAAAACATACGTTAAATTAATACATTGCAGAAACACCAGTGTTCAACTATTTATAATTGGTTGTGCATTTAACAAAATTTTACATCAAAACTTATATAAGTAAGATAAAACAATATTTAGGTCATGGGTTTGATTAGTTGGATTGTAAGTGCAGAAATTTTGTTGTAAGAATTTAGTTTTTAGTGACGTAGTTATATAGAAAAATTACAATTTGAACCGCTGATTAAGACATATATATCTATATATATATATATATATATATATGGTTGTAGATTTAATGAGCATTGTCAATTAAATTACTTAGGCTAATGTGGAAACAATATTTATAAAAAAATATTAAGTGAACTGAAGCATATCTACAATGCAACCAATCAAACACATAACTAAAATTTAATTGATTTTGGTTTATTTTGCTCATTATCTTAGATATAATTTCCAAAATAAAATATCAAAAATTTGGATATTAAAATTTCTGAGATTCGTATGATAACAGCAACAAATATTTTTTTAAAAATTATAATTTTGTACCTACTTATATTTTTAATAATAGTTTATAATATTATCTATATATATATCAAAATAAACATATAAAATATATAATAAAATTAAAATTTAAACAAAAAAAACCCGGACGTAGCCTGGACCGATCCTAGTAATATTTATAAAATACTTTTATACAAAATATGAAAATAATATATTTTTATTACTAAAACTCCGTTTTAAATGTTTATTTGTTTCCTAATTGTTCTTCTTTCGTTCAAGTTATTTAATATTTATTACAAAAATTAAATGGAAAGTCTAATTAAATTCATCATAAACAGTATTTTTTTCTCTGAATAGGTTACTAGTTTTGAAGCTGTAATGATTTTGACTTAAATGTGATACTCAATAAAAATAATAATTAAAAGTTAAATTCATCATAAATGACGCTACTAAAGAAACGGAAGACTCTTCCATTTTCAAAACCTTCCTTATATTCGTTAAGAGTGAGTTATTGTTCACAAAATCCTAAAGCTTTCAACGCACACTTCAATGGCAAACAATCTCAAGCACCCATTGGAAGATCCACCATCCTTATCTTCAAGCGCCGGCGATTTCTTGTTCATTTCGTCTCAAGAAGAAGATGAAGAAGACCAGCATACCATCTTTTCCTCAGAAGAAGACCAACCAGAAGATCCACCCCCGAGGAGTTCCAGCGAGGCTAAGCTGTCAGGGAGAAAGCTGCGCAGTGAACGGATCTCACCCAACGTGAGTTCGAAGCGAGCCAAGAAAATTCATACACAAGGTGAGAAGATGGGATCAGATCTTAGAAGACGGTTTAGTGAGAAAGATGAGATTGTTTTGTTACAAAGTATAATTGATTCAAAAGGGAAGAATCCATTAGAAGACAATCGCTCACTCTACGAATCCATGAAGGGTTCTTTTAGCTTTGATGTTACCTTTGTTCAGTTCACGGACAAGATTCGGACTATGAGGAGGAAATATAGAACTAAAGAAATGATGGGTGAAGAAACTTCTGCTTCTAATCCTCATCAACAGAAGTGCTTTCAGTTGTCAAAGGCTATTTGGGGAGCTGAATGGATAGTTTTTGAATCTGCTAATATTGGGAAATCAAAGGAGAGTAAGAGGGAAGTGTCAAAGAAGCGTGACTTGGTTTCTCCACGAAGTTCTCGTAATGGTAAGAATGCCCAAGACGGCAGTAAGAGAGGAGATAGGGAGAAGTCACCACATGTTGTGACAAAATCTGATTGGGATGAAAGTTCGTTTTTTATTGGTATGAATTTTTTGAAAGAAAAATGGACCAAGGTGCCGACTGAGACTAAGAAGAAAACCCAAGAGAAGATGAAGGTGTTGCATGCTAATGAACTTGAATGTCAAAAATATGAAGAGATGCTGAAGGATATGAAAGATAAATGTGAACATGACAAGGTGGAGCTCTTGAACGAGGTTACCTCTTTGATCATGGCAGTAGAATAGATACAATATATTGGGTTTTCTTTTTACATGCAATGGCTATGTGATCATCGCAACATAGATTCGGTGTCTTTTTTTTTTTTTTTGTAATCGATTCGGTGCCCTTTGTTGTTTTAAAACCTAAGATCTTAACTTTCTGATGTCTTTTGTGTGTTTGATTAGCTTATGATTTTCTATTTTGGATTGTTGCTTATGTATGAATACATGAAAGTAATATGAAAAGAGAAAATACTATAAAAAGCTCTGTTTCAGTTTATGCAAATTTTATTCACTAGTTGTAGCCTCCTCGTACACATTCCCAATCCGACATAGAAAGCACCAGAGAGAGCCAAGAATCCTAAGCAGATGGGTACGACAAGACCAATGATCAATGGCGTCACGTTGAACTGACGTATCATTACAAGACCACTGACGTATCTCTTTCTCGTCTGTTGGTAACAATCCTCGTAGCTCAAAGCTTCTGCTCCAGGTTGAGGGATCTGGGTGGCGGATTTAAGCTTAGAGCGAAATTAGGAGTAACAATTTGTTTGCTCTGGTTGTGAAGGAGCTTTTGGTTGAGGGAGAGTGTTGAGTTGTGAATACGTTGCGCCCCCAGTATCTCCGGGTAGATCCTCTTCCTCAACGCCGGTTGCGATGATATTAGCCTTGTTCTTTTCCTAGTCGCAGCTTCAACGGCTAGCGGCAATGAAACTAATTGTCAATATAGACAAAAAATAGTATGGTGAACAAATAAGATGTCGCTGCGATTAATTTTGTAAAGGTTTACGGTGTCGTTCTTGACGCTATGAAAAGTAGCTGTAGTTATAATAATCACTGCGATCACTTTTGATGGACAAAACTACCGCTGCCGGCGTCGTTCTTCAAACGCGTGAGCAAGAAACAGTTATAAATTTGGCCGCTAGCCGCTGACGCAGTGACTACCAAAAGAACAAGGCTATTGTCTGCTGGAACGCCGCATGGTAGGCTTTGTGTATTTATTATGAATACTGTGACCTATTAATATATGTTTAGTTTAACTAGTTTTTAATAATACACACTACTGTATTTCCTCAACTAGATTTTGACCTATTTTTTCAGAGGGCAGGTATATATTTTGTTTTATATATTTAATTTTTACTCTCAATGTTTTATATTCTTGTCTTTCTTTGTAAATATATTTGTGTTTTTCTTTGTATACATTTGTGCCATATCTATTTCACACATTAATTTTGTACTTTAATCGTAAATAGATTTTTTTTTTTAAACAAAATATAGTTTGAATTTTGTTTATTAATTAAATAATAATTAAATAGATAAAATTATGTTATTTTCATTAAAGTTTCATGATTTGATTTCATATATAATTATAATAACATTATTATTACATATAATAATACAAATAATGTCACACCAAACAAAAAATATTACACATTACAATTTTTTATGCAATTAAAAATGGGTTTTGTAAATCATGGCCCACGGCCCAATTGTTTATCATCTCCCGACAAACATGAGCGTGTGGTGGTTACATTCAGAAATTAACAAGTTGATTGTTTGTGGTTTTTTCAATCAGTTTTTGGTTTTTGTTTTTCTAAAAACCATTTTTTCACCAATCAAGATTTTAAGAAAATGGATTTCCTAAAATATAGGGAAACTAGTTTTTGTTATTCACTGCATATTTTCAAGCAAAAGCTAGAAACCATTGTTTCCTGATTTTCTCAATTCACGTTGGATTTTATATTTTTTGTAATTAAAGTACTTGTATATTTATGTATTATTAATATAATAAAACTAATAAGAAAATATTGAAGTGATAACTACTATAAAAGAATTAAGGTTAAATAAAAAGAATTGGTTTAACATATATAATAAATATAAACTTGTCAATAAAGGAAAATTAATTATTTACATTTACTTCATGTTAAGTGTACATGTTTCTTTCAATAACCTACATGTATTATTTTAAAAAAAATATTATAACACATATATGTTAACCATAAAAATCTTTACTGTACTAAGACTATTTTAATAATTAAATGATATTATATCTAGGTTAAAATTTTTGAATTACATAAAAAATGTATTTTATCATTTCTAAGAAAGATATATTTTTATTATTTTTTGTTATAAAATATAATGATTATTGAATTGCATAAAGTTATTAATGATTATTTGTGATGAAATTTATGCATCTATATAGATTCACAATGATAGTTTTATTTTGAATTTAGCACTTTTTGTTTTGAAATAATTTTATTAAATAATTTATATGTATTTTTATGAAAATATTTTATAATTTATATTGTAGAGTAGAATACTAAAAATATTTCTATTTTTCATTTAAAATGAAAAACCAAAAACCAAAATCTAAAACCACCATTCATATTTTTCAAAAAACTAAAAGCTACTACAAAATCAAAAACCAAAAACTAAAAACCAAAATCTAGAATGGAAAAACTAAAATCTAAAAACCAAAAACTAAAATCCAAAAACCATTGAAACAATCATTACCTTAATATTGAAGCAGTTATCTTAAAAAGGTATGTATTGTTGAAATAATAGTTGGACACAAACTTTTATCAACTGGTCATGCTGCTGAATTAATAGAATAGACTATCAAGACCCAATTCTAGAATCCTTAGATATAGTGGCAGTTATCCCTTTTTTAAAAAAAATCACTAGACATATTAATCATGTTTGATTCAACGATGTACCTAGGGATGTTAATTAAGGTTTTAGTTAAACGGACATAAACGGGCCTGGTGTAACATTTTTGTCCGTTAAAAACCCGTTTACTTAACAATCCTAAACGAGCTTAGTTGCGTTTGTCCACTTATGCCCGTTTAGTAAACGGGTTTCAATAAAAAAATAAACAGGCAGCCCGTTTAGCCCGTTTAAAGTTTTCTCCCTTTTCTAAACGAAATCGCTTTACGGCGTTAACTTCCATTACCCTAATGTTATTTGCCGTTCTTCGTCTCTGTTCCACTTTGGTTCTCTCGTTCTGCTGAGTTTCTAAATCGAATCTAGTTTAGAATATTGAGATAAATCGATTTTCCGAACTTGTGGATCGACAACTGGTTAGATTTTCGTTATGGGTTTCCTTAATTTGATTCATTCTTGTGTTCTTAATGTAGATGGGTTAGATCTGCGAGGGTTAGGAGATGACGTAGTTCTTGTTCATGTGTTCTTATGTTCTTGCTCTTGTGTTCAAAGCTCTTGTCTGAATAAACTTTTTGAGATGTTAAAGAATTGAAATCCACGAGACACATATAAATTTGATAGGTTTTGGTATGCGTATGTCTTTGGAATCATAAAGACTAAGACTTTTCCATTGGGTTATAAGGTGTATGCGTCTGTATGTCACAATGGAGGTTCAACAACAGGTTTGATTGAAGAGAAATGTTATGATAGTCCCTTCAAGGACATCCAATAAAATTGGAACGATACAGAGAAGATTAGCATGGCCCCTGCGTAAGGATGACGCGCACAAATCGAGAAATGGTCCAAATTTTTTTAACCGGGGCTTCTAGCTCAGGTGGTAAAGGACTCATGGCTGTGAGTTCCGTCAACTGAGTTCGAATCCCGGCCACTGGGGAATTAACATTTCGGTATCGCCAAGGACAGAGGACCGACACGTGGCAACACATGATTAGTTTGGACTACTTCTGTAGGGTCAGGATACCTCTGTATAATTCAAAAAAAAATATGATACAAAAAAGGTCACGTTAATTTTTTTTTACGTAAATGGGTTCTTGTTTTTCTTGGACAACAGTAAACGGGTTCTAAAAGGGCTTGAAACAGGTTTAGTGTTAAACGGACTTCACATAAACGGGTTCTAAACGGGTTTAGTTTAAACAGGCTCTCAATGGACATCTATTAAATAGGCAAGGACATAAAAGGACACGGACATAAATGGGCCGGGCAGGCCCGTTTAACATCCCTAGATGAACCATTGTACCTGAATTATCCGATGTAGACGTACCTGAATTATCAGACCCACAAAAGAATTTTATGGTTTTTTATAACATCAAATTTCATTAATCTAACTTGATTTTACATGAACGAATTTTATGGTTATATATAAATTTTTATATACAAAAAATATTTATTAAATGCAATTTTACTTAAAGTTAGTGAAGACCATATTAACTCATTTATATATATACCAACATTGTGACGTTTCCCTAATCACATACAACATTTCTATTTAGTAAAACACCATTAATTCCACTCCTTCCTTGGAATCCTAACAAACGATTCTATTGCTATGTATAAGATACTATCTATACTGTAATAGAACTCAAAACTTCTCTCATATGTGATTTTTTTATTTAAAACATCCCTAAAAAATTTATTAAATTTTACATAACTTAACTATAATATCTTCTAATATCTTTATTTGTATTTGAAATACTAATAAATATCTTAAAGAAATGTCTTACAAAATCTTTCAAATATCTTGTAGAATCTTTTTAAAATATATTTTCGAAATTAGTTAATCAAAAATTTAATTATCACAAAGTATAATTAGAAACTCAATTTTAGTTTAGTTTTGATGTAAAAAATAATTATATAAATTACTTTTAATGATAATAACAATTTTAAATTGATTTAATTTTCAAAACTAAAAATTAAGAAAGATTTTAAAAGAGTGTTTAAAAAATAAATATTCATTTCTATTTCTAATTTTAAAAATATAAATATCTTATTTATTTAGCACAGAAATTATGACTTATTTCATTTTTGATTTTTTAATTTAGACCATTTAGAAATCATGCCTTTAGATGCTTTTACCACGTAATACAATTAATTTACACCTCCTTTCATAGATGAAACATTTGATATTTATTCATATCGTATATATAAGATTTTAGTCTATTGTTATTAACGTATGTGTATTCCAGTGAGTTAAAAACCAATTCGATTTTTTATTTAAACATATATACTAAATTGGTTTAATTGATCACTATATACCAAATTCTCTATTATATAGGTTCAACTTAATTTAATTTCCACATATATTTCAAATTTAGAAATATAACAAAATTATGTAAATCAATATTGTTACATAATAATGTTCTTAAAATAAATTTTGTTACAAAATACAAAATTCATAAATTTTATAGTAATAGTATTATACACCACATAAATATCGTTATAAAATTAGATAGCATATAACACCAAATTATATTAATTTATTGATATATTTTATTGTATAACTTAAAATATATTAATATTGAAAAACTCCGTACGGTCGTGTGGACCAAGATCTAGTTTCTAAATTAAAGCAGGACACCATTTCGTGTAGTGGAGACCTATAAGAGTTTTTCCGGTGACGAATAACCAAAATCTCTTCGAATTAAACGCTCAGGTGCTCCTGCCCGAAAAAAAATGATCTGAGATACTCCTGCCCGAAACTGACCGGATTTGAAATTTAATATATCTTTATTTAAATCAGAAAATTTATTAAATGACCACGAAACCAAGAGAAAGTTAGATAATTACAACTCTACCTACGACTATCCAAACCCGGACCCTGAACCGACCCAAAGAAATCGGATACCCACTTCCAGATTTTGAATTCCCGAATACGTTTCCCCTTATTGGTTGAAAATGAGGTTGAAGTTGAAAAGACGAGTAATAAATAATAAATGTAACTTTACTAAAAATTAAAGGGTTCACTGTCTCGAACTCACTAATTTTCCCCTAATTTCTCAGAATTTCTCCCTTTGACGACGTTCGCACAAGAATATTGAAAACCCTACTCAATCGTAAATCCTCAATCGAGAATCAAAAACCAAATCATGTTGAATCGAGACGATCCGAAGTCAAAAGAAGACGGCTCGAGTAGTGTAGGAGGAGATGAGACGGCTGTGGTTGAAGCAAACCCAAGCGGCATCGACAAATCTGTCGCCCCGGGAACCGACGAAAGTCCCCGAGATAGAGATGAAAGCGAAGAAAATGCAAGTGGGAAAGGAGAAGAAGAGGAGTCAAGTAAGAAAGATGAAGGGGAGGAATCAAGAGAAGTAAACGAAGGAGAAAAAGAGAAGGAAGCCGTAGACGAAGGAGAAAAAGTGAAGGAAGCCGGAGACGATGAAACGGCGCTAGCGCTAGTTGTACGAGCACATGGAACTGAGTCGCATGCAGGGTTGGTAAGTAGGAAAGATGATTTGAAGATATTAGATAAGTGTGGAAAACTAAGTGCAATTTAAGTTAGTGTAATTTGGAGAAACAAAGTGAAACTTGTAATGCGTTGATGACTTTGTGAATCTGAGTGGAACTGCAACAATATAGATGTACGAACCTTGTGAAATCAAGAAAAACTTTAAATGAGTGATTGCTGAACTAAGTCGAAGTTTGTGAAACTATATGTTGATGGTTGTAAGATGTGGTATGTGATCCGGTTTTCACTTGAGTGCATGTTGGAGATGACAAGCATGAAGGCATGCAACCGCTGAAGTTTCACTTTTCTCCAAGCCAGTACCAAAAGTCTTTAAAGCTTTCAGGAAAATGTTACCTAGACACTTGCCTAAGTAATATACAAGCAATCCTGAAAGAGAAGGAGATGGCATGGTTCATAGAGCACCCACAATTCCAACATTTCTTCCATATCAAAAACCGAAAGCAGAAGTGGATGGGACTGTGGATTCTCGTTTTGCGATCAGCTTGTGTAGCAAAGAAATATGAGTTATGGTTTATCGTTAATGGCGTCCCAATCCGATACTCTCTCAGAGAATTAGGACTCATTTCTGGACTATACTGCCATGGGTATCCACCCAACCATGAGAGGTTGGGTGGTACAGCATTCATGAACAAGTATTTTGGAGGGAAAAGGGTAACATACGCTGACGTGGAGAAGCAGATGTTGTCAATGAAATCAAAGCCATCTGAGGATCGTAAGAAGATGGCCGTTCTGTACTTGTTAGCCAGCATCCTCGTCGGAGGCCGAAAGACTGGTGATGCAGCATCACGTGTGGACAGTTTCTTCCTGAATGTTGTTGATGACCTAGATGCGTGTTTAACGTTTCCTTGGGGGCGGTATGCATTCGACCATAACTTGAAGGATGTCTCTAGCTTCTTGGAGAAATCCAACGGGGTTGCGCCGACGAGTTGGATTTTTACAAGCTTTCCTATTCCTTTGGAGGTATTTTTAAGATCTCTTGTACTTAGTTGTGTTATTGTTAAATTGAAGTTAATGTTTATTTGTTGTGTGTTCGTAGTTATTGGCCTTTGAGGCAATCCCAAGCTTAAGGAAGCATTACCGAGAAAATGTGATTGGTGCACGCCCTCATTGCCCGCGGATGTGCAAGATGGAGTACAAACGGAAAAGTGGAACCAAGGCATTCAGTCTGAATGCTATGAATGATAAACTTGGTACTGATACAAAGGTGAGAACTTATGAAAACGTGTCTTAATTCGACTGATGAAAACTTGGTGAAACTATTAAAACTTGGTGAAGGGACTTATGAGACTTATGAAAACTTGGTGAAATTAAGGCAATTAATGTTTTTTGTGTATTTGTCACAGGATATTGAGAGTATCTTGGTAGCAAAAACAGCTGAGAAGGAACTTCTGCAAGCCATAGGGATGCACAAGGAAAGTTGTTGGGCCGAGGACTCCGATGATGCAGCAGTTGATAGTTGGTCGAAGATATTAGAGAAAGGCTCGACACAAGTTTTCTTTGAAGAACGGTTCCGCATCGATTTTGAGGCTCGCATAGCTAAGCTTAATGGTCCCACCAATCCTATCGGAGGACCATCGAATAATGCGCAATCTGAGGCTCATGAAGATTCGGTGGAGGATACTGGACATGAGGCTTTAAAAGCGATGGACGGTCGGCTTATGAAAGCAGTCAAAGATGCTGTGAAGGTTGCTGTGAAGGATGCTGTGAAGGAATTGAACAAAACAGTCTCTTCATTGTCTGACAAGGTAACTCTTCTAGAAGACGGAGTGAAAAGTCTTAGGTCGAGTGGTGAAAATCAGTCGGAGGAGAATAAGGAGTCGGATGAAGAGGATGATGTTGATAAGGCATCGGAGGAAGAGGATGGTGGTGATAAGGAGACTAAGGAGTCGGAGGAAGAAGATGACGTAAATAATTACATTCGCGATGTTACAAACGAAGTGCAGGAGGAACATGGTACCATGGATGAAGATGATGCACAGATGATTGCAGATGCTGAGAAGCATGAGAAGGCAGAGGCTGAGAAGGCAAAGAAGAAAAAAAAGAGGGTGAGAATAGATGATGGAAAAGAAGCAGAGTCTTCGAAAAAGGCAAAGGGTTTAGGAAAAGCGAGGACTCCCGTTTTTACAAGAAGCAAGGGTGCAAAGAAGAGAGCGGAGCAGAGGAGGAGGAATCGGAGGAAGAGGACGCAGCGGATGAGGATGCAGCGGAGGAAGAGGCAGCAGAGGAAGAGGCAGTAGGAAAGAAGAACAGAGGTGCAAAGAAGGCAGCTAAGAAGGCAGCAGGAAAGAAGAACAGAGGTGCAAAGAAGGCAGCTAAGAAGGCAGCAGCAGAGAAGGAGGCAGCAGCAGCTAAGAAGGCAGCAGGTGAGAAGAAGAAGAAAAAAACAATGAAGGTAGGTAAGAAGACGGAGTGAAATCCGTTTGTAGTTGTTTTAATGTGGTTGAACTCTATTTGGTCGGTATGACATATTTGAACTTGAATTTCCGTATGGCTTGCATTTTTGTTGTTTAAAACTTAATTTATTTAAGACTTGTGTGGTTTTAAGACGAACTCTTTTAAGACTTAATCTAACTCGAAAAGGAGGGAGATTAGGAAAAACTTTCAAAGTTTCACTGTCAACTTAGTATAACTTCGTAAACCTAACTTCCTTCGAAAATCTCGAAAAGGAGGGAGATTAGAAGAAACTTTCAAAGTTTCACTGTCAACTTAGTCGTAGATCGTGAACGAGAGAGAGTAGGGAAAACTTTAGTAAGTTTCACCTTCAACTTAGTATAACTTTGTGAATCTAAGGTGATTCGTAGATCGTGAATGAGAGAGAGTAGGGAAAACTTTAGTAAGTTTCACCTTCAACTTAGTATAACATTGTGAATCTAACGTGATTCGTAGATCGTGAACGAGAGAGAGTAGGGAAAACTTTAGTAAGTTTCACCTTCAACTTAGTATAACTTTGTGAATCTAACGTGATTCGTAGATCGTGAACGAGAGAGAGTAGGGAAAAATTTAGTAAGTTTCACCTTCAACTTAGTATAACTTTGTGAATCTAACGTGATTCGTAGATCGTGAACGAGAGAGAGTAGGGAAAACTTTAGTAAGTTTCACCTTCAACTTAGTATAACTTTGTGAATCTAACGTGATTCGTAGATCGTGAACGAGAGAGAGTAGGGAAAACTTTAGTAAGTTTCACCTTCAACTTAGTATAACTTTGTGAATCTAACGTGATTCGTAGATCGTGAACGAGAGAGAGTAGGGAAAACTTTAGTAACTGAAGTAGATAGTTGTTCGTGAACATAACATAGAATCCATAGAGAAATACATAATCTGAAGCAAACAACAACAACAGATAGTAGTCTAATGTCATGGACCGGACGCATCTCATGGCGTGGTAGGATTCGTACGGGCAAGATTATACTTCAGTTCAGCAATCTCTGCAGCCATCGCATCCACACGGTCCCTTAACTTTTCAACCTCTTCCTGGACTCCGAAGACCCATGGTTGACGGAAATGGAATCCATCATTCTACACGTAAAACGGGAAAGTATCAAAATCTCTCAAAATCAGCACATAAAACCCGAAAGTTTCCATAAATTACCTCAAAATTTTTGCAAGTGAAGTATTTTCTCCCCGGTAAAGTATCAAAATCGGTTGGATACTTCGGGTCCCGCGACACCTCGTTGATGATTGTCCCCCCACAAGGGCATCTAGTCGGAATCCCACACTGGGCATCCGCCATGAAGCCAAGCATGTCGCTTTCTCTCTTCCAAGCCTTCATCTGCCTGTACTCCTCGTCTGGATGAGTCATGATTCTGAGTAATCGAGAAATCTAGAAAGAAGAAGAGGGACCGAATGTAAATCTGGGTTCTCGAGAGAAATGTAGAGAGATATTGAAAAGTGGAGAGAGAGATTCGCTGAGATAAATAGGGAAACAGAAAAAAAAATTGGGTTTAATACACGTCTACGAAGACTCGGCATCGATTTTGGGGAAAGTAAAAATTCGAAAAAATGGGTGGGAAAATTCAAAATGCTGGGCGGGAACAATTTGTAAAGTATTTTCGTGCTTCAAGTTTCACTTAGTTTGTAGTTATACAAAAACCTTTAAAGTTTTACTTTTCTGTTTTTTGCGATTTTGTTGGTTTTACTGTACTTAGATGAATAATTTTATGGTTATACCAGATATATTCTATTTTATATCAACGTTTTAGATGTGCTCATGTGGAAGAAATTTTGATTTCGTAACATATGTAACTTTTATAATCCCACCTGGTAGTATATACAAAAAAACACCTGACAATGATGTTTTCCATTCCCAATCGATAAAAAATGTATTCCAGATTATAAAAAATTTCACTCGACGTGATCTGGATTTGAGAACATGTTAATAAATCACGTCAGCTTCGTTGGACATGAATAAGAACATGTCATCGCAATTGTAATCTAAATCATCAATTACTCCAAATCAACAATAACATAACGTAAGTTTCACAAACATATAACGAAATCACCTTTATTCTTACATTCATATAACGCATGTTTTCACAAAGTTTTCACAAAATTTTCACAAAGTTTTCACCAAGTTTTCATAAAGTTTTCATAAAGTTTTCACACAGTTTTCAAAGATTTCCCTCAGTTCCTTCAGCTCCTTATGTTCCTTCTGTTCCTTCTGTTCCTTCTGTTCCTTCTGTTCCTTCAGTGCGTTGAGTGCCTTGAGATCCCTGTGAGCCTTCTGTTGCTTGAGTTCCCTGCGAGCAGTTGAAATAGCTAGCCAAACCCCTATTCGGGATATACTTATTAGGACGAGCCGCCTTTCTCCTGCCGAAGGATACCTTTTTTTCTTATGTCTTCCCTTCCTTTTTTCGTACTCTGGAGGTAAGGGACACTCATCCGCGACTGACTGTGGAACCATCCAATCAGTAATATGAGGGACTGGATACACAGTCCTTCGATACGCCAAAGCCCACACTTTAATGAAGTAAAAACCCGAGATGAAATCATACATGTCACTCAACTCTAATGGTCTATCATGCTTCAAACACTTAACGACAGCGCCTATTGCATGTCTACATGGGAATTTATCTATATCAAACTTCCTGCAACTGCACGTTTTGTTGCGCAAATCCACTAAATAAGTCTTCCCGTCCGCTCCAATAACACTGTATTCTAGTTGAAAAGTGTTCAGCGAAGTCACTGTAAGTTTTGTACCTTTCGGTACTCTATCATGGATTTTGTTCTCCACTAAAGGAACCAATTTTCGAGACGACGGTCCTAATGCTGCATCCTTCCTATGTCTGTTGAACCACTCAGCCATTTTGTCAATAACTGTATCAAGCATAGGCAATAAAGACATCTTTCGCGCCTTCTCAAATAGCGCATTCAAAGACTCCGCACAATTAGAGGTGTCTATGTTGTACCTTGCACCGGGAAATGACACTTCGTCCATTTTTTGACGTCGCCTGTTTTATCAAGATACTTAGCACACGATGGATACCTCTCCCTAAAATCATCGTACGCCATTTTAAACTCAGGCTCTGAATACATAGTGGCAATTTTTCTGAATTGTTGTGCAACCTCGTCCTTGCCCTGGTTGACATGAGCTTTGACATTGTGCGATAGATGCCAGATACAATACCCATGTTTAGACATCGGATACACTTCAGCAACCGCTTTTATCAGACTTGCATTTCTGTCTGAAACAAACACCAATTCCGTCGAATCCGGTATAACAGTTTTCAGCGTCTTGAAAAACCAGTTCCAGCTTTTGTTTTTCTCCCCATCAACGACAGCAAAGGCTATTGGATAATGGTGAAGGTTTGGATCCTGAGTCGTGGCAATAATTAAACAACCACCTTCAACAGTCTTCAGGAAAATTGCATCCACAGTGATGACTTTCCTCATGTATTCAAAGCCTTCAATGGAGGCTCCCAACGCAATAAATAGGTATCTGAACCGGTTGTGTTTATCCAGTAACAAACTTGTTCTTGTGTCCGGGTTCACCTTCTCTAACATATACAAATAAGAAGGCAATATCTTGTATCCTTTCTCGGGATCACCACGCAAATCCGCAACAGCTTGTTTTTTTCCTCTCAAACATGTCGTATACGACACTTCCACACCCAATCTCCTTTTCACCAGACCGACCAGGATTTTCGCTGTTGGTGTCTCATATAGTCCCGGATAATCCTTATGCACTATAGCTGCAACACATCTTGGTGTAACTTTCCTTTTCTTTCCAGTACTTGAAGTTGCGCGAGAACATGAATGCATCTTCATGTATGTTCTAATCGAGAACGCTTCAGAATTGTTTATCTTTGTAGCTCTCACACTCCATTTACAACCTTCAGCTGCTCCCCGACATTTAACCACATATCGACTCTTGTCCGAGTTGCAGATACTGATTCCGAAACAGTTCTCATGTGATGCCCTATCAATAATATCTTTCACAGCGTCTTTACTCGGAAATTCTTGAAACAACTGAAGACCCAAACCATCTTCCCACTCTTTAACCACTGGAATTTCTTTTGCAACACGTGGGAGCTCAACATAGTCCCAACTAGGACGAACACCCATAGAGTGGTCCACGTCGCCCTCATTTTCCACACCCCCCTCATTTTCCACGCCCCCTTCGCCGGCTCCTTCTCCATTAACAACAATAATGCCCCTTTCGTCGGCTTCTCCATTAATAACGTTAATGCCCCCTTCCACGGGTTTTCCATTTACAACATTCTCCACCCGTTCAGCCCCCGCTAGATATAGTTCTGCTTCTTCAATGCGAGGAAATAGAGTGAGTGCACCCGGATTACCTTCAACTTCGGGTAACCCACTCGCAAGCTCACTATAGTTTCCACCATATGAGCTTTCTTTCTCAACTACTGATTGTTGCTCCATTACTGGAACTATTTCCATTCCTTCGATGACCTCTACATGCAAAATACTTCTTCTTCCCTCTTTATCCACTGATGTCAGATACACATACACATCTTCATCATCGAAAATATATGATTGCCTCTTAGGTTCTACTACCAGTGGAATGTAACTCAGCTTCAGCCCCTTTAAACACGGATCTATGCTCTTCTTCTTGCATATCCTCTTCTTCAAAAACGAATAAGTGATCTCATCCAATGATGATGTCTTAAAGGATATACCATACAAACGACCATCGCTAGGAATCCATTCATAATCATCTCCAGATTTCGCATACTGTCCATCATAGTCAAAGTGTATGTTTGTAGAAGAGTAACCCATTATCTGTTGTACCAAATAAAAATTATACAATTAAAGTTAATCCTAGTTATACAGTTTTTCTATTAAAGTAATACTAAGTTATACTTTTTTACACATTTTTGTCAAGAGTAAAGTTTCACCTAGTCTACCAGTTTCACCCTATTCATTCCGGATTTCAGCTTTGATTCCCGATTGATAATCCAATTCCATAATCCAATTCCATAACAAACACACCATCCAGATCCCAATTGACAACCCAACTATTCGAAATCTACTGTCTAACAATCCCAACCAAACGAGCAGCATTTCATTCACTCGAGTCCACTATGATGGGGTTGAGTTATAAGATACAGACCTAGATAATGCTTTACCTGAAGTTTATTTGACCTGGCTTGGGGATCAATTTCGAATCAGCATCCACGAGGTTCGCATCCACGCGACCCACAATCCAACGATCGCTCCGTTTTCGTTCCCTTTCTTCGCGGCAAACTGTGAAACCGTCGAGAAAGAAGAGAGAATTAGGGAGGAGAGAGAAAAATTAAAACTAAATAAGAAAATCCACCAGGACAGGAGAGAGAGAGAGAGAAACCGCGCTTTTTTTATTGGTCAAGTAGAGGAGCGTTTTGATTGGTCAAGTAGAGAGGGTTTTCATTGGTCAAGTAAAGAGGGGCACTTTCGACTTTGACCATCGAGGTGAAGAGTATCAGAATAGAGAAGAGTACGCCAGATCACGTGAGAGTATGCTAGATCACTTTTTACCTCATTAAGAGTACCTGAGCACTTTACTCAATCTCTTCAGTGCAAAAAAAAATAATAACCAAGATCTCTTGGTTATTATTTTATATGAGATTAAATGAAGGAAAAAATCATAAGAAAATAGATAGATAATCACAAAACCGAACGCCGGTGTACGGCTGGCGTTCGGATCCGGCATACGGCCGGCGCGTGAGCGTTTGTGCCGTCGCCGGAACCTTTCTTCTACCGTAAAAGAGGCTTCTTTTTGCTTCTTCTTCGCCGCCTCTCACCGAACGCCTTGTCTGAACTCTGGATTGGAGTCACCCTCTAACGGTGGTTCCGCGCTTGGAGGAAAGACGCGCTTGTGTGGAGGCTCATGGCGTGAGAAGAACGGCTTGCATGTTCAACTGTTGATTCCGGGAGATGGAGGCTATCACAGATTCGTCGACGCCGGCTTTTTTCCGAGAGGTGGAGGCTTCCTCAGCTCCGCCGCCGCCGGTTCTAGTTTCCGGGAAGGGGAGACTTACTCAGCTCCGTCTTCGCCGGCTTTTGGCTCCGGAGGGTGGAGGCTCACATAGCTCTGCGCTGTCGGTAAAGAACACGTAATCTTTTGGGTGATGGTTACTAGATTGGCTCTGGTGGAAGCTGGATTGGGGCTCTTGTCGTCAGGGTGGTTGCTCGGGTCATGGTGGATGAGATCTCGGTAAACGATGAAGTTCTCCGATGACTGCGACGACGACAAGAGAAGGAAGTCAAAGGTTTCGAGTCTCGGGCTTAGAATGTCCAGTAGGCGGCTGGTGTGGATTGGGATGAGCTTTCGGTTAGTCCGATGATGCTCTCCGTTACAAGATCGCCGGTGTACCGCCGTGCAGGTTATGGCGGAACTGTCGGGATGAGACAAGAAGAGGATAGGCGATACGTGTTCGGACAGTGTCGGTTCTGGATATGGAAAGTTTAGGTTTTTAGGTTTATGGGCCTTAGATCCAGTATTTTTGTTGTTGTTAGGTTTGGTGATTCGGATTCTGGTTTTTTGGATTTTTGTAAAGATCGTGGGTTTGGTTCTTTCTATTTAATGAAAAAGTTGACGGAAAAAAAAAAGATAAGGACAACACATAAGTAACATTTGAGTCTCAGAGGAAAACAGTAACGTGAAATAGGTTCTATATCGTCATAATTACAAACCTAAGCTCAGGCGCAGTTCTATAGTAGGGGCGGGCACTGGTGGATTTACTTAATTAGTACAATGACTCAGTAGTGTTCTACTACACTTAACTAAATATCTTGTGAAACTGTAGCTATCCTCTCGGCAAATTCCCTTTGCATAAACACTGGGAAACCCAAGAGTCTTCAACTAAATTCGGAAACTTTCTTCTTGACTTGTTGTTGTACACAAAACCCTTAAGCAATCCAAAAGGCAATCAATCGCACAACGATGGCAAGCAATCTGAAGCACCCATTCGAAAATCCACCATCATCTTCAAGCGCCGGCGAGAAAGAAATAGAGTCCGAAGAAGATGAAAAAGCGCACCAGCGTACCATCTTTTCTTCTGATGAAGACGAACCAGAAGATCCTCCACCAAGGAGTTCCGGCGAGGCTCAGATGTGCGGGAGAAAGCGGCTGAGTGAAGGGATCTCAACCAACCTGAATTCAAAGCAAGCCAAGAAGACGGGATCAAATAGTAAACAAGCGTCTTTTAGAAGACTGTTTAGTGAGAAAGATGAGATCGTTTTGCTACAAGGTATTGTTGATTACAAAGGCCAGAATCCATTAGAAGATAAGCGCAGTTTCTACGAATCCATGAAGGGTTCTTTTAGCTTTGATGTTACCTTGGTTCAGTTCGCGGACAAGATTCGGTCTCTCATGAGGAAATATACAAGGAATGAGTTGAGGGGTGAAGAAGTAGCTTCTGTTTTGGATCCTCATCAACAAAAGTGTTTTCAGTTGTCAAAGGCTATTTGGGGAGCTGAAGGGATAGCTTTTGAACCTGCTAAAGGGAAATCAGAGAAGAGTGTGTCAAAGAAGAAACGTGACTTGGTCACTTCTCGTAAGGCTAAGAATAATAATGTTCAAGATGGTAGTCAAAGAAGAGATATGAAGAGGTCACCACATGTTGTGACAGAATCTGATTGGGATGAAAGTTCTTTCTTTCTTGGTATGGGTTTCTTGAAAGAGAAATGGACCAAGGTGCCTACTGAGACTAAGAAGGAAACCCAAGAGAAGATGAGGAAGTTGCATGCCCACGAACTTGAATGTCAAAGGTTTGAAGAGATGTTGAAGGCTATGAAAGATAAATGTGCATGTGACAAGGTAGAGCTGTTGAATGAGGTTACCTCTTTGATCATGGCAACAGATTAGATCCATATAACTAGTTTATTGGATTCTCTTTTTTTTTTAGATGTAATCGGAACATAGATTCAGTGCCTTTTGCTGTATTAAAACCTAAGATCTTAACTTTCTGGTGTCTTTTGTGTGTTTATTAGCTTATGATTTTCTATTTCGGATTGTTGCTTGCTTATGTATGAGAGTAACACCAAGCGAGCAAATAGCCAAGTACTATAAAAGCTTTTGCTTCAGTTTATGCAAATTTTATTCACTAGTTGTAGCCTCCCCCTCCTCCTACACATTCCCAATCTGACATGGAAACTCATCTTTTGTATTATTATTGAAATATATAACTTAGAAGTTCGATAACGTTTCAGTTGTAACAAGCCCTTACAAGATTTCTTACATACATACTACTCAATGCCTTGTTAACCTGGTTTTAAGCCTGTTAATTCGGCTGTGCCAAACTGAATGCAAGATCATATGAAAGAGATCAAACTTGACAGGTTTCTTGTGCCACAGGAAATGTTGCTGCACCGTCTTTACCCTTGCTTGCATGCCGATATATCTCTCTTCTGGTATTGACAGCAGAATGTTCCTCAGATTCTGTATGTCTTTCTCCTCTACAAACACCGCGAATTCCTCCCAATTCAGAACCTCGAAAAAGGGAGGAACATAGTTGTCAGCAATGATAACCGGAACACATTCGTTGATTATTGCTTCCACAACCCTTGGAGTATGGACTTCATAACCCCTTGCACAGATACAGTACCTGTTGCAATGAGAAAATAAAACTTCTAGTAAGGAATGTTACCAACACATTTCAATTCGTTGACCTTACCTGCTGCTCTTCATGTATTCACGGTACTGTTTCTTGCCTTGAGGGTCACGGGGCATTGGACCGAAGATCTTCATGTCAAGTTCTTTGTTCTCCCAAAGCTGCACAAGGATCGGTCGGAGATATCCATGCATGCTTCCAGCAAAAAATGCAAGAATCTTCCTCTCTGATGGAGGTTTTCCTCCACGGTACTCAATAGGAGACTCGGCAGAGCGTATATACGTGACCGGCAAAGCTGTGTCAACCCCAATTCTGAAGCCTTGTGCAACATTTGAGTTGCAAAGCGCTCGGACACTGTTACTCATGTGTTTCTTTGTAAGTTTGTTGCCCTGAAAATAACATGCACTCATTAATCATGCAAAAAAAACAATATAAGACAAAAGACAGAAAGAGAATGATTTGTACCCAATCATGGCATGCAACAAGAAAGTGATCGGCTCCACCAGTTCGGTTCCAGAACTTGTACTTTGCTGCTATCATATCCACATATTCCTTCAAATGGTCTGCAAGGCTCTTTGGTGTCTGAAAGTCCCGTCCCAGAGAGGTCCTGAGAGCTTTTATGCTGACAGGTATGTAGAACAAATGAGCCTTCCTCGGGTCTCTTACTAGAAACTTCTTGTTGCTTTCCATGAGTTTCATGAACCAACCTTCTGAAGCATAGATTCCACGAGGCATTGGCCTATGGAATATAGGTTTGTTTCCTTCCTTGTACACATAAACTCTGAGTTTCCTCTCCATCAAGTAGTAACTCCTAGATAAGTAACACACTAACTTTAACCAAAAAAAACAACAGTCTAAGTCTTATTTGAGTAGTCCCAAGATTTGCATAAAGAATAAGAGCTTACCTTAGAAACTTGGAGATATTTCGATAAATGGAAGCATCAAGTCCAAGAGACTCATGAACAACAGAAGCGTTCTCAATCTCGGATTTGGCAGAGAGCATTTCAGAGTCTCGAGCAGATGACCAGCGAGGCTTCTGCGTATAAAAGGCCCAAAAAATAATCAACATATTAGACAAAACATTACCTTCTCTAATAGACAAAGCCTTGGATGAGAAAAGTAAACAAACAAGACTCTTACAGGGGAATGAGAAGAAGAAGAAAGACTCTGGATCAACAATGAGTTCATCTGAGATATGGAAACAGTAGCAGCCACTTGCTTCTGTCTTCTCAAAATAGACAAAGCATTACTTTCTCTACTATCATTACTTCTAACTGAAACCCAACTCTCAACCGCCATTTCAGGCTTCCCCAATGATACATTTGGTGAAGGGATAACAGATACATTAAGCTCTACTTTTACATTGCTGATTGCAACAACATTTTCTTTAGAAGAATCATTGTTTCTTGTCTCCTCTTCATATTCATCATCGTCACTAGAGAGAGTTATGTGATTTATCTCTGTTTTAACCACTTCACTGGAGTTAGCTACGATCCCTGAAACCTTAACCGGAGACAAGCAAAAAGCATTGCGACAGGGGATGCCGAAACAGAGAACAAGTAGAACAACTAAACCAACTGTAACGATGATGCCCGACAGCAATCTGCGGATGTCATATCTCTCCAATCGAGTAAGTATTATTCTCATTGCAGCAAAGGAATTGACTCTCTTTTTTTCTTTCTTTCTCATACAGACGCAACAAAACCAAGAAATAGACACAAGAAGCTGTTCGAGTTCTTGATACGAATCATCGATGGAGGAGCTTACCGATTTGCTGTGGAGAAGTAATACTGGAACTACAATGTCGTCGCAAATTTCTTTTACCGAGATGGAAAAAGCTGGAAATAAAGAGACATAGCAATGGATTCTGACACTGTTCCCGTAGAAGAAGAAGATCTTCAACGAACCCAACAACTACAGTGAAGAGACTGTGTCTTCTTCACTCTTTTTTTTTTTGGTCAACTCTTTTCTTTTCAGTGTGGGATAAAACCCGATCTCACCCGTGTTATTATTCCATGAGTTCGAACCAGAATCTATGTCAAAACGAGCTATAGATGATGAGCTGCCTCAGATATCAACTCAACAATTCATGAGCATGATCCTATTTTTTAAGTTCATTTAATAAATAAATTTAATTATCGAGCTTAAATTAGATCACGAGTTATATGAACAATATTAGATGAACGAACTAACTAATAAGTTTGGTCATTTTTATATTTAATATATAAATATTATATATATATGTGTGTGTATGTGTGTAAATAACTTCTATATTTCTTATTTAAAAAAAGATAGTTTCTATACTAATCATATTTATCTTCTAATATTAAAATATAAAACTAAAAAGTTTTAAATATATACAAAAATATAAAAAAATATTGATATCAATTCTCATATCATATAATTTTAGAATTAAAATATAAATTATTCATAAGACACTCTTGCAGAATATATATGTTTATGATTGAATAGATGAAGAGCTTGAAAATGAATCATCTCAAGACTCTTATGTGAAATAGAATTTTGGATCATTGATTTAGCTTAAATATTATATAATATTAGGTGTTAGTTTTATTCAGTGTTTAATATTAAACATTTTGTATTTTTAATATTTAAATTATATTATAAAAATTAATCTATATTTTATTTTTGATTATTTCTATAATATTTATTTTTTATACTTGATCACGAGTTAGCTCATTTAACTCATGATCTAGATGATATGAATTCGAGTTTACATATTGAAACTCATATAATAAATAAGCTGAGCTGAGCTAACTCATGAAAGACACGAACTCACTATGAGCTGAGCTAAGTTGAGCGAGTTAACTCATTTTGACACTCCTACCAAAATGTCCATAAACTAATGATATTGAATTTGAAAATTATCATTTTATTTAAAAAATATTTAATTAGATAAACTAATATTTATTAGGGAATTTGTCAAAAATACCACTTTTCTTGTACCACATTTCATTTATACCTTAACCAACTTTACCATTGAAATTTTAATAGGTAATACCATTGTACCCCTAACTAAATAAACCTAAAATTACTCTCTTTCTCCCACTATTTACAAAACTCCCGGATTTAACGTTATATCAAATTCTCTTCGGTGATGAAATCCGACGAGATTTGATGGCGCTGACGAATTCTCCGGCGAGATTTGACTATGCTGACGAGTTCCCAGCAGGCAAGATTTGACGACGCTGAAGAGTTCCCGGTAAGATTTGATGAACGCTGACGAGTTCCCGACGAAATTTGATGACGCTGACGAGTTTCCGGCGAATCTGACGTTGCTGACAAGTTCCCTGCGAATCTGACAAACCATACAAGCTCAGACGAACAAGACGAACGCATAAGAAACACTAACAAAAGTGAGAGGATAATAGATGGTGATTTTTTTTCTCTTTCTTTAATTTTAGCTTGATTTCTCAAAAGCGATCAGTTTCTCAGAAGGGAGACGAAATTTTTCTCATGAATTTTTAAATCTAAAATTTATAAAACCTTATTAATATTTATCGTAAAGAACATAATGCTTATATATTATCGTCTTTGATATATGTTGTTGATCCTTCCCGTTTTGAGTATTTTTGTGTTGAATATTTTCTATTCCTTCCTTAATTGCCATATTTTTTTATTGTCTTGCACATGTTTGTCACTGGCTTTTAATGTTAAATATGTTATAAGAGTGTTGACAAAAAAATATGTTATAAGAGTTTATATTTTGCTCTGCTCCAAAACTATTTAACTGAACTCTTCAAGCAAGGACTCTAGTAACTCTGAACAACCTATTGACGTATCTCATGTATTTGAAGAAGACCGAGAAATCAATGGAGCCAAAGATAAATGGTTTACAAATCATTATAAATATTAGTGGAAGCCCCTTTGGTCCAGTGGTTTGACCAAGGATTCATTAATGCTTCTACATCAGGAGGTCTGGGTTTCAATCCCCGGAGAAGGTGGAATTATGCGAATTAAGGGAGAAAAGGCTTACAAGAGATCTGCAGCATGGCGCAAGGAGTACCGTCAAGCGTGGATCCCATAGGGCGGCTCAGGTGATGCAGTCAGACGTGAATCCTCATACGGCAGGTAGAATTGTCGGCTGTAGAATCGTCTATAATATTTCTCATAGTTGTAATAGCATAATTATCCAGCGTTAAAAAACATTATAAATATTAAATATTTTGCTAAATAATTTATAAGCCATTATAAATAAATTTATAAATGTTATTTAGATTCTTGTGAGTCTTGTAAAATGATTTATGAACTTATTTGAAATGATTTATAAACTTTTTTAACTGATAATAAATTATTTATAATCTCTTACAAAACTACTTATAAGCTCTTGTAAAATTATTTATAAGCACTTATACAGTCTATAAACTCTTTATATATAAAACATTTTAGATGCTACACCATCAACAACAATATACACACTTAACACTTCAAAACACTACCGACCTAATTATAAACTTATTTACACCCTTTATAAACACCTTATAAATAATTTATAAACCCTTATAAATTCTATATAAAATCTTTATAAACACCTGTAAGTGGTTTTGTAAACCCTTTATAAATTCTTATAAAGATTTTAAAAACCCTAATAAACCTTTATAAATAGTTTATAATATATTTATAAACCTTGTAAAATGATTTATGAACTCTTAATGATTTGTAAATTTATAAAATATTTTATAAACTCTTATAAATTTTTGTAAATGGTTTTATAAACTTTTATAAATTTTTTTATTGACTTTGAAATAATCTGTTAACTCTTATTACTGATTTTTGAATTACTTTGTTAACTCTTATTACTGATTCTTGAATTACTTTTTGCTTCTTAATATTACCAAAGAGATGTTCATTTTTGTAATTATAGGCACATAGAAGATGCCGAGCTAAAGACAAGTGTAAAAACATGTGATAAGAACTCGCTATTGCGTTTGTATACATTGAGATTGTTGGGTTTCCATTGTAGTATAAGGAAACCAAACAGTGCAGTGAAGTCAGCGTCCTTGTCGTTCTGTTATGTTTTGGATGGCTTCAAAATAAAGCAACTTGTGGATTTGTTCTGATTTGTAACAAGATATTATCCATAATGAAGGTAAAGGTCTCTCACCAATCCGATTTTTTGTCTTTAATAATTTATGTGTGTAGGTAGTTGCTTTGTTTCATTTGCGAGAGTATGTTTTTTGTAAATGATATCCCAAATAAGCTAATTGTAAGGCTCTTCGTTGCAACCCTATTATATTATACATACCATGTTCTTCACATACTTCTTTCTAACACAAACCAAAACATATCTTGATCTTCATCACATGATCCATATTTGAATGTTGGATAATCTCTATATGAGAAAACTCTTTATTTCCTAATATATTAGCAAGCTTATAGACATAATCCATTTTTGGATGTTGGATAATCACTTTGGATTGTCAGGTGATTCAGTTCCAGCTTCACAAATCCTTGAAGGCAATCTCAAAAATTGCAAAATTCATTGTTATCTAACTTCAAAAGGAAATAAAAGAAAACTTATCAACTAAATTACTTTATAAAACGATGATGTTAACTTTTGATCATGTTCTAAATATACCTTATACTAAACATAATGTTCATGTATTTTGATAACAGCCTTACAAAGAATATAAGATAATACAAGACAAGACTTCTCAAGTTCACATGTTTTATAGACATATAAGATGAACTCTTGTTTAAAAACTTCTTTATAAAACCTTGTAAATCGTTGAGTTGTATTATCAACAATATCCTGAAACCCATATTTATAAGGGGTAATAATTCCTAAAAATGCAGTGTTTGCTATCGAAAAATCTCTCTCTTAGCCAGAACTATTCAGATGACAAGTCTAAATCACCCTTGTTTTATTTTTGGGTAACAAAAGAAAGAAATCCTAAAATTATTTGAAACCCAGATTTATAAAGGGTTATAATTTTTTCGAAAACTCAGTGTTCACTATCGAAACTCTTACCCTTAATCGACTTGTTCAAAACCAGCCTTCTTTAATTTTTTAATAACAGAAAGAACAAAACCAAAAAATTACGTGAATTGAACGAAAATACACATATATTAGAAACATACCAGTTGTGAAACGTGGAGAGGAGCTGACATCTTTAAGGTTTTGAATCGCGATTCTCCGTAATCTCTTGTCGCCGGCTACGTGAGAGAGAGAAGATGCTTTGTTCTCGTCCCCGGATTATTTTTACAGAGAAGACGACGATGGTTGGAAAAAATAATTTAATATTTTAATTTACATAAAACCGATATAACGGATAAATCAGAAGGTGGACGTCATTTTAGTGTGAAAATATTTTTATACGCCAACTTATTATATATTTTTATTCTTCAATAAAAATAGTAAAAATTAATATTAAAAAACAACCTAATATTGGAATTGAGTGAACTTGTGTAGTTGAAAACACAAGAGAATATATGAATAAAAAGTATCTAATATTTTTTAGTTATAATCCAAATTGAGAAGATTCGATTCATTCAAAATGTAATCTAAGAACACATAACCGCTTTCATATGCCTTTGTTTCTATTGCATGATATTTCATGTATCATCACATTATGTTCTATGATATTGACTTATCCGAGGAAAATAACTTGAACTATACGTGTAGCATCTTATTCAGTGTTGATTTAGGCTCAAGTTTGATAAGTACTTTGTTTGAAATAAACTATAGGAAAGATTGAAATCAGCATGATATCATAGAATTGAGATATAAAACTACACCAGGATTCTTCCGATCGCTTTCCGAACAGTGGCATCATCGCGTGGAGGTTCTCTTTTGTTCTGTTGGAGGTTCTATTTGTCGGGCCTATAAATAGATTCGTGCTCGATTCTTCGACTCGGTTTGTGTTGGGCTGCGTTGTTGGAAGCTACATGAGCTGTAGCTTATAGGTTTGAGAGCGTATATCTTTTAGTAACTCATGGCAACCGGCTATTCCTCTCCGGTCTTTTCTGTTCGCTTTGGTCTTAGTTCATCCCACTACTTAGCTGGTTAGGCCAACATTATCGCCGTCGTTAGGTTTAGTCCTTAGGGATTATATGATTTAATTTAAATCAAAACTGCATCATATACGCTGGGACGCGTCTGTGTTGTCGTTAGCTAACATATTTTTTTTTGTCCTTAGGTGATACGTGTCGGCAAGGGAATGGTGGAAGAGTTTTCGTTAGGGCAAAATCGAATTGGGATCGAGATCGACATTTCTCGTCTCTCTCCTTCTCTCCCGCGGCGATCGAAAGGGCGATTTTTCTCTCAACGGCGCATCTCCTTCGTGACGGTTCTCCCGTCGACGGATCTCCTCCCGAGTCGTCTCCACTCGACGGATCTCCTCCCGAGGCATCTCTCGGCGGTTCTCACCACGTATCTCTCGGCGCATCTCCTTCTCTCTTGATTCTCTCCGCGGTTCTCTCGGCGGATCTCTCAACCGTTCTCTCTGCGATTCGAAGGTGAAAGGGTATGTGTTCCTCCTCCTTATGATTTGCATGTATTTTGTTTATGTTTTCGACCTACCTTTTAGGGATTTGCATGTATTTAGACTTTGATTGATTTGCTTGCTTTGCTATAGATTTAGGGATTTCATATAATATATTTTTGTCTCTTTAATCTTTGAGAGTGTGGTTATTAGATGATACTGGTATTATGTGATGTTATCGTGTCGATTCAGTAGATGTGTAATGTGTTCTTCGCATTTGGTAAATGTGTTCTGTTATCGATGAAACTGAGATGTGTGATTATTTGTTGTTTATCTCTTGAAACTGAGATGTGTGTTCTTATGTTTTCGAGGTTATTAGGTGAGGTGAGGTTCGATCACCAGGATTGTATTAGCAAGGAGATCAAAGAGAAACAACCATTTCCTCCACAGTTGAAGGTAAACTTCTTTCTCTTCGGCTCCCAAATAATGTAGTTTGTATAGTAGTTAAAGCGTCTAGTTTTCTTTCTCTGTTTTGTTTGCGACCAAAGCGTTTAATGGAAATAATAGTTAAAGCGTCTAGTTTGTTTGCAAGGCCACACTTTCTTGGTTGTGTCGAGTCTGTTTTGATTGTGACCAAAGCGTCTAGTTTGTTTGCAAGGCTAGTTTGTTTGGTAGTTAATGAACTTGTAGTTAGGTAATTATGGTTGTGTAATGTGTAATAACTGAGATGTACTTTTGTAGTTAGGTCATTAAGGTAGTTTTAATTACCATTTTCAACTATTTAACCCTTCTTTCACAATTTCGATTTTAATCTCCATCATCTTCTTTCTCTTTTCTCTGGTATAACTCTGTCATATTCCTTCTTCTATTCTCTTTTCACTTCTATCTTCTTTATTCTATGGATCCAAGGATTCCGTATAGCCAGTCTGCTGGTTATACGGGCCTTCTTTACAGCCAACACGAAAGTGTTTATGATGGGAACTCTCCTTATGAGAGTTTTCCTTCTGGATCTTCACAGATCCCTCAATACAGTTCTCAACAGTGTGAGGCTCCAACTCCACCCACAGATCCACCCGTGGAGCGTGGGAGGAGATATAAATGGATCCCAGCCGAGGACGAGATGCTCATCAGTGCCTGGTTAAATACCTCTAAGGACACTATAGTCGGCAATAACCAAAAATCAGGCACTTTCTGGAAACGAGTAGGAGATTATTTCTTCGCAGCTCTTTCTGGTGGAGATTGTGTTGAAAGTAGCGAGCATCTCCACTATAAGAAGAGGTGGCACAAAATCAGTAATGACACATCCAAGTTTTGTGGTGCATATGCGGCTGCAGAGAGACAGATATCTAGTGGTCAGCATGAGAACGATGTACTCAAGGTGGCCCATGATATATTCTTCGCGGATCAGGGGTCCAAATTCACACTGGAGCATGCGTAGTGTGTGTTGAGGTATGAGAAGAAATGGCTCAACCTTAACAGCACTAAAGCTTCTGAAAGTTCAAAGAGGAAAACCGTTGAATCAGATTCCCAAACTTCAACCACAAGTGTTGGTGAAGAAGAGATACGCCCTGAAGGTGTAAAGGCTGCAAAAGCTAAACGTAATGCGAATGGGAAGTCTATTGATTACTATACGACGGTACTTGAACTGAGGAAGGTGGATTTGGATAGGAAAGAAAAACTCCAGAAGCTTGCCATATTAGACACTCTCCTAGCCAAAACCCAACCACTCAGTGAGGCTGAAGAGGCAGCCAAAAACAAGCTCCTCGCCGAGTATATTTAGAGAAATATCTGCTACAACCTTTGTGTGTTTTCTGTCAGTTTGGTTTGTATGTTTTTAATGTACGCAGAGTCCTAAGTAGGTTGGTTATTATGTTTCTAAAGCTACAACCTTCCTGGTTGCTTTGTACTAAAACCTTTATCAATTAATCTATTATGTTTACTTGCTTGTATGATGTTTAATTGCTTGTATGTTTAGCTACTATGAATGTCCATCTCTAATATGAATGTCCATGTCTGATTTTTATCTTGTAATTTTTTGCAGTTTCCGGATTACACATGGGTCTTGATTACAGCTATTCACAACCTTCACAGGATGAGATGTTTGGTGGGGCTGAGTCAGACAGTGAGTACAACGAAGTAGAATCTCTCATTCAGCAAGACCAAGCTCAGTTAGACCAAGCTCTCATTCAGCAAGACCAAGCTCTCATTCAGCAACACGAAGCTCTCATTCAGCAAGACCAAGCTCTCATTCAGCAACACGAAGCTCTCATTCAGCAAGACCAAGCACAGGCGTTTGTGTACCCTCCGCAGCCGGAGGTTGAATTCGGATTTCCACAGATATGCTACTGTGGGAGTGAACCGAAGATAGCTACGTCTAGCATCGAACCAGGTCGCAGATACAACACATGTACAAATGCAAACGATGGAGAGTGTCATGTGTGGAAATGGTGCGAGCCAGGGATAGACACACTCTTCAGTTATCCGAGAAGGTAGATTCTCTGACCTTCTTCAGTGACCAGGATATTGAGCAGAAGCCCGTTAGATTAGAGAACATGGTCTGTGAGTTGGCCAAGAATAAATCAAAGTATAGCTTTGATTACTTAGTTTCGGTTATGGTTATGGTCTTAATTTTCATAGGTCTCTGCCTCGTATTTCTCTAATGTGTTTCAGAGAAACAATGTGTTATGGTTATGGTAACTTCTTTGTAATGACTTCGGATTTGTGATGTATGGTTATGGTCTTATTTGTAATGACTATTGGGAACTTCTTTGTAATGACTTTGTTTGTAATGTCGGATTGATTCAGAATAACAATATGCATGTTTAAATTTCAGAAGAAGTGTACCTAAAAAGTAGTTGAAAATGTCACGAGACAAACTTGTTGTGTACCTAAAAAGTAGTCGAAAGGTTCACAAGACAAACAACGGACAATCACAAGATTGTAACTTCATGAGCCTATAAATGTGACGACCATATTCTCGTTAAAATTACAACTCCTCTACTTCCTTCTCATATTAAAAACATTGCCTTCTTTTTTTCATTCAAAATGGCTTCTTCTTCACATTATCATTATAACCAAAATGACGATGATGATGATCCATTTGAAAATATTTTTGAAGATTTCTTACAAATCCCAGATATTATTCCCGAACCGAGAGAGAGAAAAACACGTAATTTATTGAGAGAGAGCGGGAAGAAGGCCAGGACCAGCTTTGGAATGATTATTTTAGCGAGACTCCAACATTCCCGCACAATATTTTCCGGAGGCGGTTTCGAATGAACAAGACATTGTTCTTGCGTATTGTGCATCGTCTCGAGCAAGAAGTGGATTATTTTAAACCATCACAAGATGCAACCGGTCGGTCTAGCCTAACCGCACTCCAAAAATGTACCACAGCAATTCGTCAGTTGGCGTATGGTGGTGGGACTGATACCGTTGACGAATATGTCCGACTAGGTGAAACCACAGCTAGAAAATGTTTGCACCATTTCACTGCGGGAATAATCCACTTGTTTGGCGATGAATACCTAAGACGGCCAACACCGGAGGATCTGCAAAGACTACTATATATTGAAGAACAACGCGGATTTCCGGGAATGATTGGAAGCATCGACTGTATGCATTGGGAGTGCAAGAACTGTCCAGCCGCTTGGAAAGGAATGTATTCACGAGGTACCGGAAAATCCACAATTGTGTTGGAGGCAGTAGCTTCACAGGACCTCTGGATATGGCACGCGTTTTTTGGAGCTCCAGGTACTATGAACGATCTTAATATTCTTGATCGATCACCTGTTTTTGATGAAATAATTAACGGAAATGCTTCGGAAGTCAATTTCCATGTCAACGGAAGGGAGTACCATTTGGCTTACTATCTCGCCGATGGTATTTATCCGAAATGGGCTACTTTTATTCAATCTATCCGACTCCCACAAGGTCCAAAACATTGTTTATTTGCTATAAAACAAGAATCCGTGCGAAAAGATGTTGAGCGTGCCTTCGGAGTCCTGCAAGCTAGATTCGCGGTTGTTAGAAATCCATCTAATTTATGGGATAAAAACAAAATAGGAAATATTATGAGAGCATGTATCATACTCCATAATATGATTGTCGAAAATGAACGAGATTCCTACATTCACGCATCCCACATTTGTAGTCAAACGGCCTACAAATCTCGGTACTACAATGGGACGTCGAGCAGAAGTTCGGGATACACCAGGCCATCTACAATTAAAAGAAGATTTGATCGAAAATATATGGGCAAAATTTGGACATCTCCCAACGTAATTTTAAAGTTTCTATGAATTAAATAAAATGTGTGTTTGCTTTTATTCCTCTCTGTTTTGTTTTTTTTACAATGTAATGTAATAAAATGTTTGTAATTTTCTATTAAATTTAATAAATTTGGATAATTTGTGTGATTAAATTTAAAATGGAAATAAGTTTTATCTTATATATGTTACTAGTTATTTCAAAAACAATTTACCTAAGGACCAAGAATAAGTTCCACCAATAATCACCATTTTTATAAAAAGTCCTTAAAAATGTCCTAATCTAAAAATAACAATAAAAAATCCTAAGGACCTAAAACTAAGGACAATGGATAATGTTGGTCTCACTAGACATACTTTCGTGATTTGGTTTCTTGTCATTGTCGCTTTGTATATGTTGTTTTCATTTTCCGAATTCCACTACTAGCTACCTCTGTACTCGTTGTCACAAATTGAAAATTTAATATAATATTTAACATTTTATCCAAAAAAAAACTGCATAGGGAAAATTGTTTTAAGATAATCCCTTTCGATATAGGTTGATATTATTTTTTCTTTTCATAAAAGTCTAATCGTAGGTTCTAAGTCGTAAGAGCAATTCCGATGGGGGTTTCTCAACATAAGAGTAATCTTATCGGTTGATTTTACATTTGGATATCTCTAACCAAAAATATTGTTAGTTTAATCTGTTATTATTTAAAGTTTAATTTTTTTTATTTTCTAAGTAAATTCAATGGGAATAAGACATGTGTCAATATAGGCTTTTTATAAATGTGTCAGAACTTCTCGTAGGAGAATCTGCTACTCTTCTCTTTTATATTTTTGATATTTTAAACCTCAGATATTCTATCTAAACCCTATCAATGGAGCTGCTCTAAGTTTCTAAAAATACATATATATATATATATATATAAGTTAATATTTAATTATGACTATCTAAAAAGTTACGGGAAACCCAACCAAAAATATTTAATATACTTGCAGACTATGAATGGTGACAAGGTAATGAAGAGGAACAGTGCATTCTTCAATATTCCAAACAAATTTTACCATTTATAAGAAAGTTTTCATTTCTATTTTTTCTCATTCTTTTTTATTGTAGAAAAGTATTGAACAAATTTGTTCCTCACTAAATTTGATATGAAATAATCATTCTTCGTTATTTCCATAATTTTTTTCTCATCCGTTATTTGCCTATCGTTCCTAGTGTTCATTTGATGGTTACCGGTTAAATCCAGTATATATATTTTCTTTTTTTTTGTCATCAACTTAAAAAACAGACTCATACTGACTCTGTGAACCACACCGGTAGCTCCGCATCCATGTGAACGACAAAAGATGTTTGATTCCTGGCACTCCGTGCTAGCATATCCGCCTTCAAGTTCTTCATTCGTGGTACATGAATAATTTCTGAGCTGAGGAAACTTCCTTGCAGGGTCTTTATGTCTTCTAAATAACTTGCA
The DNA here is from genome assembly GCA_018703725.1 of Brassica juncea. Taxonomy (NCBI): domain Eukaryota; kingdom Viridiplantae; phylum Streptophyta; class Magnoliopsida; order Brassicales; family Brassicaceae; genus Brassica; species Brassica juncea. The sequence goes on along the minus strand of CM031935.1, from coordinate 34,680,457 downwards.
AAAGCTGGTCATTCTTCTGGTTCCGAAACTATCTTCACCAATTGAGAACAATTTGTTGCAAACGTAACCCTAAACTGTCGTAGGTTCCTCGTACACTTCATTGCCCAGAGTAAAGCTTCTATCTCTGAGTGGAGAGGGGAGAGGCTCGCCCGTACATTCCTTGCTCCCATCAAGCCATCAAAACCCTCTAGAGTACTATAGCATCCTTGTCCTGAAAAGATCTCCTTATCTTTCCAAGAACCATCCGTAAAGCACCACCTACCTGGAAATGTTGGTAAATTTGTGACCTCCACCTGTTGTACTTCCCTTTGAGGGATCAGTATCTGTGCTTCGGCCCACAGTTTTGATTCCGTTACCGCCAACTTGAGCGTTTCCCTTGGGTCTATGTCTAAGTTACTAAAAACCTTGTTATTCCTTGATTTTCAAATATACCATAAGATCCATGCAAATTGATGATCATCCATCTTCGGTTGAACTCTCCAAAATAAATGATCCATATTTGTGAAGAGGGATCCAGTGGGAAAGAAATCCGGATTGGATGGTATATGCGAAAGTGCCCAAACCTGATATGCTGGAGGGCATTCAAAGAAAACATGATTTATTGATTTCTCTGGTGCTCCACATCTAGCACAACATAGATCTCCTTTTAGCCCCCTCACGTGCAGATTCTTCCTAACTGATATACATCCTATTACCATTTGCCATAAAAATGCTTAATCTTTGGTGGGCACCGTACCTTCCAGCAGAAAGCTTTCAGTAAGTCCACCGTGGGGCCGAACATTATTGGTGGTTTTTCTCTATCTGGGTAAACCCTTTCCACCTGATAACCTGATTTGACCGTGTATTTCTCATTTTGTGTAAAGTGCCATCCATCTCTATCCATTATACACCTCTTACTCAGAGGTATATTTTCTATAATCTTTACATCCTGGGGATCCACCAAAGCCCGATTTGCCTGTGAGTTCCAAGTCCGAGAAGTTGAATCAATAAGAGAGTCAACTGTAAGATCAGGGTAATTGTTATGTTGGTTTTTACTTGCTGGTCTCGGGGCGAGTGGTTGGGAGTCAGGGATCATTCCATACAGAGATAGATGATCCTGATCCCACCCTTTTAATTAGTCATTTGCTAACCAGAGATCTAGCAGAGACCATACTCCGCCAGCCATATGACGGAAAATATGATCTAATCGGTTCCAGGGGTGAAGCATTCCTGTAGTACCGTCCTTTAAATACTCGAGAGAATAAGGTATCTGGCTTCTCGATCAGCCGCCATAATTGCTTACCAAGCATAGTCATATCAAAGTCGGTTAGGTCTTTGAAACCCAAACCTCCCTCATCCTTATGGAGACATATTTTATCTCATGATTTCCAATGCATACCTTTTGTACTGCCACCTGGACTCCACCAGAATTGCGCTACCCCACTTGTCAGTTTCTTTGCAGTTGCCTTTGGTAGACGGTAACAAGACATCACATGATTTGGTAAAGCCGTAACCACTGATTTAATGATCACTTCTTTTCCTCCTTTAGTAAAGAAGCGAAAGTCCAACCATTAACCCTACTTTTCAAACGCTCCTGAACAAATCCAAAAATATGTATCTTAGATTCGCCTATATTCTCTGGCAATCCTAAATAGGATCCCATTCCTCCTAGATTCTGTATTCCCAAGATATCTCTCAATTCCTGCCGACTGGATTCCTCAATCTTATGTCCAAACTGGATCGAAGATTTTGGAAAATTAATTTGCTGACCTGACACAGCCTCGTACTCCTTTAAAATCCTAAGAATTGTTTGACACTCCTCCTTTTGTGCCTTACAAAAAAATAGGCTATCGTCTGCAAATAGCAGATGAGATAACGAAGGACAAGCACGAGCTACCTTCATTCCTGTTAATTGTTTCCCTCTTTCAGCCTTTTTGATGTTTGCAATTAAGGCTTCCGTACACTTAATGAATAAATAAGGTGATAAAGGATCCCCTTGCCTTAAACCCATATGTGGGATTATGAGCCCACGTGGTTGACCATTTAGTAGACCTGATATTTAACCGATGAGATACACTCCATCATCAACCGAATCCAATGAGCATTGAAACCCATTTTTTGTAATAGGGCCTAAATAAAATTTCATTCCACTCTATCATACGCTTTAATCATGTCCGTTTTAATTGCCATTAATTTCTCTTGGCATGAAATAAAACGTAAATCTCTATCTTACCAACATCTCATGATATTTTGAAAGTTCAAGGCATAAAAGCAATATTTAGTACATAACTTTAAGATAAGGACATAATTGTTTTTTGACAAAAAAAAGGACATAATCGTTACAGCAAAATATACTTCCTCCGTTCCTGAAAGTAAGATTTTTTAGATTTTATTTTTGTTCCACAAAGATAAATTTTATATATTTTTAAGGTATTTTTGTATACTTTTGAGGAACATTAATTATAAATATTTGAACTGATTAAATTTCATTGGTAGTTAATTATTGAAAAGTGTCCAAAAAATGAATAGTAAAATAAACTATAAACATTTATTAGTATTTTTAATCAACATGAAAGCTCTAGAAAATCTTACTTTCGGGAAGGGGGAGAGTATATATTTATTAATTTTTACCAAAAAGAAAATATATATTTATTAAAATGTCTTGGTAGACCCGTTGTATATGCATGCACGAACTTTCTGCGGAACCCAGAATTGACACCCAGATGACTAGTCTTGTTTTAACCCAAAACTATTACGGTCCAAAAAGGCACAAGTAATTCAAAAGGACACGTTTTGTGTGAAAATTTAAATGTTTAATTACTTTTCTCCTCGTGAATACACTACTTTAAAACAAAACAATTAACAGACTGCTTATAAATACAATTAACCAAAAGATCACGTGAAGAAGATCCCCTCTCCATTAAAACGATCTTTATTTACCTCTAAAACGTGGAGAGTACTTGAGTTGTAATTCCCAAAACGTAAGCCAATCTTCAAGAACGTGAAACATGTCCGAACACCAGAAAATCTATCCAGTGAGCGATCCGGAAGCTCCATCACCTCCGACGCATCCAACGGCTCCTCTTGTCTCACGTGGCTCCGCAAGATCGGAACAAGGCGACACAACCAAAGAATCTGTGACGCAACCACCACAGTTGGATTCTCCTCAAAGGAAGAAGAAAGGAAGGAGAAGCTGTTGGTGTAGGTGTGTGTGTTACACGCTCCTCGTCCTCTTTCTGCTTATTGTCGTCGTAGGAGCGGCCGTTGGTATACTCTACCTTGTCTTTAGACCCAAGTTACCGGATTACAATATCGACCGGTTACAGCTCACCCGGTCTACACTCAATAACCAAGATTCGAGTTTGTCCACCGCGTTTAACGTCACCATTACGGCCAAAAATCCTAACGAGAAGATAGGAATTTATTATGAAGGTGGAAGCAAAATTAGCGTCTTGTACATGCAAACCAGACTTAGCAATGGTACGTCAAAAATGTTTGTAATACTTGGCTATTTTAGTTGTGTTTTTGTTCCAAAATAAACCATATTCGGATATTATTCCACGTCTGGTGACACGATGGTATATATTGAGTTAGGACCAAAGGCGTAAACTCGCTATAGCCCGATTTCCATTTCATCGTGTATAAACACGGCTCGTCGATAACTTGATCACTTGGATTTGATATTGATGTCGTAGCGTAGGGTTTACGGAAAACTACTTGCCTAAAGTTCTATTTTGAAGGACTAACCGGGTTTTGTAATATTTACAGGGTCGTTGCCGAAATTCTACCAAGGACATGAGAATACGACCATTATATTCGTAGAAATGACTGGTTACACTCAAAATGCAACCAGTTTAATGGCGACATTGCTAGAGCAGCAACAATTAACTGGAAGCATACCGTTGCGGATTAGAGTTACCCAACCGGTTCGGATCAAGCTTGGGAAATTAAAGCTACCCGAAGTAAAATTCTTGGTGAGGTGTGGTGTATTCGTTGATAGCTTGGCTGCTAACAGTGTCATTAGGGTTAGGAATAGTAACTGCAAATTCAGGTTTAGACTATAATTTCATTTTTAAGTTCAAAATTATTTTAATATATACAAATTATTAATTCAGAATTTGCATTAATAATGAGGGGTTGAGTGTTCCGAGTCCCCTCCCCCGCCCTACGCTGTGTCTCCGTTATTCTGTTTGTTTTCTTTAAAAGATAATTTATGTTTTAGTCAAAAAGATATATTTTTGTTTCACACCTTGTAAATAATTAATAAAGAATATCAATTTTTATTTTGTTGTTGTTCATAAATTTTGATTTCTTTCACATCATTGACCGAAAAGAAAAGACTGATATATACTGCTGAACTATTTAAACCGATGTTCTAAGAAACATTGAATTTTCAATACTCGTTAAACATTTTCTTGGACCGTAACATCGTTCTAACATTTCAAACCCCATGAAGAAAAAGTTGTTGAATAGAAGTCTAACACAAAGAGGCTTTCACATCTCTTATCTTCTGGAGACAAAGTTGAGCCCTTTCAAGAACCATTTCAACTCTAGTTTTTCTCTTTGTGACCACTCTCTGAGCCATCTTATGATTATTGTTCTTGTGGATCTTTCCCGTTGATGACGATGCTTGATCTCCAAATAATTCATTTGTGTACTTTCTCTTCTTGTGTTTCTGCTTATTCTTACAGTTTGATGACTCTGTCCAACGCATTAACAACAACTTAGTTGCGGCTAACACAATATCATGTGTAAACGAAATCTATATATGAATTGATGACTTGATACCCCTACACTAATATATTCAAATATGAGATGATTCATGACATGATAGAGGTTAATGTCATGATAGTAAATATGATAAGGTAACAAAAGTTTATCGTCACTGCTTAGTTGATATACTCGAGAGTTATCTCTACACTAGCTAGATACATTTCCATAACGATAGTCTTTTGATTTATTTGTTCATTTACATTCGGTTGAATACATCATTTGAGAAACAAGAAATTCCATATATAATTATAATAGTGTAAAACAAGCACAACAAAAATTGACAATTAACCAAACTAACAAATTGCCAGTAAAAAAACTACACAAAACAATATATTTTTAAAATTATTTTCAAAGAAACCAAACGTTAAATATTGTGCTTAAAACAAAGCCGTATAGCTTTAACTTTATCCAATATGAACAAAGGGTATATAACCAAATACAAGGTTCAGAAAATTCTTTTTTTTTTAACAACGGTCAGAAAATTCTTAGATATCTATTTCTGTCTTCTCGAATTTGTTTAAAGACGTGTTGTCAAGTCAATTTAATTTTCGCATGGGAAATTCAATCGACTTAATTTTTTTGTTTGAAAATACCAGGAATATATGAATAATAATCTGACTAAAATAATATGTAAATAATTCTGAAATAGTTAGGATAAAACAAAAAAAAAAAAAATAATTAAGCAATAAAGCATTTTATTTCTCTCATTTAAGAAGCATTTCATTTCCTTTTCAACCAGATTTTATCATCAGTCCATTTACTAACCACACAACAAGCACAAGGGTCCAGCTTGTTGAATCGCATCATATACAAAGATTGTACAAGTACCTTGAGTGAGGACGAGGGGGGAGGAGGAGGCACGCAAAGGAGGCGCGTGATCTTCACGGAGGTTAGAGATGAAAGACTGAAGGTCGGACTTGAGGTAGGCGAAGCGGTTGGGATATTGAGCCTGAAGAATCTCGAGTTCCTCTTTAGCGGTTTCCATTAGTTGAATCTCCCACGAAGATGACATCATCACACAAACAAATAATGAAAAGCTTTTTATTTCTCCAATTCTGAGTGAGTTAACCAAAAGAGACAGAGACCTTAAGAGAGACTCTCATGAGTCTTGGAGGGTAGTTTCGTCTTTTACGGTGCACGTACGGATGTGACAGGTCGCAGAAGACACGGAAAGGTATTTTTGTTTCTTTTAATGGACCAAAAAAAACATAAAAGTAGTAATGAAAGGAGAAAAAGACAACAAGTCTCTGGCTTCTAGTTCCTACGCACTAACCAGATTTGGGATTAAATTCTCATTAGATGTGTCCACATTTGATCAAATATTTTTTAAATAGCAAATCAAGTAAAGTGTCTGAAGAGCTGTATGTAAAAAAAAAAAAACTATAAAAGGAAAAAATCTGATTTAAAAATTCTAATATGTTTACGAGCATTACAAGTTACAACAATGTGATTCTGAAAATATGAATGAATGTGAAAGTGTACATACAACAACCGATTGGCGTTTTGGGTTTTGGCTCAAACAACCGCAGTAGAACAAGGAGCAGCCAACTCAGTTGCTGGATTGTGTTGTTCAATCAGCAGATCGGTTGACATAGCAGACGCTATTCTGTGCCGTTTCAAAATCAGAGAAGTTGCTAATCTTGCGTCTTGGTACTTCAAGGCGAGTACTCTCCCATCGTCTAAATCCAATTTCAGATTTTCTGTGTCACAGTTCTCTATGAGCTGGCATAAATGTCTCAGATTATCCACTTCCACTCCATTCACTTTCTTCACCTGATGTAATAAAACAGTGTTTCATTTTATTTATTAGAATCCTATGATTAGGTTCTGTTATCTTAATTACTAATTCCAAAAAAAATGCATGCCATGATGAGATGAATAAATGATTCATGATGCGCTTGGATTCATACTTACTTGCAGCTCTGCAAGACGCTCAAATCCTGTGTTGATATCATCCATTAACACCTATCAACACACATACTTAATTATCAGTCAGGTGCCTAAATGACCAGATGACGTTGTTGTTATGTGTTGGTAATTCAAAAACTCCGATCAAGTAAATACTACTATCATAGTTACTTAAGTGATCGTCAATCTCTCAAGAACAGAAGTAAGAAGAAAAAGGAAAAGCAGAAACCTGAGAGATAATGACAAGTTGTTGATTTGATTTTTCAGGTAAATCTCTTAATGCACGCTCGCACAATCTGCGGGGACAAGTGTTGTACCAATCTTCTCCATATTCATGAAGGTAAGGCTGAGTGAGAGGTACGAATACAAAGCCCGCAAAAATATAATAACTTGGAAGCTGGTCGAACTGATGCACTGGAACCAACGGTTGCAGCTGCAAACAAGTAAGCAACCAATGCATTTAACCACATACATTGATTTAGTTAGTAATATACTGAAGCAGTCAGAACAAACGATGACTTACAGGTCTTAGAGTGATACTAAACTCATGTTCTTTTCCTTCCCTCAAGACTTTAACCAGAGCTGTTTCATCTGGTTTCTTCATAGATACCATATGATCAAAAGTGATCCGCTCCTTCTTCCGGAGAGGAACTGCAAGTAAAATGAACACACTTTTTTCACCAGCAAAAAACTACGTAAACAATGCAACGTTGAGGTTCATGAAAATCTACCCGTGCCATCATTTCCTATGGGAACACCATCGAATGCGAGAATAACATCTTCCTTGTTCAAAATTCTATGAGCATCTGAGAGAGGGTTTATCTTGCTTATAAGAACCCCTGTCATTTCAGAACTCATCTGATAGATGCCACGGATCTGAGCATTCTCCATAGGCTGGCATGATACACCCATTGAGCAGAAACCAATGTATTTACCAGATTCTTCAACGCCGTTTATGAAATGCTTGATTACAGGGGTTGGAATGATATAACTGCAGTTTAAAAGCACATATTAAAATGTTTAGTTTAAATCTTGGGTTATCTAATCCACATTACAAAGCAAGATTAGTGTCTCAATGAAATCAGTGGGTGAGAGGAAAACAAACTTTGTTTCACTCTGTTCTTTCTGATCTGTTACTGCTACTGCTACAGAGCTAAGAATTTAATCAAAAAAAATTCACAGTTGTGACTCACCCTATGTTCTCACCACCTGCAAGATTTTGAAAAGCAACACCAGCTACTTTGTTTCCCATGATTGCTGGGCCACCGCTGTTTCCAGGGTTAATGGCAGCATCTATTTGTATAGCCATTAGCTGGGTAGCACCGTGAACATATTGGGTGGGCTCAACTCGAGACACAACACCTTTAGTAACAGAGATGTTGTCACCACCTGCACTAGATATGATTGATTATCCAATGTTGGAGCTAAGCTAACACAACTCAATCACTCAGTTGGTAATGAGAACAAACCTTGAGGATAGCCAACTACAAACACTTCTTCCCTTAGAAGCGGTATATCTCCTAGCTCCAAAGAGTTCATACCTTCCCAAAACACATCACTGTCAATCACCAAAACGGCTAAATCACACTCATGTCCGATTGCCTCAACTTTGGCTCTGTGCTTAATAGGCGATCCGTGCTTCCTCACTAGCACGAAGGAGTGATCAGCCACGACGTGGGCGTTCGTTATAATCCTTCTTCCCGATATTACGAATCCTACATCAAACCATTCATAGTTAAAAGCAGCCACAAATATTAAAAAAAAAAAAACACAACCTAACGAGAAAGATTCTTAACCTAATAATAACAAACTCCAACAAGAAACCAGAACAAACAAAGAAAAAGTTATGATCTGTAAGATAGTGTACCAGAGCCCATGGATTCTCGCTGGGACTTATTCTGCCAAGGAAGAAAGTAACTAGGACTCGTCGATACTGTGAAGATCTTCACCACCGAGTCCATCGCCAAATCTACCGCTGAAGAATACGCTGCACTCGCCGCCGCCGCCGACCCTTTTGTGGCCTTCCTCCGCCGTGACATATGTCTGATGCTAATCCTCCACCGTGAAGAAGCCGGTGATGATGTAGTCGTGTGTCGATTCTCATTTCGAGGATTAGAGTAATAGAACCTAGAAATAGGAGAAGACTGAGCACTCTCCGTCGGTGATACTCTGCTTGCTAAGGAAGGGGAAGTGAGATACGCAGAAACCGAAGAAGCGGAGATTCTGCGGAGGTGCTCGGCGGTCCGAATTGACCGGAGCAGCATTTTTTTTTTCTTGTTTTCCGATACTCTTTTTCTCTTTGGGGTTCTGAAAAGGTTTTTAAGCGAGTGGCTAGGTTAACCTTTTTTTAATAGGATTCCTTAAGCCGATTCGTACCGACCGGTTTAATCTTGATTAAATTTATATGTTATTCACTGTACTACACGTACTTTATGTGATTTATCTCCCAATGAACACTGTTCAAAGGGACTTTTCTCTCTGTTTTCTTTTCTACAATAATCGAATACTGATATCAAGTCTCTGTCTGAATCACTGTTTTGATATTTCAAACATTTTATAACTCAAGAAGACACTTTTCTAAAGTTTAATATTTATGATTTAAAAGCCATAGAAACTACCAAAATAGAACATTTCGTGAGTTGTTTTGTTCAACATCAGATGAACAACACATCTCACTCTTTATACTAAAACTCCAAAGCATGGAGCAACATTTTAGTCTTGCTTCATAAAAAGTTTTCATCAGAAGAAACAAAAAAAAGCATAGGTAGAAAGAGCTCTCTATTGTCTTCCTCTCTTGTGGTTGAGCGAAGCTTCTTCATGCTTCTTAAACCACGCTGACATTCGTGGTAAACAACTCTAGTGAGTGTAATCCTCTCACCACGCATGTTGCTTATAATGTCATAAAACCTTGGGGGCAAGCTGCTAAAAATCTTACGGATGACTTGATGATCAGACATGTTAGCCCATATAACTTAAGCTGGTTCACAAGCTCCATCAGCTTTTCAATATAATCCCAAACGCTTCCCTCGTTCTTCATCATCATTTCGTTGAACTTGATCTCAAGGGAGGTCAGTTTTAAATTTCGAATCTCATTGGTCTCTCCAAATTCTGCTTTGAGAATCTCCCATGCTTGCTTGGACGATGTAGCTCTACCTATCCGGAGAAAGATTGTCTGTTACTGACATTGCAGCATATGAAGAGCTGTCATATCCTTGATTATCTGATCTTTCTAGCTCGTCACAGAACCCATCATATGGTGGTTTTGTTTTCTTCTGAGACTCCACTCTCTACAACATCCCACAGGTCACGAGCCATCAAAAGAGTCCTCATCTTTATACTCCAAATCTCATGGTCGTCTCCATTAAACAGCGGGATTTGCATCTGCATGTGAGCCTCCATAGCTGCAATAATACCCACATTAAAAATCCACCGTATTACAAAGGAACCGTCTCTTAAAAACCTAAGTTTTAGTGGAACCCAACTCCTGGATAACCAACCCTAGATCTTCAAACCGATTATATAAACAAACTAACTAATTAAAACCCTAATTTTTTGTGTGTGTTGGTTATGTTTTGTTTTTCTCTCCAACAAATACCTTAGGTATCTCCTATATATTATTTGAGATCATTTACAAAGATGTAACCTCTAATTTTGTATTAATTACATTTTTAACTTGCTAAGTTGTCATATCTTTACATTTCTACAATGCTTATGTGGCAGCACTACAATTAAATTGAAAAAACTTAAGACTAACTTTTATTCTCTAGGAAAAATTGATAGATCAACACATAATAATTCACATCTATATTTTATATCTATTATTATAAAGTTGAGTTTCCTCACTCCTAAGGCATGCCACATGGGCGTCCACGTCACTAATTCGGTGTTTGTGGTGGCGACACGTGTCATGGTCAATCAAAACTTAATGTTTTATTAATTCTTGAGTTTAAATGGTTTTATGTGTTTATTACGATCCAAATGCATCTTCTCAAGAAAACTGTATACAAAACCTAGGGAAAGTGGCCATCGTGCAACAATTTCCGTTCAGTCAACTGTCAATAAAAATCTAATGGTTTCACCGGTGACGAACGATTCCGATCAATGTCAGTTGGGAGCTGAATAGACTTCCTTCATCTGGCGCCGTTACGGAAATTAACTTGGTTTCACCGGTGACGAACGATTCTGATCAATGTCAGTTGGAAGCTGAATAGACTTCTTTAATCTGGCACCGTTACGGAAATCAACTTGGTTCATGCATCTTCATTAACATTTGCATTAATACATATTCTCTACTTCTCACACGACCTTACATTCAATGAATCCCTTCATTCATTCTTCTGTGTTAATCCTCCATTATAAATATGAAAGTTTTCTTCCAACAAGATCATCAGTTCATTTCTCTTAATAAACAACACAAAAGGTGATGAAAAGAGATATGTGATCAGTTCATTTCTCTTAATAAACAACACAAAAGGTGATGAAAAGAGATATGTTAAGTCTATGGTTGTGCTTAACGGATTGTGACAGAAAGTGATAAGAAACAAAAGAAATGAGATGAGAAACAGAATAAACAAAGAAGAAGAGAAATGAGGAGAACAATAGAAGAGGGAGATAACTTTTTTTTAGTGAACCTTTTTTAAAAAAATCTATTTATCTTTAACTCATAATAATCTCCAACATCTTGGTGTTGATTTTTCATTATTGTGGCTCCCTAAAAGGTTGTTGGCCCTGATCTCAATGATCAACAGTTAGTGCAGACACTTATGGATAATAATCTTGTGTGAGTATGCATGATTGTGATTTGTGAGTATATTTCAATTACATCTTTTCCATATCAACTACTGGACTGTGAATTCTATTTAAATTGGCTGCTTCTGTGTCTCCAAAATGGGCTGAGTTTTGATATATACGTAGAATGCATTTTTCTTATTATACTTCTAAGTTTGAGTCTGCATATATCCCAATAAAATGAGGATGATGGACGAATGAGCTCAGTGTGGAATACTAAACATGTTCTTACATGAAATTAAAGCGTTTTAGTTTTGTCCAAACATTAACTTATGCCTTATTTAGAACACTCACTTCCCATAACATATATACTCTCTTCTCGACAAATTGACACCTGCTAACCTAATAAAAAAACAATAGTTTCAAATTTAATAAAGCTGAATCCTTTATTTTCGTGATGACATTTCATCAACAAAAATTATCTAAAAATTTAACCCTATAATTTTTAAAATTTTATTAAGTATTCCACATTTTAATCATCTTTTGTTTAAACCAAATTTATTAGTAAATTATTTAATAATCTAGAATTTATTTTTGATTAATATTTTATTTTAGGTCTAACAAAACATTTGATATCAATCTAAAATAATATTTTATCACATAATTAACAATATAATATCAAATATGTAAGTTTTTAAAATATTCATAAGAAAAAAAGTAATGTAAGATTTTTGTATCAAAAATTATTTTACTTATTATCAAAAATTATCATAATTACAGTAGAATAAACAAAGATAATATGTAAAACTATTATGTATCATGAACATTTTAATATTAAGATAATCATAATCTATAAAAAGAATAACAAAACATACACAATAAAAATTAATATCACCTTAAATATACTCTTTAATTGGTATATTTATATATTTTCGGTTATTAACACACCCGTAGAGTGAAGAGAGAGTAACACACCCGTAGAGTGAAGAGAGAGAGAGAGAGAGAGAGAGAGAGTAAATTATGCTAATAGTAAAAATTAGTTGTTTGGTTAATTCTAAATTAAGAAAATAGTATATCTCATATACATCGCTTGCAAATGTAAACATAAAATACAAACCACAAATCATATAAAAAACAATAATCTTGATCACAAGTTAAGTATATCCCGCCCGCCCGTAGGGCGGGTCGACCCTAGTATTTATATAAAATATAGTTTACTCTCTTCTGGATGCGCCATGTCAGCATCCACATCAGAAATTCGAAGGCTCTGGTCGTGACACGTGTCAAGGTAATTGAAACTCAACATATTACTTAACTTTTTGCGTGATGGGCTTTTGTCGTAAAGGGCCTGTATAAAAATTAAATCGAACCCAAATTTGATCTGGAATTTGCCATCACCATGAAAACGTCTAGAGCCCTAACTTTTTCTTTGTTCAAACTTGCCGACAAAAAATAAAATCTTCAAACGCAACAGAGTGAATCTGAATCGAATCATTGTCTTCAACGGACTCATTAACAATCGTTCTCCACACCTGACACGATATATCTTTAAATGCATCCTCCTTTTACTTCCTTTCTCAAAATTTTCGACTTTAAAAAGGTAAGTCCTATCCCCGAATTTCATCAGTTCTCTCCTCTCAGACTTCGGTCAGAAGATTTCCAGAAATCCAGCATTAAACTCTGATCAAACTTTTAGTTTATGGGAGATGATTTCGATTTCGATTTTGTTTGTGGAAGTTTAACTTTGTTCATGTATTGATTATCAATTTTTTTAAGTCAAAAGCTTTGTTTATGGGAGATTATTTAGATTTAGGTTTTATTGGTTGATTTTGTTTCAATTTTTTCTTTTATTGATTATCAAAATTTTAATTCAAAACTTTCGTTTGTGGGAAAAACTTTTCCAAAAGTTCCCGTTTATGGGAGATAAATTTGATTCCGATTTTGTTTGTTTATTTTGTTTCAGTTTATTCATGTATTGATTATCAACATTTTATTCACAGATCTTTCATTTAGGGAAGATGATTTAGAAATTGCTTTTGTTGTCACTGCCCAGCCTCAGTCAAACTGTGAACTTTAACAAGTTTGTATCTTGATGTTTGAAAACTTTCTGTGTCATGTATTGATTATCAATATATTTTAACTACATGAATTGGATTTTTTATGCACGGGGAAGGTCACAGATATCAAGACGTAAAATGGCTGCTGCTACTTCTCTTACATCATGTGGGGTTTGTTCTTTATGTTCACCTTTGCAGGCCGTGTGTGTTTGGAAAGTTAGTTAACCGTTACTTTAGTTAATCAATGCAACGTGGAACACTGTTTCAGCCGGAAGATGTTATTGGTTGGACTAAGTGTGGGTTGCAGGAATTTTGGTTGGAAGTTGGAGCTACAGCTGATCAACAAAATAATTCAAAGAAATAAAAGAACATGGTAACGTTGGACTGTAGAAGTATTCACGCCATCCAAACTACTTTGGAGATGTTAGTATAGCTGATACAAGACTTTGACACAGTGAATTCCAAAAATATAAACATTGATGGAGGGTGGTTATTAATCTCAGATGTTACTATAAGAATCTCCCTTTGAGTTCTCATTGTACATCAACAATCTCCCAGAAGAAACTACAGTCTGGTGTGTCTCTCACAAGATGATCCTCATAACGCCACCAAGAAGATGTCACCTCAATGACCTGAAACACCATTGCACTGATTGTTTTTGCTATAATCAGTTGGAGAAATTCTTATGCTTCGTTTCAACATAGAAAATCAACACCCAAAGTCATTCGACCAATTTCATACTTCACGATTTTCATTATCTTTAGTTTTCATTTTACTTTCTTTTGCTCTGTTACAGTTTTTTCCTAACAATATTTCTCAATCCTTTAGAATGTTTGGACGTTTAGATTATTAGTGGCTTAAACAAACTACATGTTAGGATTGTAGATAATATTACATTTTTTAGACAGCTGGTTTAAAAAAAAGCATACATAAAAATATAAAATTGTAGATTTATGGGGAGGTCAATTAAATTAGTAATAAACTAATTTGAAAGAAAAGTTATAAATCAAACATATCTACAATTTGACCAATTAAACACCATAATTAAATTTAATTAATTTTTGTTCATTCTACTCATCACTTTATAATAATTTCTAATAAAAAAATTGAATACTAAAATTTTGATTTGCATAAGAAAAAAACAATGAATGATTTAAAATTATTTTATAATTGTCTACCTATTTATATTTTTAGAATTTATTATAATATTTATATATTAAAATGAACATACTAAATGTATAATTAGAATTAGAATTCATACAAAAACCCCGGGCGTAGCCCGGACCAATCCTAATTTATTATATTGTACGACCCTTAAAAAAGCCAAATCTTCCCTGCATACATATGCACACCTATGTCGTCATTCCCTCTTTATTCAATCAAACATTAATTCATTATTTGTTAGGAACTATTGCTAAAACTATGTCAATACTCCAAGGCCAATGCCTTAAGCTGTAGTTGATGAAAGTGAAACCATGGTAAGTCTTCTAATTTCTTGGCACAAATTTCCACATCCGTGGTTTTAATTAAGTCTTCTGATAAATCATCATCTACAAGTGTTTTGTGTATGACATCTATTGTTCAAGTGAACTGTGACATCCACAACTGTTTTGTATAGGAGGATTCCAGTTCACTCTTTAACAAATTTTCAATTTAATAGCTTTCTGAAGTAAATAAAATGATTACATCAGTGGAAGTTTAAGTTGTACTTATGGAAAAGCGTGATTATATATGTAGTCCTATTACATTACTCTTGCCAAAATTGATCAGGTAAAAAATGTTAACCGAATATATGTGTATCAAGTATCAACCCAATTAATTTAAGTCGATCTAGACAAAATTTGTTTTGAAATACACTATACGTGATAGACAAGTTTTTTCAAATCAGTATTTGGAAAATTAAAAATTTTCCTTAATTTTTTCAAATCTTTTTCGTGGTCTAGTTTTTAGGTTAATAAATATCGACCTTACACCATCCCAAAATAATGGGGAGGAAGATCATAAATAAGTTGTTTTAAGTTATACCCTATTTATTAGCATGACTTGGTAAATGGAAAGTGAATATTGATCATAAAGAAGTTGTACTCCTATTAGGTGTGTGATCACAATAAGGAGAATTTACCATTTTACCATTCGAAACTATAGATCTCTAGAGATATCGTATACGGTTTGAATATATTCAGCAATTATCGTCTTTGTGTGTTAACCCTTATATTCCTACTATATTATACCTAAGCTGTCAACGAATGTCTACCTCTTCCCCACCATTACATTTCTATTACAGTTTTGAATGTAAAAGAAACTGTCAGCAATGGAGTTGACCTTGTGGTGCAGTAAATAATCGCATCACTGTGTGTGAGGTTTGTTTTGTTAATATAATTACATATGATCGCATATAATATTTTTTCTAGCTAAAATATTCTTTTTTTCAACTAGGACCACCAGTAAAGAGGAACTAGCGCACACATGGTTGTGTTTAGAGTGAGGTATGTAAAAAATATTGTCTAAGATAACTAAAAAACTACAGACTTATAAGCGTCCAGCTACTTTTACCTTAGTTATTGTTTATTAAATTGGATATATTTGTTAAAAGTTAACATTTTATTAACAGTGAACATATTAAGAGGGACAAAGAGAAAACGTGCTCAACAAGAAACAAGACAATTATCATTTTCAGTATGTACTGTTTCAAGTTATTCATCTAGCTAGAGTGATAGATGAATATTAATTTTTGTCTGAGCAGAGAAACGAGCATACACAGATTTATAAATCGGATGTGCAATCTTAGCCAAGAAGAATTGCAATAGAAAGAACAAGTTTTCAGGGCAGATATTAGAATCGATTGTCTTTTGCGTTTACAAAACCTAAACCCTTTCTCTTCGTAATATCAAAAGAGGGCCAAACAAATCAGTAAATAAACAGATCAAGAATAACCAAAGCCCATCATTATATTGTCAAAATCTGGTTCAACAACAATGGAATTTGTTTTTTTAATATTGAAACATTTTGAGTACATAAATTATGAGCAATCAAATATAAACTATGTTTTCGATATATTAATTTTTTAATTATTAACCATATTTCACCCTGCGCAAGCAGCAAGTCTCTACCTAGTTCCAGTAAATTAGGGAAGATTAAAGAAATTAGAATTTAGATTCTGTTATAAACCAAGGTCTGGTGGTAGCCATATCCGAAGGTCCAAATTCTTATGTCTTTGTATTTCCTAGCACATATTGTATTAGGGTTTCGAACTTATGTAATTTCCTATATAAATGGCTCCTTATTGTCTAATAAAGATACAGATTTTTCCCTTATTTTATAACACGTTATCAGCATGATTCTCTAACCCTAAGCCCCCACGGAATATTCTTCAACTCAACCGAAAATCATCAAACCCTAAACGCAAAGGAATCTGCCACGGAACTTCAAAGAGGTCGTTCTCTCAAACCGTGAGGACCCAGAAAACGATCAAGATATCAAATCGAAGCCCTCGCCGAGAAGAATCCTTCATTGCAAACCGCTTTTCGATCTGACCACCGATGCGCCCTCACGCACAGATACAGTGCGCACCGATTTGTTTTGGAAACCAAATCCGATTCCAACAAGGATTTTCTAACCGAACTTAAATCCTGTGCAAGATGAGTTTATCATACCTTAGTTGATTCATTTTATCTTGTTATCTTATGGCGTTCATGTTATATAATGATCCTCGTGTTGTTTCATGAGCCAAGGAAATTAAAATCTAATATCAACAAGGAGTTCAAGCCGAGAGGAGTTGCTGCCCGTGCGATCAAACTCTCTTTTCCATTCAGATCAAAAAGATTTCATAGGTAAACTATCTCAAACTTTAAAACTACTTATAGGTCGAGTTTAATGTAATTAAACTCGAACCATACAAGAGAGAACCGATCGCATATACCTTAATATGCGATCATAGAAATCAAAACCTAACCAACTATGAATGCATAATTCGATTTATATCCTTATAAATCATATAATATATGTTTAAAACTTAGTAAAATATGGTCATAAGTTTTAAACCTAAGAACTAATCTAAACCTAAAATCGCATGACATGAAAATCGCATGTCATGCTTAAAACCGAAAATTGTATAAACCTATACTATCTAATATGATTATAATAATTCTAAAACTTGAATCATATACCTAAAACTATAGTTCCAGATCTGATTATGTCAATAGTCAGATCGCATACTTGGTATGCTTGAAAAACTGATTCCTAATGTGTTTGGGAATCACTTTTGCTTAAACCTAAAAATCGCATAGCTTTAAAATTAAAACCCCGTGATGAAAAATTTCTAAAACTTGTTTTCACATGCTGTTTAAAGCTTTAAAATTTGATTGTTTGTTTAATAAAATCTGATTGCATGTTTTTAAAATTAGAAATCGCATGCTAGGCATAAAATTGCAAATTGTATGCTTAATTGAAATTTGATTTGTTTGATCACCTAATCACATGCTAGGATTATTAAAACTTGATTGTATGATCTGTTTGTTAATATAAATTACATGTTTTAGTTTTTCAAATCATAAGCTAAACATTAAAATCAAAATCGCATGCTAGACATAGAAAATTAAATCGCATGTTTAGGTTTAAAATCTGATTTTGTTAATCACATGTTATGATTGATAAAACCTAATTGTTTGATCTGATCTCTAATAGAAATTACATGTTTTAATGTTAGAAATCGAAACATAAACATTAAAACTGAAATTGCATGCTAAAACCTAGAACCCTTAAAAATAGGAAGGTTGTTACAAAGTTGTTAGGGTTTTTGTCTTGGCCGATTTTATGCTTGTATAACTTGATATTTTTCATGCATAATTACATGTTTGAGGTTGCATAATTAGACTAAGAATAATTACATGTTCTTGTGTCTAAATCCTATTAGAATTAGGATTTGAAATTTAACCTAAAATCTGATCGCATGTTTATTGGAATTTCCTAAAAATTTAAAACTTAATAAACTTAAATTAGAATTCCAGAATTTGATCATATGAAATTAGGGATAAAATTTCATGATTAGAGTGAAATTATTCATATGCTAATTGATTAAAAATCGATTAGACCTAGGAAATTGAAATTGCATGATTAAATCTTATTAGAAATAGAAATTGCGTTGATCACATGCTTCTGATTGAAATCTGATTTGGTTGCTTGATCACATGATATGTTTTTTTTGTAACTAATCACATGATATGTTTAAAATCTGAATCGTATGTCTTAACCAAATCTGATTCGCATGCTTCAAACCCAAAATCTGATTTGTTTGATCGCCTGGCTCGCATGCTAAGAAATTAAAATCTGGATTGATTGTTAAAGATAAAATCCGATTGCATGAAGCATGGAACCTAGATTTAATTTTCTCAATCACATGCTCACATGATCCAAATCTGATTTGCGAGCTGATTACTTGATTGAAAATGATGCCTTGCTTGTTTAAAACATAGAGATTGCATAAAATCCTATCCGCATGATTAAAAGCTTGGCCGTAGGATCAAAAATTCATCATATGCTAAACTTGATTCGATTACATTGTCTGGCCTATATGTGTTTTTAAACCTTGAATCATATGCTGAAAAATCTAGCAAATCCGTAACACATAACCAAATCCTAAAACTGTTTGGATTTGGCTTGGGCAAGACTATACATGTTCATATGAACATTTGTATGATCGTTTCTCAAAGCCTTGGCCAAATGAAATATTAGCCAAATTTAAGACATGATCACTTGTTTAAAACTTAAAATCTGATCATAAAATTACTCCTTGGCCGAAATCTATAAGAATCCTAGAACCATTCAGATTTGGCCTGGCCGAAACTTATGTTTGGACTAATGAACAATCGCATGATCTTAAAGCCTTGGCCAAATGTAGAAGCTTGGCCTAGCTTAAATCTTGATCAAATGCAAAGTCTAAATTCTTTTTGCCAACCTTAAGAGACCTTGACCGAAGGCAAAAGCTTGGCAAAAGACAAACATTAACCGATTTTCCTTGTCCACAAAGGTGAAACCTTGGCCAAATAGGAAATCCCTTGACCAAATTGAAATTTCTATTGGCCAAATATGAAATCATCTTGGCCGAATCCCATTGGCCAAAATTCCTTGGCCAAAGTCTTTTGAATAATCTATCTTGGCTGAATCTATATCTTAGACAATAATCTATTCAAACTTAATTTATTTCTGGCTATTTGTTACACACTTTGATTTATTTAATGCATGATGTTTTCAAAATTATTGTCTAAGGGAACAAATTTTGATATTAAATTACATAAGTTTGGGATTCAATACGAGATAAATGAACATTAAGTGTTATTATCTCGAGGGGGAGAATCAGAGAATCCCAAAATCCCTAAATAAGTTAAGCATCCATGAAAACAATAGTCCAAATAGAACTCGGCCAAAATCAAATCTGAAAACAAAATTGCACAACATAAAGATTATATGGAGATTAATAATTGGCAAACCGGTCATGCCATTCCGGTTAAGTATGAGACATTCTATTGAATGGTTTAGGATATGCTGCCCCCTTTGAATAAGAGAACTGATAATATGAGTATTCACCATGATATTTCGAAAATAAGCAAGGAATTTCGTGGGCTTGATCACCTACGGATGGACTGATCATCCATCATATGTGACGATATATGGTTGTACATATCCTTGTCAAAATCTGCAATAAGTTTGCAAGAGTAATTGGTGATACCGGTGGATTTATGAATCCTTATAAGTTGCAGCAAAATTTTGTTCGCATAATGCCAAAGAACAAATAAAGACTCTCCCATGAATTTGATAAAGGGTCAAGAATTAATGTTCCCATATAGAGAACTTAAATAAGTTGCTCCACCACAAAGTTATAAGATGAGATCTGAAATTGAATTAAGTGTATACATTGGATATAAATCTCCATAAGAATACATAAGGCCACGAGAGATATGATTAAGGCTAAGTCATGGATTAGATAAATCCGTATATCCAACATCAGGGAGAGAAATAATAAGCTGGTAAACGATTTCGAGAATGAATAATGATCCTCAAATATGAATATAGAATAAGAGTCCAAAGAATGAATCATTCTCAGAACTCAAACAAGTCAATTGTCAGACATGTTTGATGACCCAAACTGAAATATACCAGCGGGTAAAATAATATCGACGTCGATGATAATATAATATGTGAATACAAAAGCGCTTGACAAAAGTGAGGATCATGAAACCAACGTCTATCATAGAGTGCACTCAGAGAAATTACTCAGAGAAATTGATTAAGCAAATTGATAATGCTATAAGACGTGGTATATGAAATCTCTTAAGAGAAGAGATGTAGTCAAACAAAAGTTGTACATAAGTAAGTCTTTGGTGAGAAAACATAATAAGAATGGCGAAATTGCATAAGGTTCTCACAAAGACCTGGAATCAATTATAAAGGAGACATACTCCTATGTTGTGGATGCAACGACATTCTGATTCCTTATCAGTCTGGCAAATAAAATACATATATATACAGTCCACTGGATAACGAAATTTATGTGAAAGTTCCAGAGGATATCGAACTACCGAACACATCAAGTTCTCGAGAACAATATTGAATATCTTTATGTAAACGACTTGAATATCCTAAGAACCTCTGGGGAAATTTCACAAAGATAGAATACATCAAGAAAGAATTCGAATTCAACATGAAAGGTTTTGGGAAAACAAGATTATATATTGGATTATACATTGAGCACCTTGAAAAGAAAATCCTTATGCATCAAATGACATACAAAGATAACGTGCTCAAGAAGTTTGATATGGACTAAGCTTACGAATTGACAAGTCCCAGAAATATAAAGTCTCTCAGTTTAGAAAATATAATTTCAGCCCTAATGAAGAAAATGAGGAGATCCATGGTCCCGAAATGCCATGTCTAAGTGCCATAAAGTTTTGACGGATTTGGCGAGCCATACAAGACTAGATAAATAATTTGCCGTAATCTATTAGCTAGATGTAGCTCATGATCGACCCAAAGGCACTAGAACGGGATTATACATATTTTTGTTACCTACAAGGAACTAAAGATTTGAGTCTATTTGATACTAACCTACCCGAAGAAGGGTAAATTAGTTTTGGTGATACAGATTGTTTGTCCGTCCAAGTTCACTCAAGCGAGGATTTGGTGGATCTAATTATTAAGGCGTTACTGACATCCACAGATGTACTCAACAGGGGGAGTAATACGTGTTGTACTCTTTTTCCTTCACCATGGTTTTATCCCATTGGGTTTTTCAGGTAAGGTTTTAATGAGGCAACATCCAAAGCGTATTACAAACCACTTCGTAGATGGTCTTCCAAGGGAGAGTATTATAAACCAAGATCTGGTGGAAGCCCATATCCGAAGGTTCATATTCTTATGTTTTTGTATTTTTTAGCACATATTGTATTAGAATTTCAAACTTATGTAATTTCCTATATAACGGGCAGACTTTTCTCTTATTTTATAACAGATGACTCTGTAAAAAACTTTTTTACTTAAACCCTTTAGCAAGAATCGAGGATACAAAAAAAAAAGAATCGAGGATACCTAGTAGAGAACAAGAGTCCGTTTGTTTGTTTTTCCCTTGTTTTTTTTGAGTCTCGTTGCTACAATTAACAAATAGTATAGGCTTGGTTGACCCAACCCGGTTCATCATGGATTTGGTGTCTTTTTCCTGCCGGCTCATTCCGGTCAATGTACTTTCTAGGGTTTTTTTTTTCCGAAAAAGAACCTTTGATTCTATTATTTGTAAACTACCATGTTTTCAAAACTTTTAAAAAGTAACTTTTTATTAAAAAATAAGCTAAAATGATTTTTATAATTATAACTAGGTGGACGATGTACATATGTGCGAACACTAAAATAATTCATAGATTTTATGTTTTTTTATATTTTATGTATTTTGTTTGTCCTCCAAAATCATTTCGTTGGAAATTCGTCAGTGAATCCCAACGATTTCTCTTCCATTGAAACTTAGAAACTTATTCGGTAATTACCGACAAAGTTCCGACGAATGCTCCACTTACATTTTCTTCGGTATTTCGTCAGTGATTCCTCATTAATTTCTGATGAAATTCCTTTCGCATGTAATTCTGTCAAGAGTTGCTTTGTTTCTTAGTGTTTACACAAACCTAAATTATCATAGAGAATACAACTATTAGGAACCAAAAACTAGAGGAGAGAATTGTCGTCATTACATACAGAACCAGCAACATTACTATGGACAACGGATTAGATGCTGCAGCACTCGACATGTCAATGTTTTAGTGCTGATTGTAAAGACCTGATCTTGATGATTCAAGGCCCAAGAACATGGTTAAACTTTTCGACAGAGTTAAAATAGATAGCAATATGGAAACAAGAATTTTACTAGTCCTAATTTGGATACCATCCACGAGCGGAAAATTCATTTGCACAGATTTATAGATATATGTACTTGTTGGTTATTCTAATACTATTTGATTATTCAGTTCACGTTTAGTTGGAACAATAAAATCTCTGTTTCATGTTTTAAGAAAAAGATATATATATATATATATATATATATATATATTCAGACGAATTCGTAGATTCAGTGTATCTATAAATTTACTTTATTAAGTATATGTTGATTTCTTTTTGTCAAAGATGAGATAGCTTATTGTCATCAAATATATGTGGATTTAGTCTAGCCTAGGATGAAGGTGAGAAAAGGCGATTGATATCTTCAAGTCAAAGGTTTATTAAGATTCATTGTAATTCTAAACAAAATGTAGTTTGATTCAGAAAAAAGAAAGCTGCGCCTGCTCAAGTCGTTAAATTGCTTTGATGGCAATACCTTTTGAAGAAATATCCATTTTAGTTTCAAACTGCTAAATGATAGCATATTTTCGTGTAAAATAATCATATTAGCAATGAATAATTTTTGTCTGCATAAGTGTTGTACATAATCTATTAGATCACTTCCGATATTCTACCGTTTTTCTTGTTAAAAAAATGTAAAAAGAGGTTTGAACCCACTATCCCTATACCGTTGTGATAACTGATTTTTATCATCTTTTAAGACTCAAGGGGAAAGACACGAAAAACAAAGAGAAACGATGACACGTTATCTTTATACTTATTATAACAAGGTAATATGACACTGGTTACTAGTTTATAACTTAAGTAATCCATGCAGACGCGCTGTGTCTTTGTTACCCTATTTGATATGAACTTTAAACGCAACACACTCTAGCCCCTTATATGAATATTAATTACAATATACTCTAATACGAAATATACAATATACTCTAATACGAAATATATATATATACATATACCTTACTATACCTACTCATTGCCATCAAGTATTTTATTCCCTTTTTCAACTTCAGTTTACGTACCTAATAAAGAGTTTTTTTTTTTTTTTCATTTCGTTACAAAAGCAAGATGGAGAAGTTCCAATGTACGGTTCTGCACGCTTATTTACTTATGTCAACAACAACAATCTTCTTATCTTTGCCAATACTATCTCACGCGACAAAGCACTTCAATGTGCTGAACTTCGGAGCTAAACCTAACGGTATTGTTGACTCAGCTACAGCTTTTGCCAAGGCATGGGATGCAGCGTGTAGTTCGACGGATGCTGCGGTTATTTACGTACCCAAAGGACGATATCTTGTTAGCCCGGTTCGTTTCAGCGGTGAAAGTTGCAAGAGCCTTGATATTGTTTTCAGGATCGATGGGACTCTTGTTGGTTCGGGGGACTATAACTTTCTTGGGCGAGAAGAAACATGGTTTAGCTTTGAAAGAGTCACCGGAGTTTCTGTTATCGGTGGTTCTTTCGACGCTAAGGGACCTTTGTTGTGGGCTTGCAAGGCCTCCTCCAACAACAGCTGTCCAGCTGGTGCTACGGTATGATAAGTTAGCTAGTAAAAGGACTATCACTAATATGCTATCCTATTGGTCGGAACCAAAAACATTTACTAGAACCATGTTTGGAAATCAAAACCAATTAAAAATAAATGGAGTAATTCATATTGTTTATTATTTATAATACGGATTCTAACATGGTCTTTGGAGATGAGGGAGATATAAAAAAACTACTAACCAGAAAGTGATTAAAAGGTCAATTATGATACACAACAACTTTGAAAACTTAAGAATTTTTCTTCAAAATCAATTGAAAATTAATGAAATGGTGTTTTTCCTTTTTTATTTTACATTACGGATTATTCCAGTAGTGATATGAGAATTTAACAATATTTTTTTTTAAAATTAAGCCCCTTTTAGCATAACTATATATTAAACGATATCTAAACCTTAAATCTCTATCTAATCATTTCCTTTAAATGTAATGATGCAGACAATGAGTTTTGTGGAGTCGAGTAGAATCAAAGTGAAGGGATTATTGTCATTGAACAGCCAAATGTTCCACATTGTCATCAACAGATGCCGTGATGTTAAAATCAACGATATTAGAATCCTAGCAGATGGAAAAAGCCCGAACACAGATGGCATTCATGTCCAACTATCAACTGATGTTGAAATTCGTAACGCTTCCATAAAAACTGGTGACGACTGTATCTCCATTGGCCCCGGGACCAAGAACTTGTGGGTCGAGCGAGTCACCTGTGGCCCTGGTCATGGAATCAGGTGATTCAAGATTTTGTTTTCATGTAACATTTTTATTTCCGAGCCCTATATGAATACATTCATCTAGAAAGACAAAAACGAATACCTTCAGCCAATTATCGTGAAATATACCTATATGTATGTGAGAAAATCATTTAATGGCTTTGATCCCATACTGGTAGATTCAAGTACCTAGTTTGATTTTTTTTTTTCCGACTAAGATGGTTTATATTAATTGATCTGTCATTACATTGGAGATTAGATATCTCGGGCAAGTATGGAAAACACTCCATAGATTTTCAGAAAGAATTGATTTCCTAGCTAATAGATCAGCACACCTGTTCGAGGCTCTATTCCTATAAACAAATCTATAGTTTGATTAATCATATAGAAAATACAAGAAAAATATTTTTGAAATAATTAATTTTGGAAAACATGTGTGTTTCATTCTAAGTGTTTTTTTTTCTGAACGTTTCTACAAAACTGTGTTTGGTATATGTTTTAACGATATGAAGTATACGCTGTTGTTTATGATTAATTCTATGAATGAGAGATACACCATGTGATAGTTGCACCCATATGATTCTTCTCAGTTTTTTTTTTTTTAATATGGTTTTATTAACTGAAATGCAGCATTGGGAGCTTGGGAAAGGATAAAGAAGAGGAAGGGGTACAAAATGTGACGGTGAAGAAGACAGTTTTTGTAGGAACAGATAATGGATTAAGAATTAAGTCATGGGCTAATCCATCATCCGGTTTTGTTCATAGGGTTCGATTCTTAGAGTCTCTTATGTTTAATGTCAAGTTTCCTCTCATCATTGACCAACACTATTGCCCTCACAACATTAACTGTCCTTCTCAGGTAACACAATAAAAAAACAATTGTTTTTATTGCAATTAGAAATCATGACTTTTTTTGGACTGGGGATTACCTATATATACACTATATAAAGTGTTTATGAAATCATTAAAATTAAGAGTAACAAATATGCAAGTATTTTGAGTATAAATTTACTATTATTACTACTATAGATAAATAAAATAATGATGAAATGTTTAAGTCACTTTCACTCCGATCATAACTATACATATATCAATTAAAGAAACAACATTGATGCAATATAGCTCTAAGCATCTTAATTACATTTTGAAACAATGATTCAGGAATCAGGAGTGAGGATAAACGATGTGATATATCAAGGCATAAAAGGAACATCAGCTACAAAAATAGCGGTAAAATTGGATTGCAGTGCTAAAGCTCCATGCACACGTATTAGAATGAAGGACATTATTCTGAAATATGCTAATGAAGCTGCACAATCTTCATGTGTCAATGTCCTTGGAGATGCACTTAGTTTGTTCAAGCCTCAAACTTGCTTCTGATTATCATTCTATGAAGATAATAAAAAGCGACAAAATTATAGCATATTTGTATATAAAAAATCATATTTGTAAAAAAGTTCATATTTGTAGTATTGATATGTTTATGTGAATATTGGTAGGTGGGCCAGCATATATGCTAATAACAGCCCATTACGATAATTTTTTGGACCATTGAAAAGGTTATTATAGTAATTAAAAAAATATGTCGATGAAATTTAGTATCAATCAATCAAAATGAAAAATCACCTTCGAGATTTCATCCGACTGCAAAGCCGAGGACCACTTGACCTCACTCGCCAAGCACAGAAAACCACACACAAACCACACACAGAGCCCAGATCAGTCCAAAGAAACGGACCACACTAGAACCGGCGACGCAAGGTTGAAAGAACCTTCATCCCCCGGAGATAAGACCGACGACGATGAAGCTGACGAAGCCTTCACTTTCCGGAGACAAGAGCCGGCGTCAACGGAACTGCGGAAACCTCCACTTCCCGGAGACAGAAACACAAATTATAAGACGATTAGCTTCACCGCTTTCTCCACACAACCGCGCCTTAACTCCAGCGACAAATCCACCATGGATGGAGTCTGAACTAGAACTTTGGCAAGGCGGAAAGTAGGGGAGACGATAGAGCAGCGAAAATGAAGACTTAGGCAGCACTCAAGGGGTTCCGGCGACGGCACGCACGCACGCCCCGACCGCTCGCCGGACCCTAACTAAGATCTACTTTCTCTCTCCTTACTTTCTCTCTCCTGATAGCTTTTTTGTTTATTATAACAAAAATCGTAGATCTCCGACGGAATCGATGAAACTCTCTGACGGGAAGATAAAGCGTTGAAGGGAAGTGATGGTTTTGACGGAGGCTTTTCGGTTTCAGGAACTCCGACGAAACAAAATCTGCGGTGGAATAACTCCGGTGACATCTCCAAGCGGTGACGGTCGAGTTGAGGAGAGAATGATACATGGCCCGAAATCTCTGATCTTTACACGTGCCCGAACTCCTCGACGCGTGAAACGGCTTTGGTTCCCGGTTTTTTTCTGGTTTAGTTGGTCAATAGATTAGTCTTTTTGAGTTTCTTGTAGTATGGATTTTGGATGGGTTTCGAAATTTGTAATAGGGCTTGGCCCGTTTTCACTATCAATTTAAAAAACTTTACGGAAAAAAAAATGAAAAATCGCCTTGAAATGTATTCGAAATCGTGGATTGTCCCGCGAGCGCGAGGCGGGGGAAAATCTCAATTTCAAGCTTCTTTGGCACATAAAAAGTCTCTTCCTCTTTCTCTCCAAAAGAATCCCTAATTTCTTCACATGGATTCGATTGAAGCACCATCGTTTTCGCTAGGGTTTGACCTTGACGCCGCATCGGATCCCAAGCCTGGTTTAACCGGAGACGACGAGCCCGAGCCGGAACTTACGGTCTCAGATTCCGATCTGGAGCTTGGACCTGGTAGTTCAAGCCCGGCTCTCAAGCGTTTGCGACGCGGATTCAATGATAACAACAAGTGTTCTGCGGTAAATGATGCCAGTGAGTTGTTAGGTCGAACGGAGGATCGGGATGATGATGAGGACGACATCGAGGAGTTCTCTTCTCCAGAAGGTAACTTACGATTCTCTGAGCTTTGATTCTACTTTTACCTGTTATCTGTGAACTGGCTCATGCTTTAATTTCTGGAATCGAATTTCTAGCAAAATCACGTCTCTGATGAAGTAATTACCCTTTTTCTATCACTCTTTATGCTTTATGTTCGCACTTTTCATTTAATTGCGTTTGAGAAATGAAGGTTGATTCTTAGTCTTGGAATGGATCTGTGTGATGGTTGTGTGCTTGATGATGGAAGATGTAATTTGATAATGATGCATGATGAATGGTATAGGATTGTATTCTATACCATGATTACATGATGATTGATGACGAAGATGTGTTATGATTAGAACATGAAAACTTTATGATTGCATTTGCTGAACTCTTCTTGTAGATAGTGGATCTGGAGATTTCAGGCTGATAAATCAAACCTTGTTTCTTTAGGATTTCTTTTGTGGATGATTTTTTTTTTTTTTGATAAAAAGTCTAGTTCTTGTTATATTTCTTAAGTCTTCCATACTCTGTTGGTTTCATCTTAATTTACTACTTGTGTTGCTTGCTTACATGTAGATGCACCTGCATCAACAAAAAGTCATTTCTCTAGTTGCACTTCAAGAGTCTCACTTCGTGGTTCTGGGATTTTTACTAGCCAGCCTCCTTCTTCTTCTATCTCTCGGAGCCTGGAAAAAAGAAAGCGGTTGGATGATGTTCCAGTATCTACTGGCTCTGGGACTACTTCTGTTGCACCACTGTTTCAGAGTTCAAATACTAGTCCTCTGCGAAGGTTCCAGCTACTGGAATCATATTCTGAAGATGACCACCCATCCAAACGCAGCAGAGATTCGATCCGAGTAACCGAAACTAATGATTCATCCTCAAAGAGAAAGGAACCTGAATCTCTGCCATGTTCTGGAGATCTGTTGAAAGATTTTCCTCCGGTGGGAGTTTCAAAGACTCAAACACAAGCTCAACGAAGGTTCCAGCTACTAGATTCAGATTCTGAAGACGACCACCCATCCACCCGCAGCAGATATTTAAGCGGAGTAACTAATACCAATGATCCATCCTCAGAGAGAAAGGAACCTGGATCACTGCCAACTCGTAGTCCTCTACGAAGGTTGCAGATACTAGATTCAGATTCTGAAGATGACTGCCCATTCACCAGAGAAGATTTAAGCCGAGTAACTAAAACAAATAGTTCATGCTCAAAGGTTCAACCATCTGTTGCAAGTAAACCAAAGAGAAACGAACTTGGAGATCTGTGGAAAGATTTTTCCCCAGCGGCAGTTTCTAAGATTCAGACACCAGCTCTGGATGATGTTTGTCAGGACTATTTTAGCTCGATCAAGAAAAACATACCTCAGAAACAAAGCAGTGCTGTGGCAAGTAGTAGCAATAGTGGATTGTTTCAGCAAAATGAGCATTTCTTTGATTCTTCCCACCCTACTCCTCCATCTCATCGTTTCTTCTTGCATAGTGATCCAAGGATCCAGAATTTAGCCCGGAAGCGGTTACCAAACTTCTTGCCTCTGGGGATTTTCAATGATAGAGAGAACCGGCGAGAGGAGTGCCTTATTGATTATATGTGCGTTATATTTCTATTCCCTTTCTTTTTTTTTTTTTTTTCTTTCATACGTATTCTATTTCCAGGCAATTGACACATATTTCCCAATGCCATTGTAGGAACCAATTTGGCAGCAACGGGAGTTCTAAAACCGGAGCTTCTAGCAGTAAAAGCTGCAGAGGATGGCAAACTAAGTCAAAGGTCTCGAAGGGCCAAGAGAGCTCCAAAGCGAGCTCTGCAGTTCCGAAGGATGCTGGCAGAAGACGTGTATCAGCTAACACTGGTAGTGCAGGTCACTGGTTTACATCTGCAGAAGGAAGGAAGGTCTGTTACTCTTTCCACAATTAAAGAAAATTACATAGAAACGTGAATGGGATTGAGTTGTTAAACACACACACACACTTTTTAAGCATGGGAACTAGAGTATATGAACAGAACACATAGTTGACAAGAGAGGTCTGAAACTTTGTAATCTCTGATTTTGTTTCTTGCTCTTGTAGGTCTTTATCTCTAAAAGTGGACAGGAGTTCTCAGGTCAAAGTGCATATAGATGCTACAAAAAGGTTAGCATCTACTGAAGCTTGTTTGTAATAACTGATGGTGTTATGCATACACCTTGTCTGTGAACTAACTCGTAGAACTGTATTTTGTACCACAGGAGACTGGAGGCGGATTTAACAAGTCCAGAAAGAAACGACAGCCAAAGAAGAAGGCGAAAAAGTGAATAATTGAAGCCATTTTTTTCCTTGTAAGGATGCTGCACACTCGAGCTCTCTTTCACAAAGTACCTTTCACATATCTTCTCGACCTTGTATTAGTTATAACTTATAACATTTCTACAACCAACAAACTCAATTAGTTTCTGTAGAATCAAAGACTGATGGGTTTCTTGTCGTATATCTTCAGGTGCTTTCAGAAATGACACCTCTGGATATCGTCTGTCGTGTGGATTATACGAAGCTCCAACACCTCGATACTTCAAAAGGGTTAATGCATCTTCCTTTAAAGCTTTCTGTCCAATTGTTTTGATTATGTTTTTTTTTTTTTTTTTGTGAATATGTTGGATTCATTATATATATATATTTCTGGAAACATTATATTCATCACATTGAGTTTTTGATTACAACGTGGACTATATACACCAATCTCAAACAATGTAATTTACAGTTTTTATTGCATATATTGTAAACAATATATCTTACAGATTGTATTTGCATATTTTACCAAGTCCACACTTACAGAATGAAGCTTAAAGTCCCCCACTGATGGCTTCATTAAGCCAAAGAATATCCAGAATTGCGACCAATCTCGTCGGCATGAGCAGTGGTGACATAAACTGCATCGGCTAGAGAGCTGTGTCTTCGCCCATAGAAAACGTAAATAAGCACTCCTATGAACAGCCACACCGATACACGAGCCCAGGTCCCAGCTCTAAAACATCAGCAAGACAAAAATGTCATAGACGAAAGTAAACTCATTGGTTAGTACTATCCACAAATCAGGTGTCATGAGGCCTACTCACCCAAGGTTTACCAAGAGATACATGTTGATAAGAATGCAGAGAATAGGCAGAAGTGGAACAAGCGGGCAAATGAAACCTGTAAAAGAGGAGAATTAATTTCCAACAAAACATCAGGCAGACGCTTCTGGTAAATATTTTTTTTTAGAAAAAACAGTACCTCCAGAATGCCCAAAAGTGTGTCTGGCATCATCCTGATCAATGCAACTAAGCACAATCAAACCGAAAAGAAGCAGCAATCCACCAACACCGCAGAGAGAATACCGGAGGAGTCTGGATAAAATGGAACTTAATATTCTCAGTAGAAGACATAGCCTCAGGATTTAGGAACATAAACTATTTTGATGAACTAACCCTGGAAAGAGCAAGCTTGATGCTGCATAGCTTAACAGGAAGTTCCCAAAACAAATGAACATAATGCTCCAACCAGCAAACTTCCTTCTCTTTTCTTTACTGAGAACCCCTACAGAATCGATAACACATGTGAACGTTTTATTTATAAAGTTCATGCAACAGCGAGACTAAGTTCCGCAGCTTGTCTACAAGAATGAACAGGGTAACTTACAACCCCAGCGAGCTTCTTTCTTCTCCACAGTTAAATCATCAGGTTCGCAAAGTAAAGGTCGTTTGCTACTAATGGATGTGCCGACGTGACTGGACGAGTTCTCTTCACTACATAGAAAGGGAACAGAACAAATCCTCTCTTGCATAGACGAGGGAAGAGGTACCTGAAAGGGGACGTCTCTCTTTGATCAAAGTCTCTTCTACTGGTGAAATCAAATTAAAGAAGATGTTTACTACTTTCAATCTTATCACTACCTCATCTGGAGGTACATATCTTAGTATCAGCACAGATATGGCAACCATCGTAAACGCGACCAGTGTCCCAACACTCACCTACATCCAACTCTGAGTTTGTCAAATAACAGTTACAGGCAAAATGGTTTAGTTTAGCGAATCATAATGTACCATTCCCGCCAGTTGTGAGACATCCATAAAGAAAGCTAAGACTGCCGCACAAAGACCAGTTGCAATGGTTCCTTTAACAGGAACCTGCGTGTGTTGATTCACATCTGAGAAAAATGAAGGCAACAGACCATCCCTAGCCATTGCCATCAGAATCCGCGGCTGGAAAATGAAAAAGATACATAACAGAAGCACAGAACAAAAAGAAATCCACATTCTTCGATTCTTTATAGTTTACCTGAGGGAGAATGGAGCCCATTAGAGCAGAACAGAGAGCCATGACAGCGCCTAATGTTATCAAATACCTACAAAAGAAGAAAAAAAAAAGATGGAACATTTGAACAAGTCACTGATAATAAAACAGTAGTGCATCTTAATGATAGACTTACGCAGCCCATTGAATTCCATGAGTAGCAAAAGCAGAGGAGATTGGCGTGTCAGGGTCCATAGCATAGTAAGGTACTAAACCAACAATAACTACAGACACCATCATGTATAGCAAACAACATAGCAGGAGCGAAAGACCAATACCGAGCGGTAAATCCCGCTGCGGATTTTTCACCTGCCGTATGAAAACATCAATGCAAACTGCCTTAAAAAAGAGATGAAGGCAACTACAACAATATATATATATATATTACAATCCAACTGACCTCTTCTGCCATACTTGCAACTGAATCAAATCCTATATAGGCAAAGAAGACTGTAGCAGATCCTGCAAGCATTCCATCAACACCGTACGGAAAGTACCTAGGGAAACACGAACAATATGAGTTTCACATAGCTTTAAAGTATGATGTTGGTGCAGAATATAATTGAATGCTCAATTTTACCCTGATGGAAGTTGGTAACCAGCCCAACCTGTCTTGAAACAAAGATAGCTACCAGCTACGATGACAAATATCATTACAAATACATTTACTGTAGTTATAATTCCCTGAGCAAATGTACTCTGCATAGATAAGATATTTCACATTCAGAAAACACAGTTTGAGCTTGTAAAACGATGTAACTGATTTCGTTATCGTTGTAAAAGGTAAACCTCCTTTACTCCGGTGCATAAGAGCCCTGTTACGATGAAGACTAGTACAGCAGCACATGGGTCAACAACAATATCAAGTCCCGGGATTTGATGACGAGCTAATATTGCAGGCAGACAATCTTCACCACCGAAAATCATTGCCTAATCACATAAAACATGATATGATTAGCTGGAGAAGATATTCAAGCAAAAGAAGATATTCAGTCAAAGGGAAAGATACCAGATTTGGAGATATGCCACGAGCAACAGTTGAACCACCAATTGTGTATTCAAGAATCAATGCCCAGCCAATCAACCACGCAACACTGCAGAAACCCAAAATCCATGAGCAAAACATCAAAAGCTCAAAACCCATCAACGGGTAGTGACTGAAAACTGCTAGGTAACTGAAGAAGTAAGTGAAGCGTTTACCCTTCACCAATGCAAATGTAAGAATAGTGATAGGCACTCCCAGCTGAGGGAAAACGACTAGAGAGTTCTGCATAGCAAAACGCGGAAAGTGCAGCAGAAACTCCAGCTATGAGAAAAGAAAAGGCGAGTGCAGGTCCTGAATGCTCTCTCGCCACTGTTCCCACAAGTATATAAACCCCTGCCCCAATTGTTGATCCAACACCTACCATTGTTTCCCACCAAAAACTCTTGATGTTTAGTGAAGAACATAACTATATATAAAACCAGATATAAGTATCAGATTAGAACAAGATCGCCTTGTAAAGACACCCAGATTCCTAAAATCAGTATTCCTGAGAAGATGGACCAGTTCATAAGAAAAAGAGAGAGAGAGTTACCAACTGCAATCAAGTGAGGAAAGGTCAAGGCTTTTGCGAGTTGCTGGTGACGATGAGAGTCGGCTTTTCCATTTGAAGAGTCTACTTGTTTCCTTCGCACCAAATTTCTTATACAACTCCATTGATGCTCGCCACCTCCCTTTTGCGTATCCACCATGAAGCCCATTGTCAAACAAGACAACACTTGGGAGATATTTTCCTGCTGACATTTATTCCCCTAGTAAACCGAGCCTTATCTAAGTGGCTAAATCAATAATTAATCTTAACCCTATATTCTCATATATTATATAGCCTTACCCACCGTTTGATGTTGAGTTGATTAGAAATTCAACTTTATTTTATTATAGGCACTTGTATACAAAAAGGACACTTTCTTAGTATTCAATAAACATTAACATAATTTAAATTGTGTGGTTGACACTAAATCAATTAATTTATGCAAAATCAACTTGGCGACTATCGATTATTATTTCACGAGAATTTTTCAGGGGAGAAATCGTAAATATATTACCTTTCTTTTTGTCATATTTGTTTCTCATTAATTAATATGTTAAAACGTCGGTTATAAGCAACAATCGTTACAACCAATAACCATTTACAGTTGACACTTGAAAATACATACATCACATAAAGATTATCATCACAAACCAAAAAAGCTTTAAAATTATAGACTTCGAGAATATATGTTTTCCTTTGAGAATGCATAATTAAGTAGTGAGCATGAGTTTCTCATTAGCAAAGAGATCCGCTAATCAACCCGAATATCCAGTAGCTAAATATGATTGTAACTGATTGGAGTTGGTCACATTTTGTGTAGTTAGAAAAGCTCCTCTTTTTGTTATCTTTTTCTTCTTTTAGACACGCCATCATTCCTTCTTGGAGATAAGCTCTTAGAATTTCAGTATTGAAACATGTATAAAGGTCATGCTTTTGGTCGCATCACTACATCCAGAAGGTTCACACGATGCACTTCCATCAGTGGCGGATCTAGGATCCAGATTTAGGAGTGTCAAAAATTTAATGGACTTTTAAATTCAAATTAAAAAAAAAGTAAAAAAGGTTGTCAGGTTAATTTGAATCCAGGTTTAGGGGTGTCATTTACAAGAAAATAACCAACAAAACTAACGAAATTCACTTATTCTAGCTGAAAAATCACTTATATAATTTTTAACGTGTGCCGATTGACACCCCTCTCATACAAGTGGATCCACCACTGACTTCCATGCTATGAATTGCCCACAAAATTATCTGAAACTGGAAGTCATTGATGTGTAGATTTTGTTGGAAGCTCGTCAGGCATGAATCAAAACATCTAATGCATTTTTCGTAATACCCACAACGCACCACTCAAACCCTTAGCCTAAGAGAACACCATACCAATATTACATTTATACCATGATTCGGGAGACAGGGACCATTTTTTGGAGATCATAGTTTTCTCAGATTTGTTTTCCTCTTATACTGGCTTTTCCAATTCTAGAGCCAAGAACCACATCTCCACTTCCTCTTTAATTTTCAGCATGATGTCTATATAATGAATAATCTTCCTTTAAATACCAAAATGTTCATGTTTTCCCAAAGGTAACAAATAATTCAGGAACATATCCTTTTAATCTTTTTGGGAAACTTGTCATTTGTAGCCAACCTATTAAAATAAGAAAAAAATTGCTAAAACAGAACAGAAAAACAACTATATTGTCCATTTGCTATAAATTTCTTTTTGGCCTGTTTTGGACTCAGATACCCCTGGACAATTTTAAAAATTCATATCAATTATTTTAACAGTCAGAAAAATATGGAAAAATATTCAAAATGTACATAAACAAGAAACAATCATATGAAAAATATTTTTAAAGACTAAATATTAGTATATCAAAATTTCATATTTTGATCTACGGATGGCAGAAAACATAATCTACTATCTACGTGCCATAGATTGTAAATTTGGTTAATAACATAGATATCTACAGCTGGTAGAACAATCATATCTGCCATTAAATACAATTCTTCCATCGTAGAATAATTCAACTGCCAATAAATACAATTCTACCATTGTAGAATAATTCAGCTACCAATTCCCATATTTCTGAATTAAGGTAGATTTCATTAACTATTATTACCTAACATATCTACGAAAGTATGTTTTCTTTTTCTACCAATATACTCTATTCTACCGCTGCTGGGTTATCCAATCTACAGTTTTATCTACTTTCTACGGAGGACAGAATGTATATTCTGTCAAGTTCGAAATGTATATTTTCCTTAAATCTCTCCAAAATTTGTTGAGAATATATTCCTAAATCTATATTTTCCATAATTTTCGTGTGCAATAAGTTATTTTCCAAAATTGTAATTTGTTTACTCTTTATTCCATAATTTTACCCTTTTGTTTATTTTGTAATTTCTTTTTTTTTTAGTTATTACTTTCTTTTTAAATAATTAAATTAATAAAAATCATTTAAGGAATTAGATTAGGGGTATACTTGGGTTTACAGAAAAAATTATGCTAAATGGACAACTTATAGTTCATATTATGGCATAGGGACAATCTACTAATTTTTTTGTTCCATATTTACAATTTTCCCAAATAAGAAAAAATAGAAAAGAGAGAGTTTTCACTAAAACCATCTTCTGATATAGTTGATATATCTGATAGCACCCATACTTGTCTTGCCACTGAACAAGAGAATAAGATATGGTTTGTTGATTCTCCTACAAAAAACACATAGTTGACAGCGTGTATCGAGTTTTACACTTTTGTTTAGTAGCAATTCCCCAACATGAATCAATTTGCTTAAGGCACCTCAGAGGAAGGTTTTGATCTTTGGAGATGTGTTTACTTTCCGTATTGACTATTTTAAGATGTATACAGAAGGCTGAGCCTCCGCAATTTGTTTTTCCTCTGAATCATTCATCTGATTAAAACCAGTATTCAGACTTGATTGAATAGAAACCATTCATATTATGTACCAATATTCAATAGTTATCGTGATCAACCACCAACTTCATCTTGAAAATGCGTTGAATGTCTTTTTAATAGAAAAGTTCCTCTAACTTATCCACATCCATCCTCTTTCTATTGGATCAATGAGATAACTGATTTTGAGTTCTAAGTCCACAAAAATGTTCTTCATCAAATTCATTCTCTTATCTTTATCAACAATCCAAGCTTGTGCCCAGACTGATATGGAATTCCCATTTCCCACTTGTTTCCGTAGACCTTTCATACTGCTATAAAGGATGCTTCTCCATGCATATGAGGGTCTTTGTTAAAGCTTCACCATTGGAAACTCTGATTTGGCATAATACCTGCTTCTGAAAACTCGATCAATCAAAGAAGAGGGTTGATCTAATAGCCTCCATGCCTGCTTAGCCAATAAGGCATGATTAAAGCCTTTGAATGTCTTTAAAAACAAGATCTCCTTACTGTTTGATTATGAAACTTCATTTCCAAATGATCCAGTGAATCTTCATGGTCTGTTCCAATGCATTCCACCAAAAATCCGCCATTGTTTTGATCAAATTCTGACATGATTTTTTGGTTACTCTGAAACATACATCGAATACACCAGCATGTCGATTTGCCTCAATGAGAGAAACATCTAGAGAAACACACACACACACACACACACACACACACACACACACACACACACACACACACACACACACACACACACACACACACACACACACACACACACACACACACACACACACACACACACACACACACACACACACACACACACACACACACACACACACACACACACACACACACACACACACACACACACGCAAAAATTTAAGTTTAAAACCACTAAAGCATTTGGGAAGACCGAGATAGGTACCAAAACCACCTTATTTTGCAATCATGATGTTTTTATAGCTTCTTTGCTAGTGTCTTGAACTTTAGTACCAAAGGTTATTGCATATTTTAGCTAGTAGACTTTTTGTCTCGTAGCAATACCATAAGATTCTGTGATCTTCATCAAGACAATGGCTTGTTCTTTCGTTGCTCTACAAACCAAAAGGATGTCATCAGCAAACAACAAGTGGTGGATCATGGGCCCTTGACCAGAAAATTGAATCCCATAAAGTTCCTTTTCCAGATCAACTTTATACAACTTGAGTATGAGACCTTCAGTGCACATGACAAAAAGAAACGACGATAACAGATCTCCTTGACGTAATCCACGTTTAGGTCTAATCTTTCCAAAAGGCTGATCATTGATAATCACCGAGAAGGTAACCTACGTCACACAAAACTTCACTTTCTCGACCCAACTAGCATCAAAACCCATTGCTAGAAGCAAAGATTTTAGGTACGCCCATTCAACCCGGTCATAAGATTTTGACATGTCGGTCTTGATTGCCATATACTCACTTCAGAAATTTCATTGGTTCGCAGACAACCTTATGAGCTATTAGAATAGTGTCCATGATTAGTCTTTCTTTCATAAAATCTGTTTGATCAATTGGTGAAATGATGTCTGGTAACAAGGGTTTCAGTCTCTACACCAATATCTTGGGTTTAATGTTATACAATATAGAACACAAGCTTATCGGCCTCAAGTCTAACATCTCCACTGGATCAAAATTCGGCAAGAGATATAGTTGGGTGTAGTTCCAGTCCAAGGGGAAAGAACCTGAAGAAAAAACCCTTATTTTATATGTAACTTGATCTCCAATGGTTTCCTAGTACTTTTGGAAGAAAAGGCAGTCACCTTGCCATGCCCAAAAGCACTAGATGGTTTAATGGCGAAAACAACTTCTTTTAATTCCTCTTATGACTCTTCTCTTGTAAGTTGATCGTTCATGGACTGGGTAACACGAGATCTAAACCCAGTAAAGAAGTCTTCACAGTTGTCCGAATTAGAAGATTTAAAGATATCATTGAAATACCGAGTTGAAACCTCTCATTTGTCAGCTTCTGAGAACTAAGGATTGCCCTTTTGGTCATTGAGCTTGAGAATTCTGTTTCTAGCTCTGCTTGCTTTAACAGATGCATGGAAATACATAGTGTTTCTATCACTTTTAGTAGCCTATTTGTCCTTGCTTCATTGGCTCCGATACTTCTTTTATTCTTTGCAAGCCTTCACCAATTCTCTTTTGAGATAATCCTATGCACTCGAGATCGAAAGCTAGAAAATTACTAGAAAATTGTTCATTTTCCAGTTTCTGCTGGATTTGAATCAACTTATCCCTAGAATTTAGGTTCTGTTTTTTTTTTCCATGTGCTCAACGCTTTTCTGAACTTCTTTAATCTATCTGATACTGAATCTCCAACCATGCTTTCTTCATTGCATCTTTGACCAGCGGTTTGTTTAGAAATCTCAAATCAAACATGAAGCTTCCCCCCTATATTTCTCCGGGGAAGAAACAAACTTTACTAGGATATGTTATATGTTCCTCCTTTGTTGGAACTGATCATTCTCAGTGTCGATTCTAAGTTGTTTTATGCAATGAAGGTGTTTGTTAAAAAAAGCTTAAATGTACTTAGATATTCTCTATCTTGACTAACCAATAAAATTTGATGTTAGGATTGTTAGATAGTTACTAATTTTGTTTCAAATGCATGTTTAATTGTGTTAGACAAAATAGATTTGATGTTTAATGCATGAATACATATTGTATTATTTTGGGAAATAGCTGCTCTATCTTTATAATCTAAATTTAAGGAATTCTGTTGATCTCTTGTTTGGAATCTTAACTTGGAGCTTAATTATCTTAGATTAAATGCCTAATGCTCATGGATTCTCCTTGGTCGGGACGAGTTTCACCAAAAATCCAACTGTTCCTTTGGAAAGCAACTCAGGGAGCTCTTCCCACAGGAGCTAATCTTCAACAACGGAGACTTATGCATAATACCACCTGCTTACGGTGTGGGGAACTGGAAACGGTCTCACACATCTTCTTGCACTGTGACTTCGCAAAAAAGGTGTGGTCTTCATCTCTGTTTAAGAACCATTTCGATCCTGGAAATTGCATTAACTTCATAGAGGCTCTCAAAGTGGGAAAGGTAGTTATTTGTCTCCCCTGGTGGAGATTATTTCAGACTGCTTTCCATGGGTTTATTGGTATATTTGGATAGCTAGAAATCAGTTAATCTTCGAAGGAAGGACGACCACCCCTGAAGATACAGTTTCAAAATCCATATGGAGTGCAAGAAAATGGTTTCTGGCTCAACCGAATAACCCTTTTCCAAGTCAGACACATGGTCCTTACGAGTCGTTGATCACTCCCGACCAGGATGATCTAACGATCTGTTACTCAGATGCGGTGTGGAGAAACGAAACCAACATGGCAGGCTTCGGGTGTATCTTCATGGATAATGCAGGTGTTACAGATTACCAAGTTACTCGGGTGGAACGAAATATCGCGTCACCGCTCGTTGCGGAAGCTTTGGCTCTCCGATGGGCCCTCCTCACAGCTCACACACAGGAATACTCCAAAATCTGTTTCAAAACAGATTGTCAAGCGCTCTTAGCAGCAATCTCTTCGGAGGTTTTTCCGGCTGATCCTTTGGATCATCCAGGACATCGATCATCTATCTCTATCTTTCATCTCGGTTTCTTTTAAATTTGTAGCCAGACAATCAACTCAGCAGCTGACCAGCTTGCTAAATCTGCTTTGTATTCTGCTACTTCAGCTCTCTCCTTTTTTGGGATCTGATTCTCCTTAATGAAATTATGCCTTTGTGTTAAAAAAAAAAGCTTTTGATTACTTAGTTTGTTATTCACTTATTTAATTTAGAGTTTTATCTTGTTATTTGATTACTACCTATAAATTCTTTGATTGCGCCTTGGATTAAAAAATGTTTAAAATTCTCAGTGCTTGCGATCCTCTTTGGTTGGTTTGACACATTATATACATTGATATTAAGGTTAAACTTATACCACATCACGTCAAAATACGTACAAAGAGTTAAAGAAAATAGTGTCTCACTCCATACAAGTGGTTCTCTGTTCTTCAAAAATTTGATATCAATTATTGTAATTTTTTTTTTCTGTTTCTATCATTATATTTCACAATTAATCAGTTTTGCCATATCATACAAATCGCAGTTCAAGAAATATCACTTCAAGAGTTCTTAAACAACGATTGATGCAGATCGAGTATTGCCCATAAAATTCAAGGGAGTGTAGTGTGGGTCACATCTTCTGAGTTTTGTAATCGAGGACGTCTACATGGTTGTCTTCTAGCTAGTGTTTGTGGTGAATCATCTTCCGCAATAGCAGCTCCACATGATCCTGACGGCGGAGTGCTTATTATGGGACCCATTTTACCACCTATATATATATTTCATACCCAAAATTAATATAGATGTGATTAAAATTCGACGTTCAATATATTTTCTTCACATCCCTAACTTGACTGATATCAAGAGTATTCTCCTGGATCTGAATGATACTCAATGGATCAAACAAGAAGTTCAATTGGACAACCAATAGTTCAGAGAATCTGAAAATCTTGTTTCTTGATCATATGAATACAATATAAAACTGATATGTCAAGGATATCGTTAAGCTATGTAAAGTTTTTTTTTCATGAAATAACCTTGTTCTCTTAACTAAATCAAAGATCTAGGGAGTAGGGAAGAAAATGGCGTAATGCAGTTCTCTCTTTGATTATTTTTGCTTTTAGTTGTCGATGCTACCTTAAATCTTTTGTACTTGTTTTATTAGTTCTCCATTCACAACATCGTTTGAGAGATAATTCATTTTACTTTACTAATATGTAAAACGGAGAAAAATATGACACTGTACGAACTAGATTATTTTCATATGCGATCTAACCTGGTATTGTTGCTCCTGCAAGATCGATCACAAAGAATACACAAAGAAGCAGACGAAGGAAAGGAAAATTTGATGTCTTCATTGCCTTGCACTCTTCTAGTTTCAATAACTATAAATATATATAAATTCATGGTTTGATGTATCTCTATAATTATTTAAGAAATCAGTTTTCTACGTGTCGCTCTCGTGTTTGATTTTAGAATGGTTAATTGAATGAGTTAAATTTATTATTAAAATAATATAGTTAATTACTTTTATTTAACTTTTTGTTGTTTCCAAATCACTTTATATCAAAAAAGCAATATCCTTAAAAAATATATATAACTTTTATATTTAAAACATGTATTTAATAAAAACAAATTTTCTTTTTTATAACTCAAGAATGAATTTAATATAAAAAGTTAATATCTTTCAAAACGATTTTTTTTTATATAACTCAAAATGAAGTTTCTATATCAATTTTTATTATTTAAAGCATGTAAATAACAAAAACGATTTTATATAAATCAAAATGAATATAATATAAAATATTATATCTTTAGTATTAAAATTATATCTAAACCCTATAATTTAAGAAAAACTAATTATTTTATATTATATATCAAAAATGTATTGTCCAAAAGGAAACCTATTTAATATATAAATTAATATCAAGTTCTCTTATATTATATTATGCTGTTTAATGAAAAAAACAAATCCTAAATGACGTTGGTTAAATCAATTTTCTTATGATATTAAAATATCTAATATCTCATTAATAAAATAAATATATCAAATTAGTCATAAATATTTTTTAAGATATTAAATAAATATATATATATATATAGATGTTCATATCTCTATATAAATAAACAACTAATCCTTTCAAGTTTGAATCATCGTTACAAATATTTCAATATCTAAAATTCTACCTTATTTATAAAAACTATGTTTTCCTTAGTAAACAACCACATTCATCATTTTTTTAAAATAGAAATCTATTTATTTTTGAACAGATGAAAGATCAAAGTGAATATCATAAAATGACTATATAATAGAAGAAAATTTTAAATAACTCAATTACCTACACATTTTATCAAATCAACATTTATAACATATAACAGAGTCATCTAAAGATTTTAGGAAAATTTGCCAAAACTAATCTACAACTTGATTTTAACCCCAAAGCTACACCCAAACTTGAATCAAATGTAAAACTAATCTAAAAACCTTATGAAATTATAGTCCAGCCCCTTGTGACCAAACGAAAAAACAGAAGTCATTTTTACGAATATAGCCCAAGTAAGTCGTCTGAGTGTCTGAGATGTTGGAAGTCGTCCAGACGACTCATTTTATTAATGAGTAAAAAATTAAAATCATGTAATTATAAACAGTTTTAAGTGATAAAAATTAAGATATGATAAAATTGATTTGTTTTCAACATAGATGAGTGGAAGTAGTGAATCATGATATTCTTTGGTTTAGGGGTTTGGCAAACATATGTTGTAGTATTGTATGTATTCTTGAGGTTAGATTTTGAAAAGGTG
Organism: Brassica juncea; assembly: GCA_018703725.1. Taxonomy (NCBI): domain Eukaryota; kingdom Viridiplantae; phylum Streptophyta; class Magnoliopsida; order Brassicales; family Brassicaceae; genus Brassica; species Brassica juncea. The sequence goes on along the minus strand of CM031935.1, from coordinate 34,637,208 downwards.
AAATGTTTTTTTCAAAAATTAAATTTTACCTCTATGTGTTTATTTCTGTGTATAGTAAACACTTTTCAAGTTTAATTTGATTTTATGAAGTGTTTAATTAGATAATTAAATATTCCCGCCTAAAATTTAAGAAATTTTATTTTTCCGCTTAAATAATTTAAACGAGACTACTTACTTGTAGGTCTTCTGGACGACTTATATTTCAGTCGTCTGGTGAATAATTTAATATTCCCGCCTAAAATTTAAGAAAATTTTATTTTCCCGCTTAAATAATTTAAACCAGACGACTTATGACGACTTACAAATAAGTCGTCTGAATCGAAATATTTAACCTAATTGGATTTTTTGTCTCCCTATATAAAGAAAAATTTACACATTCTCTCTCCTCCTCTCAAATGTTTGCAACAAAAATATAATGTTCATCTTTCTAGAACTCTCCAACCTCTCTATAATCTCTTTGAACTTATAAACACCAAACTTTATAACAATTTATTGTTTTTGTCTCATCTCTTTCTCACTAATTTATCTTGTTTTTGCAGGTTTTTCATCACATGGTTCCACTCATTTAAAGGTAGATATATTAATTTTAGATATGTATTTTTGTATGTTTTATAAAGATAGATTTATCTAATCTTCCACTCATTTTCTTTGTTTTTAAGCCATTTGAACGTTTTTGGATATGCAGGTTTTCAGATCTGGATTTGAATATGCAGGTTTTTTAGATCTGGAAAACTTCTGGGATGACTTACTTTTCAGTCGTCTAAACTATAATGCGCTAGACGACTTACCTGTTAGTCTTCTGGACGACTTCCAGAAAGTCGTCTGGACTTCCCGGAAGTCGTATGGACTTCCTGGAAGTCGTCTGGACTTCCTAGACGTCGTCTGGACTTCCCGGAAGTCGTCTGGACTTCGAGGAAGTTTTCTGACGCTGTCTTCTTTTATATCAAGTGGAGTCCAAGCTTGTCTTTGTAGAGGAAGTGGTATTTTCTTCATTTGGTAGTTTTTTGTTGCATAAAATTCTTACCTTTTTACCAAACTAAAACTCTCCAATCCCACTATAATCTCTTTGACTTGAAAACACCAAACTTTATATGAATTTTTCAGTTCTGTCTCATGTTTTTCTCAATAATCTATCTTTTTTTGCATGTTTTTAATCAGATGGTTCTCATCTTCCATTTGGATATGTACCATGTGTGTTCTATAAAAGTATATATCTAATCTTCCACTCAATTTTTGTGTTTTTAAGCCATTTGAATTTTTTTGATATGCAGGTTTTTCAGATCTGAGTTTGAAATGCAGGTTTTTCAGATCTGGAAGACTTCTGGGACGACTTACTTTTCAGTCGTCTAAACTATAATGCGCTGGACGACTTCCAGGAAGTCGTCTGGACTTCCTGTAAGTCGTCTGGAAGTTGTCTGGACTTCCTAGGAGTTTTCCGAGGCTGTCTTCTTTCATATCAAGTGGAGTCCAAGCTTGTCTTTGTAGAGGAATGATCTATTATAGTTTTGTTTGTGGTATGTTTTGTGATTTGCATGTGTACTCCTTTAGTTGTGATTTTTTTTTGTAAAATCAGTAATATTGTTTCCCAAGATGTAATATATGTGCTAACAATGTGTTTACACATTTTCAAATCAATTAAATAATATACTTCAATAGCTTTTTCTCATCTTTTGATCTCCCATATGCAATAATAAACTCCAATGGCTTTCTGCTCATCTTAATAAACAAGAATGTTGGTAGCCTCGTATTGATACAACATTTTAAGAAGCATTTTAACCCTTCTTCCAACAAATCATCATTGGTGTCAAAGCATATTACATGTTTTACAAGTTTGTGTTGAAAAACTTAGTCAAATTTAGTAAAACTAAGGGAGAGGACATATTTTGAAAATATGAGATTTACATATCTTGAAGTTATTTAACACTCTTAAAAATATAAGTTATTCAATGAACATTTTTATTACTATATCTAACCAAGAAAACTTAGTAAAATTCACAGAAGATCAAACGTTACACAAATTCAAAAACTAACACATAAGATACTAAACCAAAAAATTTGATATTCAAAAGTCAAAATAAAACTCATTAGCAAACATAGAACAAAGAAAACGAAAGTTTATTAAAGATAGACGAGGACGACTTCAATCTAAGTCATCCAGACGACTAAACATTAAGTCGTCTGGTCAACGCAGAGGTTATTTTTGCAATTGACTTTGAAAGTTATTTGAGACGACTGAAAAATAAGTCGTCTGCTTTTGTTTGGTTAAAAAAAATTTCCAAAAAACTTAGACGACTTACATTTTAGTCGTCATAGGTTAGTTTTGCATTTGACTGGATTATTTCAGAAGTTTGACTTTTTTGGACGACTTACATTTCAGTCGTCTGTCGGAAAATTGAATTATCAATATTTAATTAAAACTCGACGACTTACAATTCAGTCGTCATAGGTTATTTTTGCAATTGTGAAAAAAAACTTCAATATTTAATTATATCCAGACGACTTACAATTCAGTCGTCCTCCAGACGACTTACATGTAAGTCGTCCAGGAATTACGAGGTTTGACCAGAATCTCGGAATAAAATCCTGGACGACTGAATTGTAAGTCGTCTGGAGGACGACTGAATTGTAAATCGTCTGGAGGACGACTGAATTGTAAATTGTCTGGAGGACGATTGAATTGTAAATCGTCTGGATATAATTAAATATTGAAGTTTTTTCACAATTGCAAAACTAACCTATGACGACTGAATTGTAAGTCGTCGAGTTTCAATAAAATATTGATATTTCAATTTTTTACAAGACGACTGAAATGTAAGTCGTCCGCGAAAGTCAAACTTCCGAAAAAATCCAGTCAAATGCAAAACTAATCTATGACGACTGAAATGTAAGTCGTCTAGGTTCTTCGGAGATTTTTTTGTAACCAAACTAAAGCAGACGACTTATATTTCAGTCATTTCAGAAAACAAATTTTTAAGTCAATTGCAAAAATAGCCTCTGCATTGACCAGGCGACTTCCAGGTAAGTCGTCTACAGCCAGACGACTTACAATTCAGTCGTCTGGACGAACAGATCTGGAAAAAATCTCGATTTCATATCTTAAATTGGTGAGATAACTTCCTTAGCACACATAAGGCTTCTCCCAGCACACATAATCTCAAACGAAAGTAACCCACCCAAAATCGTTAGTTTCTATGAATCTATGAACCATAAAAATATAGAATCAAAATCTTGTTTTTTTTAGCTCAATGTGGAGAGAAAGTGAGAGAGATGTTGTGTTTAGTTCATAAGAATGGAGAAAGAAGAAGGGTAAATCGATTTTGGAAGCATTAAGAGCTTCAAATTGATTGTTCATGGTGGTTGGGGTATTGATGACAATGACAATCTTGTAATTACTTGAAGATGATAAGGGTGAGAGAGTAAAAATGTCATTTTCGAAAAAAAAATATGATGGTATTTTCGTGAATTATATGAACTTGTGGGGTGAATAGGGCAAAATCAATTTAAAAAAGGGAAGTTACTTTTGTGTTTGACTTCAAGTCTAGATCAAATCTGCAAAAGGCCCAAAATTTTAATACTTATAATGTTTTTTACTCCGTCAAAAATATGATTTCAATTTAGAATACGGTGCATACATTTTTTGCTTAGTGTTGCCTTCACAAAGAAAAACAACAACATTTTGTTTACAAAAACTTTTTCTTAAACATTAAGTAGATTTAATTGAGTTTATGTTAACTGCAACTTTTTAATGTAAAGTTATATTTTAAACAATGCATTTTAAACATGTATTAGACTATATTTTTCATTTTTGAAAATTTATTAGTTATTATAAGTGATTTGTGAAATTTCAAAAGTTCGCAACCTCCATTATCAACCAATAAACAAAATACAAAATTATAATTAAAATAACTATATAAACAATAAGAAACTAATTGCATTAGATTAAATTCAAACTAGAATTTTAGAAACAAATATCATCGTAAAGTTGAATATTCTTTAAAATTTAGCATATTAAAACATCACAATTTAATAACTCACAAAATGTATAAAAATAAACTAACAAAATTAAATATTAATAGGTAATTCAATTTAGTTTTTTTTTTTAAATATTCATTTCCGCGTATATATGCGGTTGAGTCACCTAGTATTTTAATATTTATAACCAGCCTAACTGAGGTACTTCATACTTGCCACTTGTTTGATTTCTTGTTCCCGCGTTACGACTTTCACATTTTTGTTTTTGACATGTATGAACACTGATTTTGTTTTGTTGTTTTGTGGCCCAATAGTCAACAATGTAAACTTGAGACAAACCGTATTCACAAATGAGTGATTGAGTGAACATAAGTTGAAATATAGTAATCTTCTATTTGCGTCAACCATCAAATAATTTAGTTGTAGAAAATATTTTCAAATTGTCTTTTTTTTTTCATAGTCGGGTAGTCATGATGAAATGGCCAAAATAGTGTTTTCCCAGCTATGTACAGTCGTACAGGCATGATGTATATATTTTTCTTCAGTCTTTACATATTAAAGTTACAATGAAACCCAATACCTAAAATAAAACAAATTTGTTCTTCTGCTTCTATGTTTGTCTTTTCTCATCGACAATACTGATTCTACGAAAAAGACCTAAATTTCCCCTAATTTGTGATATAAAGTTAAAAACTTGTAAATAAGTTATAGTATATTTTTTATACAAGTTCTAATTTTTGTTTTATAAACTCCACACAAATTGAAAGTTATTGTCTTCTATTTTAGGTCTCTTACTTACAAAATTATCAGCGTTTGAGATTTTAAAGAACTGTGGTAATGCCCAAATCAGTTCCCTATATATTAAAAGAGAATCATTTTAAAAGTTATAACCTATATTTTTATTAATTACAAAAAAATCTTAACGATGTATCAGTTAATTAGAATGTCAAATTGGTTTACGTGGCAACTTAAAGAATCAATTGAATATTCTAATTTAAAAGACTTTAATTATTAGAGAAATACATAAAGATGTCACTATTGACCGACACAAGCGACGAACATTATATTATAATGTTTCCTAAAGATTTCAAAAACTGTTATAAATCATATGGTGGACGGTCCATAACCAAACCCGGTCTATGACCGGTCTATGACCGGTCCATGAGGAGAGAGAGACGGTCCATACTATGTTTTCTTTTTACTTATCTACTTTGTACTTTTCCATATTTATATTTACCTTTTCATGGTTAGACTAGGAATTGTTAGTTTTCTATTTATCTTATGACGGTCTATTTATCACGGTCTAAAACCTTATATATATATGGAGCCTTTAGGCTATGGAATAATATAAGTGATCTCACTGATTCACAATACGTTATCAGCACGAGTTGTTCTCTAAATACCCTAGCTAAAAATCGACCACCTCTAAACCCTAATCAAGTCGCCAACTACTTTCTCATAAACCCTAACCCTAATTTCCTTTTCTGGTTTAAGATCATCCCATAAACCCTAGATCGAGATCCATCCGACTTGCACCAATACCGATACATCGATCGATCCTACTCATCCAACATCGATCGACCAGTCAGTCATCACATCGATCGATACAAGCAACAGTTTTTCACTCCACATCGATCGACCTGCATCCATCCGAGAAGTTCCAGTCCGATAGCACAGCCGCCTGCCGTACTAGCTCTTTCGTCCGATAGCAATCCAACCAATGAGCTTTCATTCTTGCGACCGGTACCAGCTCGTGATCTCCTTCTCTTTGGTGGTCCGGTTTCAACCCTTCAAATCTAAAGGTAATTAAAATTCTAAACGCTAAAACCCATAAAATGAATTGATTGTTTTGATAAAGTTTAAACCCTAAAATTTGAAATCTCTAATGTTGAAAGCCCTAAGATAATAGATCCCAAAACCCTTCTTGAGTAAATCGGAGCTCTCAAGTCCGATAGAGATTGTTTTAAACAATTAAACTTTAAACCCTAAAAAGTTTTGAATCTCAATAATCCTATGATCATCCTAAATCTTATGATCATATTGTGTCCCTTAAACCCCTTTGATCTTAATGATCAAATCGAAAACCCTAGAAATCAATCACCCCCTTTTTCCTGGTCGGTTTCATAAACCCTAAAAATTAAATCGAATCTATTTAAATTGATTGATTGCTTGCTTGATTTTAATTGAGGTTAAAAGTTTGGGCTTCTCTGTCTCGAATATCGATCGACCTGCCATTGCACGTGTCGATCGATGATGTCACGTGTTGATTGATTATTAATTATAAAATCCTGATAATAATTGCTTGATTATTTATATCCAAATTTTGAATCACCTAGAAACAAATTGTTAGGATCTCATCCGAATTTTGTTGTTTTGAATTAACTAAAAATTGTTTGAGGTTTCTTGATTCATAAATTGCTTAGAAACTGTGATTGCTAAGGTGTTTTAAAATCCGGTTGCATTAAAATCATATAGAATCCGATTGTCCATATCAGTAGCCGTGTGGCTTATATTGCATTCATTTTTGATCAATAGGTCGATCGATCGACCTGCCATTGCACGTATGATCGATGATGCCTCGCGTCTATCGATTGATGACTCTATAGGAGTATCGATCGATTGCGCCTCTAGCAAGCGTTAGGATTGATGATTCATTATAGTCGTGTGGCTTTATCCAGTATGGTTGTGTGACCTAATGATCGTGTGACCTAATGCATTATAACCTTGATCATATTGTTTGCATCATATATACTTTTAGAAAATATTTTTCTGATGCGTGTACCATAGAGTATTGATATAAATATATAAAATTTTCTAAAAGTATATATATATTTGATTTCAGATGTTGAAAATCAATAACCTGGATTATACTGCCCTAAATGTCTCTGGAGACAATTACTTACAATGGGCTCTTGATACAGAGATCATTCTAAAATCCAAGGGTCTCGGTATTTGTATTACCGAGAATAACAATGCTAATGAAAAAGATCGTTATGGGACAATATTAATTATTCGCCATCATCTAATTGAGAGTCTCAAAGATCAGTACATAACCATTGAGAATCCTCTAGACCTTTGGAATACATTGAAACAGAGATACGATTATCAAAAGACAATCTTGTTACCAAAGGTTATATACAAATGGAAAAACCTCAGGATCCAAGACTTTAAGTCTGTGGATCAATACAACTCAGCAATGTTTAAGATCGTTTCTAACCTTAAACTGTGTGGTGAGGATATCACAGAAGAGGAAATGCTTGAGAAGACATTTTCCACCTTCCACACAAGCAATATGTTGCTTCAGCAACAGTACCGTGCAAAAGAATTCAAGACATATGCAAGTCTGATTTCATGCTTATTACTTTCTGAGCAAAACAATGAGTTACTGATGATGAATAGTGAGATGAGACCTCCAGTATCCACACCATTACCTGAAGCCCATACGGCCACTGAGGCTGATAAAGAGGCTAATCACGTTCAATCTCACAGCCATGGGCATGGTCGAAATAATTCTGGCTGTAGACGAGATAATCAATCTGGCCGAGACCAGAACCAAGGACGCTCGTTTGGACGAGGTCATAGTCGAGGCTGCGGGTCTTCATTCAAACCGCAACACTCAAACAACTCAACCAAATCTGTATGCCATAGGTGTGGAATGAACAACCATTGGGCAAAGACTTATAGGACTCCCAATCATCTAGTTGAGCTATACACAGAAAGTATGAAAGGGAAGAATCCTGAAGCCCACATGGTGACCCAAGATGATGAGAACGATTTTGATCATGATAAAGACGATCTCATGGAATATGAAACATCAGATTGTCTAAAAGATTGATTTCGACATTTGTGCGTTCTTTGCTTGTTCTTTGATTTGGTGTTTTTCATTTCTATGTTGTCATTTCTTTGAAGCTATCTTATTAAAACTTAATAATGAATGGCTTTCATATTGAAACTAAGGGCGAAGGAGACAAAGAGTTCTTTCAAATCTATGAAATCGCCCAAGGCCATAAGAAAGTCTTAGAATCCACACCCGCGCTCTCTACTGGTCTTTATCATGCTAAAGTCAGTATGATTGAGGCCAATGCCACATTTAACAAAACAGCCATCGGAAATTTCACTTTATGGCATGATCGGCTGGGTCATCCCGGGTCAACTATGATGCGTAAATTGATTGATAATACCAGCGGCCATTCACTAAAAGAAAAACGAGTTATCCCTAAACACTTAATGTGTATTGCTTGTTAACAAGGAAAACTCATAGTAAAGCCATCACCTATTAAGGTGACAAAGGAAACTATTAATTTTCTGGAAAGAATACAAGGAGACATTTGTGGACCATTACACCTACATTGTGGGACATTTAGATATTTTATGGTCCTTATTGATGCATCGACCAGATGGTCGCATGTCAGTCTCCTATCGACCCGCAACTTGGCATTTCCAAGATTGCTAGCTCAGATAATAAGATTACGAGCTCATTTTCCAGATTTTTCTTTGAAGACTATACGTCTTGATAATGCTAGTGAATTCACTTCTCAGGCGTTTAATGATTATTGTATGTCCATGGAGGTAACAGTGGAATACTCTGTGGCACATGTACATACACAAAATTGCTTAGCTGAATCATTTATAAAATGAATACAGCTCATTGCCCGACCATTACTCATGAGGTCGAGGCTTCCGGTTACAGCATGGGGACACGCAGTCCTTCATGGGGCCAAAATTATACGCATCAGGCCATCTAGTGAACACAAATATTTCCCATCCCAATTATTTACGGGTCATGAGCCAGACGTCTCCCATCTAAAAACCTTTGGCTGTGCGGTTTATGTTCCTATTGCTCCACCACAGAGAACAAAGATGTGACCACAAAGACGGATGGGAATATATGTTGGATTTGATTCCCCCACAATTATAAAATACCTTGAGCCAACTACGGGTGATTTATTTAAGGCCAGGTATGCGGATTGTCATTTTAATGAATCCGAACTTCCAGCTTTAGGGGGAGATAATAAGCTGGTAAAAAAAATATTATGGAATCAGACATCCATAAATTGGCAAGATCCTTGGACTCAAGTGTGTGATCTTGAGGTCCAGAAAATAATACATTTGCAAAAGCTAGCTAATCAATTGCCAGATTCTTTTGCTGACCCGAAAAGAGTGACTAAGTCACATGTACCAGCTATTAATGCACCAGTTCGGATTGATGTTCAAGAGGGACACAATCAAGTTGCTACAGATTCCAAAACACGTTTGAAACATGGTAGACCAATTGGTTCCATAGATAAGAAACCTCGAAAAACAAAGAAAAGTGCTATATCCGAGGTTGGAACCCCAGACAAGGACGTGGTCGATCTTACCCGAGATGTGGCCGCACCTAAGTCCATAGAAACGGATATTGGTCCAGACGTTCCAAGCAGTGATCCTCGGGACGCCGGGGTTCATGGTACTGATGGTCGGGACAATAATGAGATCTCAATAAATTATGTCATGTCTGGAAAACAATGGAATAGAAATGATGTCAACATCTTAGATATATTTGCTTATGAGGTAGCACTCGAACTAATGGATAATGAGGATCAAGAACCCACGTCTATATATGAATGCATGCAAAGAAAAGATTGGCTTAAGTGGAAAGAAGCCATAAACGTGGAGTTAAACTCTTTAAAGAAGAGAGGTGTTTTAAGTCCAATAATCCGAACACCAAATGATACAAAACCAGTGGGATACAAATGGGTCTTTGTGAGGAAGAGAAATGAGAATGGTGAAGTCGTGAGGTATAAGGCCCGACTTGTTGCACAAGGATTCTCACAGAGACCAGGAATCGATTATGAGGAAACATATTCCCTTGTGGTGGATGCAACCACTTTTAGATTCCTGATAAGTTTGGCCATAAGAGAAAATCTAGATATGAGATTGATGGATGTCGTTACAGCATATCTATATGGCCCACTGGATAATGAAATCTATATGAAAATTCCAGGGGGTATTGAATTGAAAAATAAAGAGAGCTCTCGTGAACAACACTGCATAAAATTGAATAAATCACTTTATGGACTGAAACAATCTGGTCGGATGTGGTACAACACATTAAGTGAGTACCTCATAAAAGAAGGATACATAAATGATCCGATCAGTCCATGTATTTTCATAAAGAAACTCGAAAATAAGGGCTTTGTGATTATAGCAGTGTATGTTGATGATTTAAATATCATTGGAACCTCTGGAGAGATTTCAGAAATAGTCGAATATCTTAAGAAAGAATTCGAAATGAAAGATCTTGGAAAGACAAGATTCTGTTTGGGATTACAGCTTGAGTATATAAATGATGGAATCCTTGTGCATCAAATGGCATATACAGAAAAGTACTCAAGAGATTTAATATGTCCGAGTCTCACCCTTTGTCCAGCCCTATGGTCGTGAGGTCTCTAAACCTGGACACGGATCCATTTCGTCCCAAAGAGGACGGTGAGGATGTCCTTGGTCCCGAAGTGCCATATCTCAGTGCCATAGGCGCATTGATGTATTTAGGAACTCACACACGGCCTGATATATGCTTTGCCGTAAACCTACTTTCTAGGTTTAGCTCCTGTCCGACCAAAAGGCACTGGGACGGGATAAAACAAGTTCTTCGTTACCTACAAGGAACGAAAGATTTGGTTATGTTTTATATCAACAAAAAAAAAGATGGTTTAGTTGGATTTGCTGATGCTGGATACCTTTCGGATCCGCACAATTCTAGATCTCAGACAGGCTATGTGTTTACACATGGTGGAACGGTCATGTCATGGCGTTCAATGAAGCAGACACTCGTGGCCACATCCTCAAATCATTCAGAAATATTGGCCATATATGAGGCCAGCTGCGAGTGTGTCTGGCTGAAGTCGATGACCCAACATATACAATCAGATTATGAGATGCCCGAAGACAAGGGTCCAATCGTGATGTATGAGTATAATGCAGCATGTATTTCTCAGCTCAAAGATGGATACATCAAAGGGGACATGACAAAACACATCCTGCCCAAATTCTTTTCTACACACGAGATGCAGAAGGCCGGTGTAGTCCAAGTGATACAGGTCCGATCCAGTGACAATTCAGCCGACCTGTTCACTAAGGCCTTACCAACTGCGACGTTGAAGAAGCTTATACATCAGCTTGGGATGCGTCGACTGAAAGACCTTCAGTGATGCATTCATCATGGAGAGTAGTATGTGTTGTACTCTTTTTCCTTCACCATGGTTTTGTCCCACTGGGTTTTCTTGGTAAGGTTTTAAAGAGGCAACATTAAGCATACTACGAATCCTAAACAGTTATGGCGTCCAAGGGGGAGTGTTATAAATCATATGGTGGACGGCCCATAACTAGGCCCGGTCCATGACCGGCCCATGACCAGCCCATGAGAAGAGAGAGACGGCCCATACTATGTTTTCCTTTTACTTATCTATTTTGTACTTTTCCATATTTGTATTTTACCTTTTCCTAGTTAGACTAGGAATTGTTAGTTTTCTATTTATCTTATGACGGTCTAAAATATTGTATATATATGAAACTTTTAGGCTATAGAATAATATAAATTTTCTCATTGATTCACAACAAAACGAGTTACTTTTTTTTTTGAAACACTAACCGGGCTACTAACTATTTGTTCTAAACCGATGGTACATAGATGATTTTTAAAATCCTTCTTCTACCTTCGTCACGAGACGGAAATCGTTGCTTCACCCATTTACATATCTGTTTGACAGATGCAATAATAAGATAAGCATAACCATTATCAGTATATAATTGTTTGTTCAGTATATATAACAAAGCTTTCAGGCATAATTTACAAAACCTTATCAATTCAATATGAAAAAGTTGCAGGTGTCATGTTACATAGGTTAAATAAATAACGAATGGAATGTGTTAAATAAACTCAATATGAAAAATGTTCTCTACGTAATCTGATCACACCAACTAACTTAAGAGAATACAATTCCATATATCAATAAACTCAAAACGTTTGAAGTGTAAGTATGTGTTCCCAATATGACAGAGCCTGGTCACTTCACATCTTATGTTGACAGAGCCTGGTCACTTCACAGCATATAGTTACACCAATATATGATGTGGTTCACAAATATATAAGTAATGAGAGTATATACTTTTATATATCATTTTACGGCAGAAATGATAAAACTCAGTCCAAATTCAAACTCATAACAGTTGAAAAAGATCAAACACCAAAAAAAGATCAAACTCACTGTAATATATACATATAGATGTTGACTTTTTATATACTTTATAAAACCAAAAAGGGATAAGGGATATGATTTCGGTTTGGTTAACTTAGTGGTTTGGTAGGACACGATCACTCGATTTCAAATTGGTTAAAATAGTTTTAAGACATTTTTGGATCTTTTTGAATATAATAAATGGAATTAATGTCAAATATATTGTGTGTGTTCCTAAAGCTAAACTATCAACTTGCAAAGCGCAAATTTGCAAGGTTTTGGAAACAATTTAAATACAGAATAACGCAATTTATGTGCTTTTATGAAGGTTTTTTGAAAACTACATAATATTGGTTAATGTGAGTTTTTTTTTCTTTGAACACCGGTTAATGTGAGTTTCTACAGATATATTATATCAAGTATCAATATATATAGGGCATTGACGATCTCCCTGCGACTTTCTATAGTTAGCGGCGGTGTGAATTGAGACTCTTTATATATATAAATTCCAACCCAAACAAGGGGTGTTATAAATATATGCCTAGGTTTGGGTAAACGAATCGAGAATCAAAAACCGAACTGAAAAAAATGAATTCCAAACTAAACTGAAATTCATAAATAACTGGTCAGTCTGTATATTTCTGGAATAAAACAAAAAACAAAACTGGGCTAGAATCAAAATATTTAAAATATAATTTATATATTTAAAAATTAACTATATTCAGTTTTATATTTACCTAATATTTTTAAAATACTACTTATAAACCGCATACCCGAAAAATTAAATACCCTAATAATTTTATCCAAAATATTTAGAGTTATGTGAATTATCCAAAATAAGCAATTATCCAAATAGTTTTTTCAAAATATTTAAAGTTATCCAATTTACTCAATATTTCATACAATAAACTGAAAATCTGTTTTTTTTACTAGAATATCCAAATTTATCCAAAAAATCGGAACCGAATTAGAACCAAATTTATGGGACATTAGCCGATTCCTAACACTGTTACTCGAACAAAACCGAAAACCAGAATAGCCAAACTGAAATCAAATCATACTGAACTTAAATAACAAATTGTTTCTATATCTCCAGAACCAAAGACAAAACAAAAAAAAATTGAACCGGAATCAAACTGAAAACAAAATGCTCAGGTGTATATATGCATATGATTAAAAACTGCATATTGTATACTATCTTTATAATGTCTACGAAAACTTATATTAACTTTTATTACTTTTTGTCACTGCTTTGAAAACCGGATCGGACCGGCCAGTCAAACCGGTCCGACCGTGACTCGCTGAAGAAGCCGAGTCCGGTTCGGTTTAAAACCCGGATTTGTGAAAAATCGGCTGAAAACCGGTAAAACCGGTGAACCGGTAAAACCGGTGAACCGGGTCAATTTTAAAATCTGGTTCTTAAAATTAACATATAATTAAGTATTTTCAATTATTACTAGCTAAAATTTAATATTTTATAATTAGTGTTCAACTATCACTATTTAATTGATTTTTTATTTTATGAAGAAACAATGGGAAAAATATATTTTTGACTTTCATATACTATATTTATTTTACCATATTCATAAAATTTGAGATGTTAGTTGTAAAAATAAATAAATATGATAATTTTCATTGTAAATCATATGATTTTATCAATTTCAGTTTACATAGTATTCACTCTTCAGTTTTTTACAAATATATAGTTAGATTTATGTTTATTGTTTACATTTATTAACTATAGAAAAGAACAGAGAATTTATTATATGTAGAAGTAAAACTCATATAATATAAATATAAAATATATATAAATATACAATATATATATATATATATATATATATATATATATATATATATATATATATATAATTTTCATAAATGAAAAATCCAGTTCGACTGGTTGAACTGGTCCAACCAGTTAACCAGTAGCTACACCGAGTCAGTATTCTGTCCGGTTTTGAAAACACTGCTTTTTATACACTTTTATCCCGTGCAGGGTGAGGGATCTACCTAATTGATAATTATTTTGTAATCTGGTTTAATAATAATTTCAATACAACAGTGTTTTTAAAATCAAACATTTATTCTATTACTCAAACCATATGTGATCTACACAGTTCGATTGGAATGTAACAACCAATATAGCAAAATTTCTTGTGAAAGATTTTCGATACAACTATAAGAACATAACTACACCTAATTAAATATTATATGGACATCTTAGAAAAATATAATACATACTAATAATTATTATGCAGTAATGTTTTCTTTTATTTCAAACTTTGTTTTAACAATGACTAGAATTTGACCCGCACGTTTGTGCATATATTTTTCTTCATTTGCAGATTTATAAATTTGATATAATCATAATTTTTTTTTAAAAAAGTTTATGTTTTAGTGTTATATATTGTATAACTCTATAATCTTATTGTTTATGTTTTTATTCAACATTATTAATATACAGTGTTCTATTTTGTAAATTTACTTTGTTATTAATTTTTATTGTATATGATATATTTTAAAATTTATTTAGTTATACTATAGAAAGGATATTTGTTCAGGATAATTTATATTTTTATGTTGTATTTAAAATATAATTCAACATCTATCATTTTAGTATTTTGTGAGATTTAATAAGTAAATACATTGTTTTTTTAAATAATATAATCCTATTATTTTAGTAAATTGTATACATAGTAGCATCTATCATATTATTTTGGTAGATTTTATTGATATATGTATTTCTGGATGTTATAGTAATAACTTTTATATTTTTTCTTATTAAATTAAGATTTCAAATTTAACGTATGCTAATAATTTTAATTTTTTTATGAAAATATTAAATAGTTACGAATTTTAACCGATTTAACAGTGAATGATAAGTAGTTATTTAAATAAAATCACTAAAAGTAAAATTGGTTAATCTACCAATTTACTTTATATAGTATTTCTATTTTAATATAATATAGACTATAACTATAAATTTTATAAAATATCATATATCTTTTTCGTTTTATAATACAATTTTAATTAACATTATTTTACAATAATACTATATAAATAATTACGAAATTAATAAATGCATTATGTATATAAAATATTCAAAACTTTTTGTAGGATTTTGTTAGATTTTTTTCAACAGGTTTTCTTATAACTAAAAATAAAATTCATATTTATAGTTAAAATTGATTTTATATTAATACCCTTATTGATTATTAAGATTTTATGGAAATATTACATATTTGATTGATTAATGTAAATAATAAAATATATCATATTAAGTAATTAATTAAATATTTTATTATGATTTGTCAAAAGTAGATAAAAATATTGACTCTATTTTAACAAAATAGTTATTTAATGATTTGAAAATAATTATATATATATGTATGTAGCGGCTTTGGAGATTGGTTAGTTTATAGATTCGGAATATATTAACCTCTCGATTTTAAAATATCTTAACTAAGATGAAATTATAATTTATATATTCATCAATTATGCATATTCGATATATTTATGTTAATAATTATATTCGAAACAATATTATATAATTGGTATAGGTTATATTTACATGTGTAAATATAATTTGTTTTTTCTATAAGTGTAAATATATAACAATAAGCCACTGAATTTGTAAATTGTGGAGTTCAGTTTTGGTATATGTCATAGAATGAACCAATTCATCAATGAATATATGTTATTTTTTTATAAAAACACATGTATATATAAATGAAAATAAAGTTCACATATATTCTATATAAATATAATACAATATATAACTGTTCTATTAGTATCGTACTATACAAAATTTCTAAAGTATATAGAACTGAATGTGGGATTAAAATTTTAGTGTTATTGGCATATCAACCATTGTCATACCCGTATGGATTATTGGGTTCATGGTTAGAATTGGTTTAGCTATTATAATTATATGAAATATTTGTTAATCTCATATGCTATTAGGCGATGATATAATGATATTGTAAGTTTCAAAGTGATTAATGACATTGAATAGTTGAAAATTTCATCCTAATTATAAGAGATGTTATATTTAGTTCTAAAGGATTGTGAATACGTTGAAATTTAAATGATAACTTTTTAAGTAGATAAAAAGTAAGATTCTAAATTAATAGAGTAGATGATAACTAGATGGATTATTTATCTCTACTACAAGGTATAAACGAGCATATAGTAACTCTACCCTCTCTGATATTAGATCTCATTGGTTTCCGGCTGGCAGAATTTGGCGCTATGTCGCCTTTTTTCTCCTCCTTCTCCTCCTCCTCATATGTCAACAAGAATTAAAGATCTGTCAAAAAAGAGAAAATAACAAAAAAATTACAGAATATTTGTTTAACAAAAAATGACAAAGAAAAATAGAATATTTTTTTTTAAAATGTTCAATGCATGAATCTTATAAAATTTATAATATTTCGGTTGTTTGATTCGCTTTACATACATGCCATGGCTTTGCAAGATCATTCAGAACTGGTGTCTATTAATCGCATTGTAGATAGCACACAAATTAAATAATGTTATTAAGTTGTTAGAAAATATCTACAGGAAAATATAGATAATTATAAGTTATTAAGTATGATAAATTAAAATTTATATTTTTAATTGAGGTTGTTCAAATAAAACACAAATCAATAAAACAATATAATAATATTTGTTTATAAACACTTTACAAACATTGATCCATTAATAATATCTATAATATTATTTACAAAGTGATTTTTCGCAACAGAGCTCTCAAGTTGAAAGTTAGAGCGGCTAATATTGTTTATACCATTAATGAATAAAAATATATATTAGCAAAAAAATAAAAACTAATTTAATTTTTAATTAGATAAGTAATTAAAATTAATAATAGTAAGAATTATCCAAAATCTAAAAATATATTTTAAAATAAAAATAATTCCTATATATATTGTGTTCTTATCCGAAAATAATATTTAGATAAAAATTAAAAAATACAAAATACATAACTAGATATTAATCAATTAAAATTCTTAATTTTAAATAATTGAAAAGAGAATATTCATTGATTTCAAAGATTCCTTTATTAATAATGAATATAGTGTAGATAGAAAATTTTAATAGAATTATAACACGTAAGAATTTTCAAATGAAAACATGAATAATAACTTATCATTATAATATTTAATTAGTAATGCATGTATTAACAAGTATTATATTATATTTATACTATTATTTGCGAAGTGATCTTTCGCAATCAAACTCTCACGTTAAAAGTTAAAGTGGTTAATATCATTAATAACTTTAATTAATAAAATATATAAATTAGTCAAAATAAAAATGAATTTAACTTTTATTTGATCAAATAAGTAACTGTTCTTATTAATAATAAGAATCATCCAAAATACAAAAATAAAATAAAAAGATAATTCCTATATATATTGTATTTTTATCCGAAAATAATATTTTACTAAAAAGGTTAAAAATTAAAACAGAAAAGACAAAATTAATAATTTATCATTGTAATCTTTTTGTTAGTAATGCATGTATTAATACGTAATTACAAAATGTTTATGCCCGCATCTGCGGAAAAACACCTAGTAAAATAATAATTACAACATAGTTTCTTTATTTATATTAAATGATCTTGTAAGTAAATTCTTTTGTTTTATCCCGTACTTTTTATTGAATCTTTAGGAAATTACTAGCTTTGTCTTATTTATCGTAGGTAAAATTCAGAGCATTATTTATCCTGTACTTTTTGTTGGTGTTAGCATCCCTTTCCTTCTGAACTTGACAACTAATGAAAGATTAAAAAAAATTATTGATAACAATCAAAGAAGGCATGTTCGATACTCACTTCATTTATGGACCTCTTCCTCTTCGCGATTTAGAAGGCGGAAAATAAATGGAAGGCGGTCCAGGAGGCGGATAAGACATGGGATACGATGGTGGACACGCGACGACTTTGGGCCTACTAATAAATTGACAAGATCAGATTATTCATCTAAATAACAATTAAAAAAAAACAATGACAAGTAGAAGGACGTCAGTATATCACAAAACTAGAATATGCGAATGAGTATAAGAAGGAATACTAACTTTTATAGCGTATAGCTTCGCCGACTTCAACTTGAGAAGAGATAAACAAAAGCAGTAGAAGCATATAAGGTAGCAGATAAACAGTGCGCGATGTTTGTGTAACCATTTTGGGGTAAGTGTTAGACTTAGTTTGTCACATTGCCATTGCAAGAGCAGCCCATGATTTATATAGCAAAGCTGCAAAGGAAGCATCATTCAGTATCGACCTTTTCCATCCAACTTAATTTTATCTTCTACGTCAGCAAAAGGACTTTTTCAGAAGCTTTTTTTTATAGATTATGTAATGGCATGAGTAAGAAAAATATAAACAGATACAAACAATGATAATAGTCAGTTACATATAGTTCCAATTTCGGTTAGACGAAGTGATGAAAGAACCGACTCGAACCTAGAAAGTAGAAACCTATTTTATGAAATGTAGAAAATAAAAGTCATCTAGCACGTAATATAGACGACACATAATGGGTATGTGTCTAATAACTTGACCTCGATTATTAAATAGCGAGGTGTGATATTATTATATTTTATTTATCAGGTCGATTTGCTTCTTTAATTGACTTTTTACTTTCGTCTAGAGATGAAGGTGTTACACATTTACACACGCATCATATGTTTGCAATTAAGGTCGTGCAGGATGGCCTCTACTAGGCTTTCGTTTTCTTGCCTTACTGTTGGCTTCCTCGAAGAAGAATTATCCGATTTGACCTCCGCATGTAGGAGATGGTGGTGTAAATATTGAGGCCACTGTTTCACCATGATGCTCATATTAATTTGCCCCTAACCTTATGTATAAAAATCATATGACAATGAAATACCAATTATCTTTCCATAATATCATTTTCAGTGATATACTTATTAAACTTCTAAGCTCTAATTTTCCAAATCCAGTATAGTTCAGAATTTTGTAGTTAAGATAACTTTGGTGATAAGAGAAAGATATACACATGGATGTACTTAAAGTTTGGTAAAATTTAATGCACACACTTTTTCTTAACAGTCTTTATTTATCTTTATTTGTTATTTTCAACAAAAAACAAGCTTTATTTGTTTTTTTTTTCAAAAAAAATTGTTCGATTTTTTTATATATTTATCATAGATTATTCTACACTAAGTTGCAGCTGTGGCCCATACTTTTCACCTATTCTCTTCCTCTTCTTCACCATCCTTTTTTTAGTTGCGACATTCTTTTTTTTGGAAAAGTTTAAGTCTGAATTTGTCATCAAGATAAAAACATAAATTCGATGATTAATTATTTAAAAACTAACTTACTATATAAGACCCGTTTGTCTATTTTTGAAGCATAAGATACATTGTGCCTAAAATATACTTTCACAGCTTTAAAAGAAAATTATGGACATTTTTACCCTTCAAAAGCTGAAAATTAGTTAGGCTTATTGGTTTGGGTAACATAGTAGAGTAACTTTAATACGAACTGACCTAAGAATGTACTTGTTTAGATGGTGATTTTGATATATCATGGATTTGACCCCTTTTACCCCATGATATATATGCTTTATTGAGTCTATTATATATGTTTGGAGTATGTTTAATGGTATTTTCGGGTTAAATGTACGTTCTGAAGAACTTTGGCGATTATAGAGCTTTTTGAGATGCAGAGCTGTGAAGATGCGTCAGAAGTTTAGCTGCTGTAACATCCTGAGTTAAGGAAGTCTAGAGAAACCAAAGCTGATCTCCAACCTTAATCTACTTAACTGCTTGTTTTGGGGTTTTGTATACACTAGATCGGATTTCTCCTGCAAGTATGGAAGGTAAAAGTCTGTGTGTTTCTGGTTCCCTTTTTTGGAAAAGTTTATCTGAATTTGTCATCAAGATAAAAACATAAATTCGATGATTAATTATTTAAAAACTGACTTACTATATAAGACCCGTTTGGCTATTTTTTAAGCATGAGACACATTGTGCCTAAAATATACTTTCACGGCTTTAAAAGAAAATTATGGACATTTTTGCCCTTCAAAAGCTGAAAATTAGTAAGGTTTATTGGTTTGGGTAACATGGTAGAGTAACTTTAATACGAACTTACCTAAGAATGTACTTGTTTAGATGGTGATTTTGATATATCATGGATTGACCCCTTTTACCCCATGGTATATATGCTTTATTGAGTCTATATATATGTTTGGAGTATGTTTAATGGTATTTTCAGGTTAAAGTACGTTTTGAAGAACTTTGATGATTATGGAGCTTTTTGAGATGCAGAGCTGTGAAGATGCGTCAGAAGTTTAGCTGCTGTAACATCATGAGTTAAGGAAGTCTGGAGAAACCAAAGCTGATCTCCAACCTTAATCTACTTAACTGCTTGTATTGAGGTTTGGTATACACTGGATCGGATTTCTCCTGCAAGTCTGGAAGGTAAAAGTCTCTCTCTCTCTCTCCTCGTCTCTCGCTCATCTCTTCTCTCTCGGTCTCTCTCTCTCTACGCTCTCTCCTCTCTCTCTCTCTCTCGCTCTTCTCTCTCTCCTCTCTCTCTCGCTCTCTCTCCTCTCTCTCTCTCTCTTCTCTCTCTCTCTCTCTCTCTCTCTCTCTCTCTCTCTCTCTCTCTCTCTCTCTCTCTCTCTCTCTTCGGCGTCAGCGTCTAATAAAAGAAAAGATTGAGAAGATTTCCTGAGATGCAGAGGGGTAGGTACATTACCAATAACCCCATTATTCTAATTCAAAGGAATGATCACACATCATTGGAAGTGAGGGGTACATACATTACTGATGACCCCACTATTCGTCTACACTTTTTCAAAAGAAAAAAGGAAAAAAAAAATTGATAAGATGAACAAGATGGCCTGCATCAGCATCATTGTTCATTAGCGTTGAGATAATAAAAAATTCAGAGAAAGAGAAAAGAGGGAAGGAAGGGATTAGAAAAGACTGCATGATAGTCCAGATACTTGTCTGAGTAAGAGTCTATGTGTCTTGTGATCGATACTCCCAAGATTTAGCCTACACATTTATTTGCAGAAATGAGATCAGTAGAGATGTATGACAGATGGAATTAGTTAAGGTGTGGCTTGATGGTATGGTTGTTTAGCTAAGGTCTAGTACATGGAAGTGCCTTTGAAGTTAGCATGAATCTGATGTGGCTTGCAATAATATCGAGGTGAAATTAGTAGTTTTAAAAATTGCTTGAGTCCGTACGTTTTAAACCTCTTTCAGAGACTATTCTATGTTTTTCTTGAGGACAAACAAAACGATAAGTCTGAGGAGTTGATAAACCATGAATTTGACCACTTTTACCCATGGTATATATGCTTTATTGAATCTATTATATATGTTTGGAGTATGTTTTAGGGTATTTTCAAGTTAAAGTACGTTCTGGAGAACTTTGGTGTTATGGAGCTTTTTGAGATGTAGAGCTGTGCAGATGCGTCAGAAGTTTAGCTATGAATGGAAACCTTCCCATGGTGCGATTGAGCTCATATCTGGACACACGATAGATCTTTTAGTAGCTTTCATATGCTACTAGTTTGAGGTCCATCTGATGGTTAGATCTAAAGTTATGCTCGATTTACTGAAGAACAATCTGTCTGCTTCGCGAGATGATGCTGTCGAAGATACGATGGAGTGTCGATCGATACTGATGCCAGAAGATGGGTCAAGCCTATTTTATGACCGAATTAAGCCCATAAGTCACCACAAATTACCAGAATGTTCTTGGACGACTGGAAACCCTATATTATGTTTTCTAAGTCATTGTTGACATCTATGCTTTCTATTATTCTTGATTCTATTGTTTTCTATTAGTTCTGAAGAAAAGATCAATACTCCTTCAGAAATTGATTCGAACTCCATTGGTTTTATTATTGGTTTTATATATGATTTCTATTCAGACTATGATTTGTGTTATTGCTTTCATGTCTGCGCTAGTAATCATCCTGTTAGACTTAGGGATTTCATGAACTTAATGTCAAACTGATAATCTATTAGGATTACTAGGTTGCTTATAGATTTCTACACCAGGATGGCTTGTAATACTAGGATATAGAGTAGTTGGAATAACATGAGATTGTGACTAATTGCTTGAACCTAGAATCATAGGACAACTGAGAGGCGCGAAAGTGCAATCAATTAACGGAACCTGAGTCCTGTTGGATTAGATACTTAGACGCAATAGAGAGTTGGTCTAAGAATCTAGTTGAACATTATTGATCTGAGCATTAAAGCTTGTTCGAAAGAGGTATCGATCGACACCCTATAGGTGTATCGATCTCAGTATTGAATGTGAGAGTATGAGTACTGATTTGAACATGTTAAATAACAGCGAGAGTTGGATGTCTTATAATTGCATTCGAGTTCTAGAATTGAATTTATAAAACCTTTAATATCCTTGATTTGTGTTTTGATTCCCTTGAATGATAAATTTCTAGATCTAGCGCTTTCTCATTATAACTTACAAACAACTTCTTTATTTACTGTTTTAATATTGATTACCTAACTTAATCTTGATTTTGTTAGTCTATTGTGCCTACGTTTCCTGTGGATTTGATCCTCAAGTACTACAATAAATCTCTTATTTAAGAAAATATCTTGAAGTTTAATTTGAGCTTATCAAATTTGGCGCTGTTGCCGGAGAATACTAGATTGGCCATTAGACTTGATTAATAGGTTTATTCTAGATATTTTTTTCTGTTTTAGTTATTATTTGGAAGTTTCCATGTAATGTCCATAAATATATAAATGAAATCACTCCACTCCATATGTCACTTCAACAGTTCATAAATCATTATTAAATACAGTTCGAGTACTGGTCGTATATTTCAAGGGACTGTAGCGTGGCTAGTGTATTATGGGTTCTGGAGGCGAGGAATTCTGCATGGTGGAGATCTCCTCGCTAATACTTCTGATGAATCTTGTTTGGCAATGCCACCTCTGCATGATCCCGATGGCGGTGTGTGTATGTACGGACCTGTTTCATACCTAAAGTATTATATTCGGATATATGGTGTAACTAGAAATGTCTTTTATAAATTAAATTTATCAAGCAAAAAAAATATTTGAAAACACAGAAGAAATATTTAAATATAACCTTATTAAAATTGGGTTATCTTATACGATTTTATAATTTTAGTGGTGTTTTAAATATCCAGGGAATAGTCAATTGGTTTAGTGGCTTGTAGTCAATTACTAAATCTTTCAGAATTATCCATAAATCATTAAAGTTATTTACGATTTTATGAAAACTCAAACTATTTAGAGTATAACATTTGAATAAATGCACACTATACAAAACTATGTCCCTTGCTAGAACAATTTTCTTGTCCCAAGATTTTAAAATATATCATTACTTTCAGACATTCGTTAAATCTAGGGAGTCTTGCTGAAACAACATTGAAAAGTTTAGTCAAAAAAAAAAAAACAACATTGAAAAGTTTATTCTTTCAGTTGAACAATGCTATTTTTTCATAGTCACTGAACGATTCCACTATTCTTTCAAAACAAAATTCCTTCCCTCTTAAGACAAATTTTTCCTTTTTTTTTTCACATTAAAGACTTCTTAGTTAGCTAAAAAATAAAGATCACTTTGTCTTTAAACAAATATATTTTTCATTTTTCAGGCTTGGCTAACCCTTGTAAATCTCAGTACACGAAATCGATTTAACAATGACTCAAACCGACTTCATGTTACCCTTCCTAAACTACTTTACAAATTTGTATAAAACCACTTCATAAAACTGCATCTTCAAATTAAACTCCAACAAAAGTGAGCAAGAGTTCACGGGAAATGGGAAGAGATTTTCTTGTAGAAGTGAGTTTGTTAGTTTTTATCTCTAGTTTACAAGGCTAACAATCAATTTGACCAATATCTGGAAGCAATCGCTGAGAGACTCCATACAGTATAATATCCTCGAATTATAATATTCTGGTTTTAGATCTAGCCCACATGTATGAGATGAACAACAGATCAAATTAAAATTCACACATTTTGGAGATATGATACGTGTTAGGATTAGAAATGTAATCTATTATCCTTTGATATTTGATGGTATTAACCATGAATCTAAATGGTTTGTAAACATTATACACACAATAATAAAGAAACTCTATATAAAATATCTGCCTCTAGATGTATGGTTATTTTTCTTTTTAATTCTTTCTTTTCCCCCAAAGACACAACATATAAACTCACATTTGTAAGATGTTAACTGTATTAGTTTTTCTAGGATCTTAATTTTTTCCATTCACAATATTGTTTGAGGTATTTTTTTACTTTATCGATATTATAAGTTTTTTTTCAAAGACAAGAAAAGGCTATCAATTCTGATAGTATTGATGATTGAACTGACCTGCAGCTCCTACGAGACCAACCACAAATAATAGCCAAAAAAGAAGACGAAATAGGGAAGCATGTGATGTCTTCATCGCCATTGCGCTCTTCTTCTTTCAAATAAATAAAATAACAGTAACTATCGAGAATTAACCCCCAAAAAGATAACTATAGAGGTGACTTAAGAGAAATAAGCTTTCATATATCGATGCATAATAAGTTGAAGTTATGCAGGATTTAAATTAAATTGAACACGGTAGGGTTTTCAAACTCCACTATGAAGAAGTTGAACGCGGTTGGTGAGGTTTTCAAAGTTCAAACTACACTTCTCACGAAATTTCCACTTGTCGCGATAAGACCCAAGACTTTTTCCCTTGTTTACTTTTCAAAGTCCGTTATGCAGATGATTTTTTTTTCCATCTGAATTTGATTTATAGAAACTGAAAGATACAAGGGTGGAATTCAGACCGACGGAAATACCATAAAATCCCCGGAAACTTTGCCCACAAAAAAGAGTCAAGAGTCAAGAGCCCAAATAACAGGTAACACATACAACAACTACAATTATCATTAGATAAAATTACACTCCTACATCCAAACCCATAAACAATCCTAGACAAGGAGAAAGAAGAAAGTCCTCTAATCATTCAAACAGCCGGAGTTCTTGCCGAAAACCACACAAGCACAAGAGAAAGTAAGCGATGCAATGCCCAATACAAACGAAACTCAACATATGAACCTCCAGTTCACGGTACCAAGCCAGAACCACAAAGGCCTACCAAAATCGAGAGGAAACAAACACCCGAGATAAAAACCCCCTTTTCAACCGAACCTTCATCGGAAAGTCTAAGACCTCAACCTCTCTATATTGCTTCACTGAAGCCACCGAAGAATGAGAGAGACATAAGACCATCCGGGAAACACACTTATTAAAAAGTTGGGAGAAGGACTCCTTCTTAACTGAGATGGAGAGGTGTCAGGAGATCTGAAACGTCTGAAGGATGTTGGCCTGTTCTGCTCACCACACAACACCACGCACCATTACACCACCGCTTACACCGTTACTGGAACAAGAAAGAAGACAAACACTCAAACCCAGCCAGAAAGCTTTAGATTCAAACTCCCGAGAGAGACAAGAGCAGAGGACACAGATCTGAGGAAACTCGAAACCGGTTCCATCCATAGAACTTCACCGGCGCTAGACACGACCTCCTCTTCAAACACAATGAAAGACAAACCTCTAAACCTCCTCGCTCCTCAGACGAGCATGGATCTGATGGGGAAGAGATGCTGCCGGAGAGCAATCTAGGTATCACCGACCACTACAACCATATATGAAAGAAGACAACAAATCATCTCTGGTACCGGCGAGGAGCGCCAAACACCGGAGAACGGCAGATCTGGATCAGAAAAGAGGCTTGGCGGCGTGCTTGGTTGAGAGAGATATTAGGGTTTTTTTTTTTCCTTTCCTTTTCTCCTTTCTGTCCGCTATGCAGATGATCTTAAATCAAAATTTCCATTAACCATATTCAATTTTTTTTGAAGAAATATCTGTTCTTAAGCCATGCTTCAAAAACCGACTGAAGAGTCATATCCATCTACATCGACACACAAAGTCTCAAAAATTCGAAGGAAAAGGCATATCACTGCATCATCTTGCATCCACACACTTCAAGAAAACACTAGTTTAGTGACTACAATTCCAACTACGGTCAGTAGTTCCAAAGATGTGATTCCAACTTCTAACGGCTTTGCAACTATTAAGTGACTATGCGTAATGAGTTGTACATTGGTTGCAATTTAGAGACTAAAACTGTGACAATCCGTTCAGTGTGGCTCTGCAGAGCACCGACCTTAACCCATTTGTGAATCCTCACTGATATCCCAGATAGATTATTGGTGTTTTTGGCGTTCCTCGATTGGTGACAACTTGTCATGTGAGAGGATTGTTAAAGGATAAGGTCTTGGTTCGAAGAACGCCAAGCGCACCAATAACCTACCTGGGAAGTCAATGAGGGCTCACAGGTGAGGAGTTAGGATCAGTATGGGTTCACGGAATGGATTGTCACATAAAAGTTGACCTTTCCCCGTGCCTTGTCCTCATTTGCATGTTATCATAAATCACTTTCCGATAGGTCACTCAACATTCCACTACTCCAGTTCAAGCACATTTAACTTTGGAGTTCTAAACGGATGTGTGCCGGAAAAGGTAAGCGCACTTTGGTAACATAGGTAGCCAAATCAATTTTCTTAAGTATTTCCACATATCACAACTCAGAATGTTACAAAATACTAGTAATACGGTTGCTAATTTGCGATGAATTGGAACTCTCTTGCAACTAAATTATGTAGTGACACAATAGTAATAAAAAGAGCAACGTTTGTTCAACTAAAATTTATAGTCTTAAATGAATAGTTATAAATTAGTTACTTATATAATTATATCGTAGCTGCAAGATAGTATTAGTAGCTATATTTTTGTTATATGTTTGTGACTCTAATCAAAAGAATATCATTTTTATTATTATGTATATTAAATTTATGACTGTTTTACCACTACTGATTTGTAGTAGTGACAAATTTGTGGCAACAATTTTGTGACACTTTTTTACTGTGATAAAAGAGTAACAATTCAGTGGCTAATTATTTGTATGAAAACGTATCACACAAAGTTTGTATGTGTACTGACTACTGAGGTTTTATTTTCGATTAAAGACTCGTAGAATCACTACTTTGTGACAAACTTTCATTTAGCTGTTATTGAAAATTATGTGTGGGAAATATTTTAATTGAAGTGTAGCTTAATGGTTATTGACTTATTTCCACATGTAAACAAATTAGTTCTCATGTCAGATTAATATAGTAAAAGTTAATTTTTATGTTTGCTACACACACACACACACACATATATATATATATAAGTACAATTATTTTGTGACTTATTTGACACTTCTAAATATTAATTTAGTCATAAAGAACTCGTTATCACTATTTTGCCACTACTGTCATATTTGTTTCAATAGTTGTCTAAAATAAATTGTGTTCAGATTTGGTTTACTATATATAAATATCATTACAGAATAATGTAAGAAACCCAAAAATGAGTTTATCTTCTTATAAATTTGAGTTACTAATAAATTTTAACATTCACAAATATTTACAAACATGGATCGTCCATTTCTATTACATTTATGTATAGTAATTTTGATTTGGATTAAATTTATTCAGTTAGATTGTCTTACAATAATTATTTTTTGAGTACAATCATATCAATTTACATATAAGTTTTAAAAATCAAGGGAATAACATTTTGAGTTTAAAGTATCTTTAGCTACTAATTTGTGATGGCAAAACATATGGAAGTTACAAAATAATCGCAACTAATAATTACTACTTTGCCACTGCAATTATATTTGTTTAAATAGTTTTTTGATGAAATGTCAAAATTTATTAATCATCAGCAAAATAGTGTTTATGTACAGAAGGAATCAAAAATAAATCTTTGTCTATGTGTGTATATGAAACCAGAGATGCATCAGACCGCAAAGGCGCGAGTTCTCCAAGTATTTCACTGACAGAACACAGTTTCTTACTGTTTTCGCAATCACCTTAGCCAGTTGGCTGACTTGTCGAAGCTTTTTGAGATGCCTTCTATCATTCCTCTCTCTTCATATCATGGAGACTGTAGTCTGAAACACTAATCTCAGCAGCATGTAAGCAAGACGATCAAAAGCATGAGTGACGAGATGATCAAGTGTATCCTCCCAGTAAGGATCAGGGGGACGACCCAGAAGTGTACCTACCACCTCCAGCCATAATGTGTAAGTTTAGAGACATGCAAAAAACAGATGATCCCTCAATTCGTTTGGCTCACCACGAAAAAATACATCCTTAAACCTGACCCCATGCACGCATACGATCACCGTAGACAGCCTGTTTCTGATTGCAAGCCAGGTGATAAAAGCAAACCTTAGCACTCCCAGTGAGGACCAGACCAGTTTAGTCCATGTCATGGTTGGACTACGCGCTTGGACCTGTTGTCAAGTCTCAGAAGTAATGAATACCTTACCAAAATCGGTTTCGTTTCTCCTCCATAACACAATGTCTGAACTGATACGATCCTCCACCAAGTTGTGAGCTTCAACTGCCTAGATAAGAGACAACATATGCCTATCGCGACTTCTGCAGAACATCCAACCCTCCTCGCTCCACACATCACAGACCAAAGCTGTCCTCGCTATACCAACTTTCTGGGTGCCGATCTCACTTGCAACCTCAATTAATCTTCCCATAGGATGCCACAAATCTGTCCAGAACCGAACAGCCTGTTCGTTGTGAACTTCCATACGAACAAACTGTTTTGCAATAGGCCGCAGCTGCAATAGTTTCCTCCAAACCCATGATCCCAGACCAGTATCTCTAATGTCCCAGAAAGACTCTTGGCGCACTAGGTGCTTTCTTACCCAATCCGTCCAAAGGGAATTATTGCCATTGAACAATTGCCATATGAGTTTTAGAGAGAAAACCATAGATATCTCCCCGATGCTCAGCACTCCCAAACCTCCTTCCTCCAAAGGCTTACAAACCTCCCTCCAAGCTACCTTCACTTTAGTAGTATCGTTCGAGGACCCACTCCAAAGAAAAGTAGAACACATGCTATCAATATCATCCATACAAGCTTTTGGAAGGCAGAAAGCTGAGCACCAAAAGTTTGTTGTACTAGCAGTGACTGATTTTATGAGGATGAGACGTCCTGCAAATGAGAGACACTTGCTTATCCAGCTTTGGAAGCGAGCTCTGATCTTAGCCAAAAGAGGCTTATAGTCATTCCTTGACATTATTTTTGTTGTAAGAGGCAAACCAAGATACTTAACCGGTAGTCCTGAAACAGAAAAACCAACATATACAACCTTCTCTTGAAGCCTATGCTTGTCTCCCCCAGCCGCAAACACAGTAGACTTTGCGATTTAATACAAAGTCCTGAAACTCTAGCAAACTCATCAAACACCTCAATAGTACCTTCCAGTGATGAAGGCGAACCATTTGTGAAGACCATAATATCATCCGCAAAACTCAGATGAGTCAGCATTTTTGACGCGCAGAGAGGATGGAACCCTATTCGCCTATTAAGAACCTCTGAGTTGAGGAGCCTAGAGAGGACATTGCTGACGATGACAAACAAGTACGATGATAAGTAGCAACCTTGTCTGATTCCTCTGGAGCTAGAGAAAACCTTCCAGTTCTCCATTAACCAAAACTGAGAAACCAGCAGTGTCAACACACCTCTTGATCCATGTTACCAAAAGATCTGGGTAACCCATGGCTCGAAGGGTGCCTTCTATAAACATCCATTGCACAGTATCAAATGCCTCTGATATATCAAGTTTGATGGCTGATCGAGAAGAGATCCCTGGCTTGTGATAGTTCTTCACTAACTCTTTTGCCAGCAAAACATTTTCAAGGAGGAGGCGTCCTTTGAAAAAAGCACATTGATTCATTTCAATCGCTGAAGGAAGGGTAGCTTTGAGACGATGAGCCAGAATTTTAGATATGACTTTGTACACGATAATGCAGCACGCGATGGGTCTGTAATCCGCCATACGTTCTGCCTCTGCAGATTTTGGCATCAGTGAGAGTACAGTTGCGTTTGTACTTCTAGCTATAAGACCAAACAAGAAGAAAGACTGCACTACCACGATCAAATCTTTCCCCACTACAGGCCAGGCTGCCTTATAAAACTCCATCGGGTATCCATCCGGACCAGGAGCCTTATTTGCTACCATAGAAAACAATGTCTTTTTATTTCATCACCCTGCACTGGTCGAACTAGGTCCGCCGCAACTTCAGTAGAGCATCTGTAATCCACTGCCTCCTGTAAATACTCCATAGAAGCACCCTCAAAATTTTTCGGCTGGCCATTGAGGAAGGAATCAAAATGTGAAACTGCTTCTGCCTTTATTTCTTGCAAATCTGTTAAAACCCTTATATCACCCACTACGATCCTCCTGATTGCATCACACATTCAACCATCAAACACTTAACTGAGGCTCACGTTGAACTTAGGAATTATGGTCACGAAGATTGGGTAACTATAATTTCTATCAAAAATCGGGAAGAGTTTTGGTTCTCAAACACCTGAAACTTCATATTTCATATTCGGTAGCTCGTGCCATATAACCAAAATCCGATTTTATCTTTCTTGGTGGATCTCGGTGTGTGTGGTCTAATAGTCCTAAGCGGATATTTTAGGTAGGAATAGGTAAATAGTGAAGGCTGGTCCTGACTACATGGAGGTGGCTAAAGGTGGCAACAACTGAACACTAAATCCTTACCGAAAAGAAGACACGTGTCCAGCTGATTAATCACAAGCAGCTGCATGAGGGGGACAAGCAGGTATGCATGTAACTCAGCCACAACACATGAAGCACACGTAACTTTCTGAGTTAATGCCCAACTTCTGTTACCCAAATGTGCTAAACTACATCTGATTGATCCACATTCATATCCGATCATACTACCAGTACTTCTGAGCTGTCAAAAATTAATTTCTTCTACCAAATTTAATTTTATCTAACTAATTTCACTCACTACCCTTCCTATTTATCTGACTATTTTCTCATCTAAATAGGACTTTTTAAGCCAAAACAAAGCACTTATGATTCACTACATTTCCCGAAGAATCTTCACGTACACTTAACTCTTTCAAACTCAACTTCAAATATAAGCACCTCTCAAGCGGGTTAACACCACACGGATTTCTATCATATGATATTGGATTATCCTCCCAACATCACTTGCGGTCTTTCCATTACAACATTTTGTAATCTTTTCGGAACTATAAGAGAAGTAATTTCTTGACCGATGTAACTGATATTTTAACACTTCAACTTTTACTCCGAACACAATTACTTTTCTAAGTTATTTGTCCTTTGGACTTTGACTTCTCATTTTTGAAAAGTTTCCTTTCTATTTTTGTCTTTCCGGGGCTTCTTGAATTTCTAAAGACTTTTAAACACTGATCCAACCATTCAATTTTACATACTATTTTCTCATGCCAATTTCATTCTAATTCTTTATCCATCTTTGTTTCACCCATTAGAACCTAAATCACTCATCAAAACTGTCTTGGCTCGAATTTTCTTATTCAACCATATTTGTGGCCATATATCCATCATTTTCCCTTTGGCCATTCTTCGGCTTCGTCACGTTCTTATTCTTATTCAGGGTTATTAAAATTCTGGTGGAAGAGATCTAGTGGTTGCAAAGATAGTGAAAGTGAGAGCGAAGCAAGCTTTTAGTTGTTTTATACTGCGAGAGATAGCAGCATACGGCGGTGATAGACAGCGGTGTGTGGCGGCAATGTTCGAAAACAGCATGAAGTGGATTGAAACGAAGAAGTGAAATAGTCTGAGGTTCGTGATCCACTACAAAAACTATAAGAACTATAAGAGATGATGAAAAAAAGATCTGCATACTGCAGTAAGGAATAGTATAATAACAACAATAAGATTCATCGAACCAGATTCCTTGAGGAGTAAAATCTTCCTGAAGATCGCTGCAAATTTTAGGTAACAATCTTTAAATTTTAGATCTGGATCTGAATAGGTGTAAATAAAGATAATGGAGCAAACAGATGTGGAAAGGATGATCAAGGATAAGGTAAGATCAGGTGAGTTTGATGGGTCACACTGTTTTGATAAGCAAACGCCGGTGACGACATTGTGCATCAGAAAACAATTCTCTCTCTCTCTCTCTCTCTCTCTCTCTCTCTCTCTCTCTCTCTCTCTCTCTCTCTCTCTCTCTCTCTCCATATAAAGAAGAACTTTATGTTATGTCTAATTTTATTTTACATATCTAAGAAGAATTTGTGGTGAAACTAAAAATTATTACTTAGTCAAAAGAAAATAAAATAAATTATTTGTAACTCCTTAACATCTAGCTATCTGCAAAAAACCAAAGAAAAAAAATAAAAAGGAGATAAAATTTGTGTATTAATAACTTAAGATTATTTTCATCATGTTTTGGTTGAGATTGCATATTAAGTATCAGAGCTATTCAGTCATTAGTGATGCAATGTCTAGTTTGAGAGGAGCATAAAGGAGATAACTGAAATGTGAAAGGTCAAAAGTATTATCTGCCTGGACACTATCGGCCAATGACGCAAAGGTCGTTGTCTAAACACGACAGTATCATTACGAAGTATGTGTGAAAGGTGAAACAGATTTCTACGGGATCTTGGAAGAGATTATTTAAGTTAGATATTTAGGGTTAGTGAAGTTGAAACTGATATCTTGCATATTTTCATTGTTTTAGCTATCCATTTTATGCATTTTTGATCTTGTAAATTAGGATTTAGACATCTTTAGGATCATATTGCATTCATATGTCCTTATCAGGTGCTGGAGTATCCTAAGGGGTGATTTGAGATGTTTAGGAGCATTGTGATCCAAAAAGAAGTGAAGAATGAAGTTTGGCCAAGCCAATACAAGCCATTCCTTGAAGTTGCACGAGCCTGACCCAGGGAGAAGGCTGCGGGTTCCCTTACCGGCGCGGCCGAACTGTTTGGTCGAGAATTGGAGAAGACGCGGGCAAGACCACACGGGATGTCTTATCCTCTCTCTCTCTCTCTCTCTCTCTCTCTCTCTCTCTCTCCATATAAAGAAGAACTTTATGTTATGTCTAATTTTATTTTACATATCTAAGAAGAATTTGTGGTGAAACTAAAAATTCTTACTTAGTCAGAAGAAAATAAAATAAATTATTTGTAACTCCTTAACATCTAGCTATCTGCAAAAAACCAAAGAAAAAAAATAAAAAGGAGATACAATTTGTGTATTAATAACTTAAGATTATTTTCATCATGTTTTGGTTGAGATTGCATATTAAGTATCAGAGCTATTCAGTCATTAGTGATGCAATGTCTAGTTTGAGAGGAGCATAAAGGAGATAACTGAAATGTGAAAGGTCAAAAGTATTAGCTGCCTGGACACTATCGGCCAATGACGCAAAGGTCGTTGTCTAAACACGACAGTATCATTACGAAGTATGTGTGAAAGGTGAAACAGATTTCTACGGGATCTTGGAAGAGATTATTTAAGTTAGATATTTAGGGTTAGTGAAGTTGAAACTGATATCTTGCATATTTTCATTGTTTTAGCTATCCATTTTATGCATTTTTGATCTTGTAAATTAGGATTTAGACATCTTTAGGATCATATTGCATTCATATGTCCTTATCAGGTGCTGGAGTATCCTAAGGGGTGATTTGAGATGTTTAGGAGCATTGTGATCCAAAAAGAAGTGAAGAATGAAGTTTGGCCAAGCCAATACAAGCCATTCCTTGAAGTTGCACGAGCCTGACCCAGGGAGAAGGCCGCAGGTTCCCTTACCGGCGCGGCCGAACTGTTTGGTCGAGAATTGGAGAAGACGCGGGCAAGACCACACGGGATGGCTTATCCGCGCGGCTTAGACGAGACCTGGACGAAAGTTGAAAATAACGCGGGTCGAAGGCAGCGGGATCGACCACCCGCGCGGGCGAAGACGAAGACGGGCAGCAATTTGGCCGCGGGTCTGGTAGCGCGGGTCTCGACAATGGAGTTGACCCGGGGCATGTTTTATCATTTGGTCGAGATTTAAGAGATTTCAAGGGCCTTTGGGTCATTTGTCTTGATGTTTTTAGGTTTTCTAAGCTACGTATAAATACTCTTGTTATCCCCAAAGTAGGACTTATCTCTTTTTCTCTTTAAAAACACAAAAAACACATTGGTGAAAGTTCATCCTTTGAATCTAAATCTCATTTTGTTCTTGTGTTCTTGAGTGTTCTTGAGTGTTTTACTTCTTTCTCTACATGATTAAGCTTGAATCCTTCTTGGGTTTAAGAGTAAGCATGTGGATTAGTGAGTAGATCTATTTTGGATTCATGGGTTAGGGGGATTAAGGGTGATTAAGTGTAGATATAAGGTGTTTAGTGTTAGATCTTTATTTTTCTTGCTTGTTGAGTGATTTTAAAGCTAGTTTAGAGTTAGCCTCTCTATTCTAGAGCTCTAGGCATTTCCTGCCCGAAAGGTGTTTGTGGAAATGCTTAAACCAACTCTTCAATGCTTTTAGCTTGCTTTGCCAAAGAGATTTTGTAAGACCCGATCCCGGCCTCTCGGGCCGCGGTCGATGCCTCACGTCGCTCGGTCCACACACTGACCGAACCTCTAAAATTTTTTCGCCCTTTATTTAAAACATCGTCCATGGGCGAGGGCTAACTCAGATCTTTGCTCAAGACTACCTTAGTCATTTACTAACTTAGATCATTTCAACACATACGCAGCGGAATAACAACTATCATCCATTGGTCTAAACCAATCTAACACTTGTCGGGTCGAATCCCCTCAGCTAATGGTTAGTATACTCAACTACCAGCTAGCTCCAAGGTCGGTTCTGAACCCAAACCAAGTCATACAAATCCGAGGTTCCATTCCCCTAAACCATTCTATCTAGATCTAAGCAACATTGCTAGATCGTACCTTTGCCACATCCACGGAGCTTGTTAGCTCTTTGTCTTAGCTGACTTAGCTTGCTTATACCTGCATAAACTCTTACCTTGGGTACTTAGTCATTCAACCAACCATCCCCACATACCAAATAACCTTTGGGAAGTCTTCAATAGTAATTGATATGCATTTGGCTCATCTCAGTCCATGCATCATCCAATATCCTTACGCTTTGTAGGATATAATACCAAGTCTTCTCATGAACTACTAATATCAAGTCCTCACAAGGACTAATAAGGCCCATCAGATCCTAAGTCATTCAACCAACCACCCCACATGACTCATAACTGATGACTCTTCACACTTATCAGACCGGCCGAGAAACCATGTCCCAATGGACCCGATCAGTCTTGCTCTTACAACCGGTGCATCCTTTGATCCAGAGACGACACCTTGATCCATTAACCAAGGATCAGGTCATTCAGCCTTGCCCAAGATCATATAACACACGACCTTCCTTGCACAAGTACACCCAGCACAAAACTAGTGGTCTACACCACCTAGTATTGGCAGTACTCTTCTTCATGGCTCTCAGCCAATGCTTTGCACAAAGCTTACCAACGCCAAGGTTGATAACTCACATTACTTATGATCAATATCATAAGTGACAAACATATCTCAGCACACAAGCATATTATCAGATAACCTAACACAAGGATCTGACCTCAATATACCCTCAGGTGCAATTTCGACCTCAAGCAAACCTGCTCCAAAAATTAATTAAAATTTATGAAAACTCCTGATAAATCCCCACTAAGATATTTCCATGATCAGAATCCAATGGATCGACCCAGACCATATGGATTTCGACCATGATCAGTCCAACCGATCAAAAGTTGACATCATCAAATCAATTCCCAAAAACTAAATAAAATTCATGATAATTCATGATAAATCCTAATTAAGAGATTCCCATAAACAGAATTCTATGAATCGAACCAACCATATAGATCTCGACCAAGAACAATCCATCCGAACCATGGACTTTCATGGTCTCTTTGATCCAGCCAAGGCCTAGGATCAGTGCTCCATATCTGAAACATCATCATCCAATAACACAACAAGATATAGATGAAGATCATAGTAGAAGAAATCAGAGATAGGTGTAACCAAACGGACCAGACCAGACCATGTACCAAACGGATCGTCCGCATGCCATGTCCGGTGGTCTTTGGCCACACCTGTTACCTTATCAGGAACGACCATGCTCCTTCAAGCACACCTCCATCAATACCTTATCACATACTTCCAGTATTTATAATATCCAATCATGGGTCGTGCCCATCATCCCTTCCATGGAACTTCCATGAAACCAGTTTCTGCACTGCATCCGCCTTCAAGGCTGTTCATGCCATTGAGAGTGGAGTCCAGCCTTATCCCTTCTCTCCTGAACATTTGAGTGTGATCTCCAGAAATACAGGAAGTCTAGGAAGTGCTCATCCATGATCAAACACCACCCAAGGGTCGTGCATCACTTCGCCCTTCAGTCTCCATAAAACTGCCTTTCTACACACATCTGCCTTCAAGGCTGTCTCAACCATTGGAAGTGCATTCCGGCCCTCGATCTCCTCTTCTGTCTATTTGCGTGTGATACCAAGACATAGAGGAAGCCTAGTACGTGATCATCCATGATCAATCACCACCAAATGGTCGTTCTCAACTCCCCTCTTGATTGCCAACAAAACTGTCTCTTTGCTGTCTTCACACTACTCTTGGTCTTGGATGGAGCAATCCCGACCATCTCTCTCTTTTTCTCCGGTTTTATTTGTGTTTTAGAATGTAAGAGAAAGCCTCTGTGTGTCTGCAAGGCACGGAATTGCCTTTCCCCTATAGAAGAAAGGTGGTTATTTCCTATAACCGTCGCCCAGTTTCTGCCCAGTAACCGTCCTTGGCAGTTTCTTCCTTTTCTTCCTTTTTATTTATGTCTATGGCAGTTACCAGACGTCCCTGGAAGGCCTAAATTCTCCTAGACACATCACACACAAGCCTAAAGAGATTGCCCATGCCCATGACCCAACCACAAGAGCCCACCAACCCATCGGCACCCATTGGTCGCCCACATGGCCCGACCACTGTCCGGACCTGGTCCAACTGCCCGAGACTTGAACATTCAGTCGAGCTAAGTTGAGCTGATCCCCAGCTGTCCCAGATGATTGAGCTAGTAGTTCAGCTAGTGTCAGCTGACCAGTGAGTGTGGAGCTAACACACTCTACTTGAGCTCCAACCGAGCTTCGTCCAGCTGGTTGAGATTCTTTCTTGCACCTCCTAGCTGTTATACACTGCGTCCAACTAGTTTTATTTATCTTATTAAATCCTTCTAAGTCCCTTGGTCTATTTCCAAACATAGAATTAGTTTTTTCATGATCCATTTTGATCATACACTTCACTACAGCTTGTTCACGATCAATTCTCATGATCTGATCCCAAGCAATCTCGTTTCTGATGAAACGTCTATGTCCCATGTCAAGTTCTAGGAACGGGGACATGACAGATTTGTTGTTAAAGGAGCTAAGATTGCTATTAGACTTATTCTTATTGACTGCTTTTGTTATTACAGTCAAAGGGATTTGATGTATTGGATAACTCTTGCAAATGAGCATTCATCTTGAGAAAGAGCTTGTTTAGTGTGGTGTCTAGGCATAAGGAAATATATTGATTGAAAGTTTGCCATCTTAGATTTAATATTAATCACCCAAGATCAAATCCCTAACCCTATGGATCATATCTTCTCATCTTAAAAGAAAGTTTGTCTTTTTATTGCTTAGTGTTCTTGTTCTTAGTTCTTACTATCATCTAAACCTAGTTGCACTTAGATTAAGTAAATGCCTGCATTCTCTCTGTTTTAAAATGTCTTAGGATTGGATTGACTCATTTACTACTTTGACCAAGGACCCTTGAAAAATCCATTGTCAAATTTGGCGCCGTTGCCAGTTCTAAGTTGATTTTGATATTGGGATTTGGTCTTTGCTTGAGACTAAGTCTTATTTTCTTTTTCCAAGTTACTGATTCTC
Source organism: Brassica juncea (assembly GCA_018703725.1). Classification (NCBI taxonomy): domain Eukaryota; kingdom Viridiplantae; phylum Streptophyta; class Magnoliopsida; order Brassicales; family Brassicaceae; genus Brassica; species Brassica juncea. Next base: position 34,599,107 of record CM031935.1, on the reverse strand, counting down.
CTTCTTCATCTCTCTTTGCATTTCAGGTGTATGAACTTGAGGAGCAGAGGTTCATCAAGACTAGTTCCAAGAGTTGAAAGCATAGCTGCGGAAAATAGCAAGAAAGAGAAGAGAAGAAGAGCAACAGGCTCACTTACAGATATTGGGGTTTGAGATGGAACAAAACCAGCATCAACCTCAAGATGGAGTTGTCCCAGGGGGCAATGGTCAAGGACCTGCCAACCTTAGACCAGAGAGAGCTCCTCAACAACAACATCCACATCGCCAAGCCAGAGCCATTGGGACCTATGATCAACCTCACATTCATGGTCATAGCTTGGAAATCAGAGCACCAGTTGTGGAGAACAACAACTTTGATATCAAGTCGGGGCTGCTCAATGTGATTGAGAACAACAAGTATCATGGCCTTGCTGTGGAGGATCCACTTGATCACTTGGACAAGTTTGATATAGCTATTGTGGCCTGTCCAAGATTAATGGAGTCTCTGAAGATGCTTTCAAGCTGAGGCTGTTTTCTTTCTGAAACGTGCTCAAATTACCCTAGAGCAACTTTACTCTCATCAAAAGAGGTCAAGTTGTAGTACTTAGGGATCGAATCCACAGGGAGCTGGGGCACACACTAGATCTTATTGTAACTAAGCTAGGTTGAAGATTTCAAAGCAGTAAATTGCAAGTAAAGTTAGAACTGGTGAGCAAGACAATTACTCAATTGATTGATTAGGGGGTTTAGCAGTTATGATGAAGGCGTTAAAATTAGGATTACTATTCAGGTTATCAGGATTATAATAGTATGAATGCCTATGTGAGATGCTTGCATGATATTATAGAACCCAACGGTAACAATAACCGTACCACAGTCGTTTTCTAGGTTATCTATTACTAGAACCAATGATTCACTACTTAGCGCATGTCATAATCAGGAAGGCATCGATCGACATAGCCTCGCGTCAATCGATCGATGTCTCTATAGGAGAATCGATCGATGCGCCTCTAGTAAGATTTAAGCGCGAGTTGATAACAATTCACCAGAGATTTGCTAGACCATGATGTCGCTTGCGCCTAGCAAATTCTGACTCAAAGAAGATAGATCCAAGGATAATATCCACTGTCATCATGTATAGGTTAGCTACTCCTATACAAGCATTAAGAACAATCTTCTAAGATGAATATCACATGCTCAGGTATTCATATTTGAGGCTAATCCCTCAAAACCTATTTGAATCCTAAATCTAACAAGGGTGTTACTCAGACATAGCCAAGCAAAGCATCATAAAAATTAAATAAAACTGCATAGATAGAATAGATAGAAAATAATGGTGTTCAAGAAAGCTCTCAGTAGTAACTCTCTCTCTCTCACAAAACAATGGTATGAAAACCTTTAGGTAGGAACTAGGTCTAAAAAGCTTCTCTTTGCCAAAACACTTAGGCAAGATATAAATACTAAATAATTAGGTTCAAACTCGTCAGCGGTATCTTGGTAAATAGATGGAGTCTTGGGCTTCAAGTCGGCTGTTACCAAATTGGGCTTTTGTGTGTTTAATATCTTTCGATATCACTGAAGATGTATCGATCAACGCGTCTCTCTCCGTGTCGACCTTGGGTGGTGATATGGTCATCTCGGGTGAAATCTCTAAAGTGCTCCAAAATGCTCCAAAACACTATTTTTCCTCCAATTTCTCTTGAACCTGTAAATATGCTATCTAGACTCCAAAATAGATTAAATATACCCTAAAACTCTTATATACCATGACTAAAATCGAGTCAAATTCATGGTATATCAACTCCCCCAGACTTACCCTTTTGCTTGTCCTCAAGCAAAAACAACTGGTAGTCTCTCTGGAAAAGGTTTGAAAACACGAGGGACTCAAAAAGTTTAAAAATCTCAGTCATATCTTCCTAGTAGTGCAAGCCAAGTCATAAACATCCTAACTACAAAAGCACATTATACCATATTCTAGTATAGCAACCAAGTTCTCCTAGTCAACAACTCAACCAATCCTGTCTGACAATCCCTTTTACTAACCTCATTTCTTGCATAAAATAAAAGTGTAGGCTTTACCTTGGGAGTATCGATCAAAGGACACATGGATTCTTACTCAAGCAAGTTTCTGAACACACAGTCAGTCTTCTCTGATCTCTTTCTTCTCTCTTTCTCTCTTCTCTGAACCCTTATAGTTTCAATTTCAATGGATAATGATGCTGATGCAGACCATCTTGTTCATCTTATTGACTTTTCTACTTTTGTAGCTCTTACTTTGACAAAGTGTAGCGAATAATGGGATCACAGGAGACACTCCTACCCCTCGTTTCCACAATGTGTGATCATTCCTTTCCGAATTATAATACTGGGGTCATAGGAGACACTCCTACCCCTCTGCATCTTCCAGAAAATCATCTCAATCTTTTATATTTAAGGTGCTTGAAGAAAGAGAGAGAGAAGGGAACCAGAAACACACAGACTTTTACCTTCCAGACTTGCAGGAGGAACCCGATCCAATGTATACCAAGCTCCAAGACAAGCAAGTAATGTCAAATTAGGTTGGAGGTTAGCTTTGGTTCCTTCAAACACTCTCAGTAGGTGCAAACATAGTAGACATGTTGATCCACTTTAGTATCTCTAGTACTTCTGTAATTAGTGAATCTAAGACTGGTCTAGAAAGTGGCAAAATAACAAGTAATAAATCTAGATAAGATCATTGTCCCCTTCTTGACTCAGTAAAATTTTTTTGAAAACATTTTTAAATAAGACTCAAAATAATAGATAATCATGAGTAATTTCCCCAGACTTAAATTACACTGTCCCTAGTGTAAAGCAGTCGTAGTTTATAAAAACCATAATATAAATGCGAAAGTAAACAAGTTAGAACATTATACATGATCGATACCATATCGATCGATGTAGAAGAAAGAGTGTCGATTGTGGCGGATGTAGTGTCGTCGATTGATGTCGACTTGGTCGCGTCGGTCGATAGAGATGGCAAACGTCTACTCGGATCTTTATTTTTTTTAACACCTGCATAAATATAAAGACGAAAATAAATACTAGTAACTAATATTAATAATAATATTACCTAATAGTAGGTTGCCTCCCACTCAGCGCTTTGTTATAGTTTTTAGCTTGACTTTGGAGGTTGAATGGCTTAGTTGGGGTGAAAGCAGTTGTTTGCTGGTGTGCAAACATCCTCTTCTTCTGTGGACTGAGATGCAGTGAAGCTTTTTGTGGCATCATCTGATCTGGTCCACCTCTTTTGCATATCTGCTAACTCATCTGTCAGCAATTGTAGCCTCCTCTCAAAGTTCTCAATGTTGAATTGATGCTTTCCAAGCTTATTATAAGCTTACGCTGATGGCTCTGTCAGTTCCTCATGTATTGAAATTAGCACACCCAGTCTGTCCGTGATGGTTTCCTGTCGGACTGATGGTGTATCAGTATCGATCGATGCTGTTGCTTCAATGTCGATCGATGTCGTAGTGACCCCGCCGATCGATGCATGTGTTGGCATATCGGTTGATGTGTAGGGTGAAGGGCGAGTTGCAAGTTGTTTCTGAATAGCCTTGATCACCTTGTCTATCCCCTCTGTCCATGAATGCAGAATAGCAATGCTGCTGTCGAAGGGAAAATAGATGTCATCAAACTTCTTGTAGTATTCATCCTCTGAATATTGTGAGGCTTCATAGATCTCAGCTATCATCTTGTCAACTTCTTCCTTGGTGTAGGTAGCTTTTCTTCATTGAGTGGCTGGATCTTCTGTTATATCTGTTCCAGCTTCTTTTCTTTCTCTAATAAGTATCAAAAGCTCTGGCTCCATACTTTTGTTTGTAATGGAATTCTGTATTCCAGCCATTGTGTTGGCTTGTATCCATATTAATCGATGCGGAGTCGTCAGTGTCGATCGATGGTGACTGCTTCTTTTGCTTGTTGCGGAGCAAATCCAATTCTTTTTGCATTAATTCACCTCTCTTGGTTACCCAGTTGATGTTGTTGTTGAGGATGCAGTAGAACACATCAAGTTTCTCCTTTAAGGTTTCTACTTCCCATTGGTTATCTGTATTGATGGTGTTGAGTATCCCCTCTTTCAAAGAAGTGTATTGTGCTGGATTTCTGTCATCGATCGATGCACAGTTGTTGCTGTCGATCGATTGTTGCTGGATCTCGGCTGGTGCTTGCTGATGATCGATCGATGTATGAGTAGTCATGTCGATCGAGGGAGATGTCTTCTGGTGAAAATCGAGTTGGTTCTAAATCGTGTCCATCTCTTGCTGCAAAGCATTCATTCGTGTAGCTAGTGCATCCATATCATTACTCATGGGGTAGTAGGAACTACTAATTCTTTCTTCAAAAGAACATAACTTTTCTTTCAATCTTGTAAAGCGTCTATCGATCGATTGTTTGTATCTGGTATCGATCGATCTTGGGTAAGCTGCATGGGTCGATGGTATCCATCTGTCATCGGTCGATGTGTGGTGTGGAAACTCGTTTGATGTCGAAGATTTACAGTGTAATACCCTGCCCGAAGGGGTAAAATGGTCGAGATCGTTAAAGTCAGAATTTGGAGCCGAGCTTTTGGGAATCAAAGTATGAGGAGATATGTTGAGTTTCCATCGCGAAATATTGGAGATGGTTCAGAGAAAATAGAAGATTGGTCGAGCATCAGCATAGTGGTCGAATTGCGGGCGATAAGAATCGATCAAGAAATTTCGAAGAACGAGGTGGTCGAAGAATTGATCGTGAGGGAACCTTAAGCTGCTCGACCCTGTTAGAGAAGGTGTTAGATTGATCAGACGGATGTTTTGGAAGAATAAAAATTTTGGAAGCACGACGTTTTAGAAGCACGGCGTTTCTTCACCGCGAAGTTTTTCTGGAAAAATTTCGTATCACTAAAATATGATTCTGGAAGTCGGAAGCAGAACGGGAATTTAAGCAGGACGGGATATTAAGCAGGATGGAAAGCAAGCACGACGGGAATCGAAGCACGACGGAAAAATCCAAAGTTAGCTAAAATCTCTAATTTCTGTATCGCGAATTGTTCGAGGAAGCCGGAGGCTCGGGAAATAATTTTCTTCAACTTCAGAAATATTATGGAGTTTATTAAAAATATTCATGGCATCAGAACGGGAGGAGAAAATTATTCGGGATTGATCGCGGGCCAAAAATATGCCGGAAAGGTTGAAATCGTGTAAATCAACCGAGAAGCTCGAGGTGGCTTGATTTAAGGGATAAGAACGTGGTGGAAACTTTCTAACCAGCTGAGTGTCTCCACAAGCTCGAGGTGTCACCGTGCATGGAAGCAAGACATGCTGCCTGACATGCAGAAGCACGAGATGTCACCGTACCTGCAACCGAAGCATGCTGATCGATATGTGGAGATGGTGTGTTGCCTTGCATGCACTCCAGTCATGCAGCAAGCCATCTGGTAATCCAGGCAGTACAGAGGTGTCACTTTTCATGAGTCCTGGCCATGCTGAAAGACATGTGGAGCACGAGGTATCGCCGCGCATGCAACCGAAGCATGCTGATCGACATGTAGCGACCCGTGTGTCGCGATGCATGCACTCCAGCCATGAAGCAAGCCATATGGACGTGAGTGATGTCCTCCTGCATGTGTATAAGACATGAAACACGAGATGTGTGCACCGTGTATCACCGTGCATGCGACCGGAAGCATGCGGGCTGACACATAGTCGCTCGGATGGCTCGATATGATTGGTCGGGGGTTTCTACAAATACCCAGCCACCCTCCCTCATTTTCATTCATCAATCCCACACCAAAGACACTTCAAAAACGTGCCTAGAGAGAGAGAGAGGAGAGAGAGGAAGCGAGAGAGAGAGAGAGAGAGATAGAGAGAGAGAGAGAGAGAGAGATATAGAGAGAAAGCTAGCGAGAGACGATTAGCGAGAGATAACGCTCTACTCTTATCTCGCGTCTCTCTCGCGAGCTCGCTCATCTCTCTCTCGCCTAGCCTCTCTCTCTGCTCTCTTCTCTCTCCTCTCTCTCTCTCCTCCAAGTTGTTTTGAGAGTATAGTCTTTTTAGAAGACCGATATTTCTCTGAGAAGGCGATCTCTGCCCAATCGAAGATTTTCTGCAATCTCTAAGCAGAAGATCTGTCCAAACCATTTCTTCCAGGCCTTTCATTTCCATTGGTGGTTAAGTATAGGTGCTGCTCAGATTCGTTCAGATCAGTCAAAGCTTTAAAGACTGATTCTCCACCGAGAAGCCAAGTTCTGTCCAATCGATGATTCTCTACGATTGTGACGCGGAAGCTCTGCCCAAATTAATCCGTCCACTCTATTCTTATTCTTTGATGATCAAGTGGAGGTGCTGTCCAATATCATTTCAATTCCATGGGTTCAGTTCAGTCGAGGTCATGGTTCGATACTCCAACCAGAATTCCGTAGGAATCGTCCAGCAGCTAGGGAATATTCTGCTCGAGTTGAGTTCTGTCCACACCATCTTAAGGGGAGGTTCTGTCCAAGTCAAGATCAGTCCAGTCCAGTCCATTCAAGACGTCCAGGTTGGGTTTGGCCAAGTTCTCTCCGATCAACCAGCTGCTTATCGACATAGAACACTGTAAGTTGGCTTGTTTGAATTCAGTTTAGAATTTAGGATAGATAGATTAGTGAGTTGGTTTTGTTTGAGTTTCACTTGGAACTTAGGTTAGATCGAGTCGCATATCGATTAGATCACGCTATTGCATGGTAGAGTCCTTAGGGTTTTATTTATTGAACCTGACTCAGTTTAGCACGAGCTGAGCTGAGATGAAAGGAATTAAGACTGAGTTAGTAACCTGGCTAGGACTAGGGTGCATCATGTTTTCTATTCTTGCTTGTTTATATGGTTGAATGTAGGTTCCCATTATCTTTAAAGATAGGTTCATAGCGGGAGGCTGAATTATCTGGGTAACAGTTTGATTAGAGTAGATTGCTTGTTAGATTAATTAAATGCTTGCTCTTTTTATTATCTTGTTGAATGAGGTTAGTCAGCTCTTGGTAAGGGAGTGACTAACCGGTTGATTGATTATTATTATTATTGTTGTTTAGTATTTTAGATATTAGTATTAGTGGTCTTAGGCCATATAGGCCGGGCTACTCGTACTATTGGTTAGTGTCGTAGAATCTTAACTGTTATTAGGATAGTGTGTCGAGTGTGTTGCGGACAGTATGTGCGTAACCCGCCCATACTAGGCTTTTCTAGGGGTGATAAGTGTTTCCTCGCCCTCGTACCCAGCAGGTTCAAGGAAACCCCTTATTCGCTGGATCGGGAAGACTCAGAGGAACGAGGTCATGGCTTATGGCTGAGTATTACACAACGGTGTAATGTGGCAGTGATCCGAAGAACTGTGGGCTGTCGCGCGGTGACCCGAATGACTGTGGGCCGTAGTCGGTTGAAAGTTCCTTCTTCTAGCCTTTGTGGTAGGAAGTTAGGATGTTGCCGATAGAGAGGATGAACACGAAGTCACCCGGGCCCAAGTTAGAGTGTTGTGTCGTGTCCAGTTAGAGTCGAGTCGTAGTTAGATAGTATCTTATTATTGTGATTGTGGTTGATTGATTTACTTGCAAGTTTCTAACACTGAGATCTAATTCCGGATTTGGTACCGGATTAGGCTTGGTGTCTCTTTGGTTAGTGTAGACCCGAAGTTGATTGTTATATTGTTTGAGTGATTTCTTGTGAAGGGTGGTGGATATCAAAAGCTATGCGGTATCATTGGTTGGCCGATCATGTTCTTGTCTGATTGTTGGTCGACCAGTTAATGATCCTTGTATAGTCTAAGTGTCTAACACTACATGAGTATTGAACTCAGGCGTATATATGGTTAACTAGGGATTGGTTGTTGACTTGTTTTCATGCAGGTTTCCGTTACTTGAAGTAAGATCATGGCAGGAGGCAAAGTCTAACTTAGTAACGGTTTGCTTAGCCTTAGCTTTTATTGCTTGCTTAGGATAGATTGATTGTTAGTTTGGGTTGTCTGGGTTAGTTCTAGGTTGCGGGTAGAGGCCGCCAGCTTACTGAGTGACATTAGATTACTCATCCATCTCCGTTCTCCTTTTTGTAGGTTGGTTTAGGTAAAGGATGATCGGATAGCTTGGTGCTGGACGTTAGGACCGCCAGTGTAGATTTTCACGCCTTTTGTTAACGGTATTTCGGATTTGTGTTTAGTTGACTCGATTTGGCATTAGGCCGAGACCGGTCTCGAATTATTCAATGTATGAATATTTCTTTAAGTGAATAAAGTAATTGTTTTATATGCGCATCATGAGCACTCTGATAATTGACTAGTTCGGTCTAACACAACGTTAGATCTTGGTACGGGTTGAAAAGCCTTAGGCCTCGATCTAACGGAAACCGTTAAGTCTTGGTATAGGTTGCAAAGCCTTATGCCTTGATTTAGCGGGACGAGTTAGTAAACGAACTGGTCTAAGTTGCGGAGTAAATTCTGTGACATTGACCGGATTGTTCCTAACCCATCACGTAGCGCTTCTGGATCAGAGTGTTGGGTTGGACGGTCAGTCATGTTCTTGTTTGATTGTTGGCTGGCTGCTTGGCCTTTCATCTCCAACCCTTGGTGTTGGTCGCTCCGTCGGTCATGTTCTTGTTTGATTGTTGGCCGGTGGTTCGATCTATGTCTAGGACGGTCCGGGGGTGTTACATCCAGGGCTTCCTTGCTGAAACTTCTTGTGTTTTCTGCCTCAGTATGGTGATAACGTCGTTTGCAAGGTACTCCATGGTCCTGGTCAGCCATGTAATCTTGTCATTGAGTGGATGGTAGACACTATCAAGTTTTCACTTGAAATCATTCATTGAATCATATTGAATGGTGTAGATATCATTGAGCCTCTCATCCATCTCTGTTCCGCTGTAAGGATCTGGATCTGAAGGTATAGCTTGAGTGAACTCTTCTCGATGCTTTGGATTGTCACGTTGCTTGAAGAATAGGTTGTCTGGTCCTTTATCCATAACAAGAATGTCTGTGATGTCTTCTTTGGATACTTGTAGGATACGGCCATCCATAGCTCTTGCATTTCCTTCTGGAGCCCTGAAAATACCAAACTCATCAGGTGTTAGATATCCATAATCTAACTTATTATTATTATGTAAATCGATGGTAAGGGATGAGTATCGATTGATGCGGAAGAATGCTCGTCGATCGATTTCGTGTCGTGTAGCTGATGGGGAAGATTGCAACTGAATTCTTCTCCATATGGCTTAGGGTTGGAAGGCGGCTGATGCATCTTGTCTGCTTCTAGGGTTTGTGAAACTGCTTCTACCCCGTGGCTCCTTTTATAGTGTGGGAACCGAAATTCACACTGTCAAATTAAGTTGATTTGGAGGAAAGCCAGGTGAACCAAGCTTTCCCTGAAGGTCCCGGTTATCTGCTGGGCCACACACGACACAATCAGTACGACAAAGAGAATAAGAAAAACGGAATGAAAATCGTAAGAAAAAAAACAGAGCAAAAGATCTTATTTCCGAATCCGCGTTTGAGCGTGAACAACAGGTAAGAGCCTTGGCTACAAGAGCTGTCCGCAAGTTCGCTAGTCTAGCAACCTAAGTTCTAACCTAGTTGAGTCGCAGCTCGCTAGTAAAAACGGAAAATAATGCCTAAGTTGCTCTAAGTGCTATGTTGCTCTGAAAAAGTTCTCCCTTTTCTCCTCGCCCCAAGCTCTCCTTATATACTCCTCTTTAAGACGGTCTATTCTTCCTTTGGGCCGAATCTATCGTAAATCGGGCTTCTTTCCATTTCCGCCGGTCTTCATGTTTATCGGGAAACTTGACATTTATCTTCAAGAAACTTCACATTTATCTTCGGGAAACTTAACATTTATCTTATGTTAAGATAAACATGAGGCGTCATGTCCATCTTTACTTGGTTTCCTGGAAAATCGCAAGTGGGCCGAGTCGGTCGCGTTCAGGCCTTCGGGGGCCGTTGTTTCGATCGTGGACGTTTCACGATTTTTCGGAGAAACCAGCCTGTCATGATACTTGTTTTGCCGAAGGAATCTCAATTCACCGTATAGTCTAGATGACTCTAGTTTTTAGAATAACCGTGATCGTTTTATACGATGAATCGAGATCCATTCGTGAACCTTTGGTGGTCTCCCGAAGTTTTCTCGATTTATTTCGACCAAGACGAAATGGGGTTCTTGGGTTTCTTGTTTCCAAGGAGTTGATCGGTGAGTCTTCGAGCAAGGATACAAAGTGCATAGTTGGACTAGTTTGTTGAGACGGTTTTGCGGGAAGAAGATTGCACTTGTCGAGTGGTCCGTACTTGGGCGCTCGGGATTTGGACATGGGTGCTGGCGCCCGGCGCCTGGGATTTGGACATGGGTGCTGGCGCCCGGCGCCCGTGACCAGCATGAGGGAGCTGGCGCCCGGCGCCCGTGACCAGCACGAGGGAGCTGGCGCCCGGCGCCCGTGACCAGCACGGGCGGGCTGGCGCCCGGCGCCCGTGACCAGCACAGGCGGGCTGGCGCCCGGCGCCCTTGACCGGCACAGGCGAGCCGCCCCCGTGACCGGCACGGGCGAGCCGGTGCCCGGCGCCCGGCGCCAGCACGGGCAAGCCGGCGCCCGGTGCCGGTACGGGCGAGCCGGCGCCCGGCAACCCGGTGCCAGCACGGGGAGCCGGCGCCCGGCGCCCGGTGCCAGCACGGGCGAGCCGACGCCCGCGCCCGGTGCCAGCACGGGCGAGCCGGCGCCCGGTGCCCGGTGCCAGCATGGGCGAGCCGGCGCCCTGCGCCCGGTGCTAGCACGGGCGAGCCAGCGCTCGGGTGCCCGGCGCCCGGTGCCAGCACGGGCGAGCCTGCGCCCGGCGCCTGGTGCCAACACGGGCGAGCCGGCGCCCGGCGCCCGGCACGGGCGAGCCGGTGCCCGGCGCCAGCACGGGTGAGCCGGCGCCCGGCGCCAGCACGGGTGAGCCGGCGCCCGGCGCCAGCACGGAGGAGCCGGCGCCTGGTGCCAGCATGGGCGACCGGCGCCCGGCGCCCGGGGTTAGGCTGTGGCCGCTCTTGCTGGTGTCCGGGGCTACGATGCGGTCATCCCTTCCGACGTTTTTGCCGAATAACTAGTTTTTTTCCTTTGTTTTATTCGACGCTTGATTGTTTCCAAGGACTTTCGGGTATTGATTGCGTCTTTGACCGATTTTGACCCCAATAGTTAGCCCCCCAGCTAGCTAGGACCGTGGTTTTTTTTTTGATAACAGGTCCTAGCTCACGGTATAGCTAGATAGGAAGGTGTAGAGATGCAATCGTTTGCCAAAAGTCGGAGTAAATAGTAACTTTTCTTTCCTTATAAAGATGGAGTAAGAATTTTCAGTCATTCTTACTTCATCACAAGGATTTTACCTTCTAAAGTTTCTGTCTCAAGAAAATGTCTTCAAAATCAAGATCCTCTAAAAGGAATTCTTCTTCTCACTCATCTTCGGGCGATTCTCCCGTCGATGAAGTGGTTGCGCCGAAACACGAAGAAGTTGACGAGGATACGAGGGATGCATACTACAAAGCTGTATGTGGCTCGTGTCCGCCTCCGCGGGACATCCCCATTCCCAGGAGGCCTCAGAGGGCGCCGGGCGCGCCTTTCTCACCAAGCAGGGTCTCACTCGAGTACCTCACAACTCTTCAAAACTTTTACCAAGTTCCGAGTGGGGTCACGTTCCGGATCCCGACCGCTGGCGAAAGCGCAAGGGATCCTCCGCAGGGCTTCTTTACCTGCTATGAAGCTTTTCTTTCGTACAGCCGCATGTGGTTCCCGATCCCTGGTACCATTGTCCGCGCGCTTCGTTCTTTCGGACTTTCAATCAGCCAGCTCACTGTCCCGTCTTTGGAGAGTTGGCTCGGCGTGCTAGTCTCGAGTTACGAGTTAGGTATGGACCTTACTCCTAGTGATTTCGAGGGACTTTGGTATACCAAGCCAACGTCAATTGAAGGTTCGTATTCCGTGATCCCGCGGAAGGACATTGCCATAATCCAGGGGACTACTTCGAATCCCAAGTCATGGTTCGATCGCTTCTTCTTTGTACGAATAGATGGGGAATCCGTGGAGGAAAGCAGCCTTCACTTATTCCCTCAGGAGTGGAACTTCGATCGCGGTAACACGACTAATTCTCTTCTCTCCTTTTTTTTTGTTTTCGTACTTTGAACGTGCGTGAAGATAAAACTTTTGTTTATCGTGCAGTTAACAATATTTCCGCGCATACTCATGCCGATATTTTCGTCAAACGAGACCTTCTCCGGGAAAGGCCATTCTTCTGGAGTACTTTTTCCGCGAGCGGATCCGAAATGCGGTGGAACTCCATCGATCCCGAGTCACCTCTCTGCCTTCCGACGTTCCGTGCGACGTCGAACCTACTGCTGTTTTGCCTGTTCGGAGACGGAGACATAGGTCTCGGAAAGGCAAAGAGGTCGAATGTGAGACGGCCTCGGAAGATCGTTCGCCATTAGGAGGAGACTCTGGCCTTGCTCCGGGAGAAGGGGGTGGAACCAGCGAGTTTCTCCTGCCTAGCAATTTTTTCGATGGTCTCCCTCCAGCGTTTACTACTGATGAGTCGCTCGAGGATGACGTGAAGAAGAGAGCTTTTGCCGAGGGTACTCAACGAATCAACGAGGTTTATCTTTTGAACTTTGATCATATATACTACCATTGTTGGATATATTTTTCTGATCCGAAGTTTATACAGGGAATGAGGGTGTTCGGATCGACACTCGATGAAAGCTTTCAAAGATCGAGGATCTCTCGCTTCAAAGCCGAGGAAGCCGAACGCGAAATCTTCCGTTTCCGGAAAGAGGCTAAGGAACAAAGTCAGAAGCAGGCCGAACTTCATTCCCGGGCTCTTGTTCGTGCGGAAAGGAGAGGGAGGAGAGCGATCGCTGCCAAGATGACGCGGAGGGCTGAATCGTTCGCCACCGAGTTCGAGAGCTTGAAGGAAGCTCAAGAGTTTGTGGGTGATTTTCGCGAGTGCTGGGGATCGGTCGCTAACCTTCACAAGTCGCAGAAACCGGGTTTTTCCTTCCCCTCCGAGATTGCTGAGATGGAAGGTTTTATGAGTGAATGTGCTCACGCTGAATCCTTAGTTCCTCCGATCGAAGGAAGGGTCAGGAAGCTTTGGGACCCCATCGAGGTTTCGGAGGACACGGTGGAGGCCGAAGCAGGCGGGGACGCGGAAGGCGAGACTGAAGAAGTTGACCAGCCTGTCACTTCGTTCGGGATCTCCCTGTCCGGATTTCTTGATGTTGATTACTGAGGATTGTCGTCGGGATTATATCCCTTTATCTTGATAGCTGTTTGCGTGGCCGTGTGAGGCCTGTTTATTTGTATATGCTGCGACCGCAGGAGGTCGTGTAACCTTTGTATATTTCGGGACTGGCCGTTGGTGGCTTCGAATCCCCGCCGTTTCTGCGGCTTGAATATATATCATGTGGATTTTGCAGAAATTTGCTTTGTGTTTCGATTTATACTTTCGTCAAGTGTAGAGGGTAGAATCCGAGTAGTCACTTCGTATTCTAACTCTTATTTTGTTGCTAGGTCCGTGTACTACTTTGTAGCGAGTGTTTTAGGTGTTAGCGATGAGAGACATGTTTTTGGATCTCGTATCTGGTGTCGATACTCTGTCTGTGAGATGTCAAGATCCAGCAAGACTGGGTTTAGGGTAAGACCTAGGCTTACTCTCAGCTTTAAGGCTATGCGATGACTGATCGGCTTTCATTTTGCCTGTTAGTGATTTCGTCCTGACTCGCACCGTTTTAAAATCCGCAAATTGTTATCGGCTTATATGATTTATTTGGGTGCGAATCGAGCTACTTCCGCTTGGAAGAGCTAACCAAAATTTTGGATATCTTGTATAGCGCGCTATGATATCCTTGTCGGATGTAGGAGGACCTTGAAAAGGTCTGACTACGGTTTGGTATTAGTGAAACGTTTCTGTGTTCGTCTGTCGGGGCCAATCGACGGGCGTTTGTTTTTTTAAGTCGCAGGTGGACTGTTTTTATGGATGATGCGATTTCGATACCTTTGGGAAATTGCGACATCTTTGGGAAATTGCGACGTCTCGCGTTTCCCTGAAGATATGATTTTCGTTTTTCCGAGGTTTTGATGCATTACTGTGTTAAGCATGCTTTGAAAGTTTTGATAAAAAGAGTTGTATTGAAAAGTTTCTAAAATTTCAAATACATGTGCAGATATTTCGCGTTTTTGTGGGAGTATAGGAGTATACGTACCCACCCCCCCCCCCTTTTTGGTGAGGGGGATAGCTGAACTCGCCGGGTTTCGACGAGCTGCCTACGTACCTCTTCCGAGGATCAAGACGTTTTTACTCCCCGTGTGTCGCCGCTCCGATCGTACTAGTCGGATCGGTGGTTTGTGCGGGGATCGAGCTGCCTGTTTTTACGGCGATGGATTAAGAGATTTTTTCGCTGTCTTGAATCGTTGCCTGTTCGGATGATTCGGGATCATCTTTTTTCGAGTTTTCAGGAATGTTGTGTGATTCCTTTGCTCGTTTCGGGTTGGCCGCAAGGGCGTTCCGATTTTTTCGCAGTTTGAACTTGGCTAGGTAGCAGAGTCTCGACTGTTTCTGACTACCCCAGATTACTGCGGTTCCGGTTGGAGTCGAAAATTTGATGTTGAGGTGATATGTGGACGGTGCTGCCTTCATGGAGTTGATCCAAGGGGTTCCCATGATGGCATTGTAGATGGCCGGGTTGTCGACTACTGCAAACTCGACGATCTTTGTGACTTCCTTAGCCATGACCGGGAGCTTAATGCTCCTGAGGGTCATGGAGGTGACGCCCGCAAACCCAGTCAAGGGTTTTGGCTCAGGGACGACTTCCCCAAGTGGGATCTTCATCCTGTAGAGGGTGTCTCGGAAGATGACGTTGACCGTACTTCCTGTATCGACAAGGATGCGGCCAACTTCGAGATCCTGGATCACCAGGTCGATGACTAGAGGATCGTAATGAGGTTTGTCGATTCCGACAGTTTCTTGTTCCTTGAAAATGATCAAGTGGTTGGGAATATCGCTATCCGGAAGCCAGTTGGAACTTGTCTCGGCTTTCCGCCCGTAGGCTTTGATCGACGAGACCGAGTCTTGATATAACTGCGACCCTTCGATAATCATATTTACCCTCTGGCGACTGCTGCTGTTCCCCTGGTCGTCCTGTCTCCTTCCGCGCTTCTCACCTGATTGACTTTCAGACGCGCGGTCCTCGGGGACAGTCTTGTTGGTTTTTGGGCGGTCGGACTCCAGGAGCAAGTCCTGTATACTCTTGACCTTCGACAGTTCGCCGGCGAGGAGCTTTGCGGCGAGCCTGGTGCCGAGAACCTTGCAGTTCCCGGTGGAGTGACCTCTGGTTTCGTGGAACTCGCAGTAGAAATTATCCTTGTACTGGTTCCTGGTCCAGGTGTTTCCGGAGTTTTTTCCTTACTCCGAATTAATGGCGTAGTTATGCTCGCCTTGGGCGTCTTCCCCTTCGTGATGGACGTACTTGTTGTTACGAGAGGGTTTCTTCTTTGAGGACGTTTTCTGCGGCCCATGCTTTTGCGATAGGACTCTCATCTCTTCT
Organism: Brassica juncea; assembly: GCA_018703725.1. NCBI lineage: Eukaryota > Viridiplantae > Streptophyta > Magnoliopsida > Brassicales > Brassicaceae > Brassica > Brassica juncea. The sequence goes on along the minus strand of CM031935.1, from coordinate 34,583,560 downwards.
TCCATGACGATGAACTTCGTTGCCTTGTGGAGGGTATCCTGGATCGTCCGTGGTTTCTCCAGCAATATCCACTTTCGGAACTTTGACTTGTACCAGAGAGTTTTCCTCAGGGCGTCGATTGCGACTTTGTCGCTGATACGCGTCACTCTGGCCATCACTAGCTTGAACCTTCTCATAAAGTCGCGAAGTGATACGTCTTCCTTTTGAGCCAGACTCCACAAGTCCACGTCGGAAGTTTCTCTGTCCATGAACATGGAGTACTGCTTCAGAAATGCCGAGGCTAGTTGGCGGAAACTTCCGATGGAGTTTCTTTTGAGCCGAGAGAACCATTCGAACGCTGCGCCCCTGAGATTTTCCACAAAGACAAGGCAGTGACCGGCGTCTCGTTCACGTTCTGGGAGTTTGCATCGTCCCATCGCGATCTGGAAGGACTGTAAGTGTGCCTTCGGATCTGTGGTCCCATCGTAGACGGGAATCCTGATCTTCCCAGGGTCTGAGATGCGTGTCTCTGTGATCCGAGCGGTAAACGGCGTTTTTTGTGCTTCCTCGAGAAGTCTATCGATCTCGGGAGCGGCACTAGTTGCCTGGTGAATTTGTGATTTCACCGCTTTTACCTCGGCTACTGTTTTTGCGAGAGACTCGCGGAGATCGTGGATCTCGCTATCGCTATCTGCGTTTTTCCGATCTTGGCGGCGCTGGTTACGATGGATCAGAGTTTGATCCTCCGCCAGTTCTTCCTGTTCCATCCAGTAGAGGTCTTCTTCCTCTTCTGTCATGGGTTTTTCGAAGGACACTGTCTGTCGGGCAGACTGACTTCGGGTCCTTCTATGATGAACGTCAGCGTTATCGTCCGAATGATCGGATTGGTCGCTAACGTCCAGGTTGATTCGTTCGACGTTGTTTTCTTCGTTGTCCCCAGAGGGAGGTGGAAGATTCTCCGTAGTCGGTTGCGCACCTGGTTGGAGAGATTCGTCAGGGTTTTGGCCTGAAGAAGTCTTGTCCGCACGTGCAGCTTGATCGCCCGGAGTCTCGAAATCGAGTCTTCTGCCGCTGCCGGCTCTTGCGATCCCTCGCGGGGCCTTGCTCTTGGCCTTCGCAGTTAAGGTTTCCACCTGTTTTGCGAGAGAGGCCACGAGTTTTCCTTGTTCGTCCGCCTGTTTCTGAGCGAACATCTCTTTCATCTGGTCGAGTATCGTGGTGTCAGTGGTGACCGTTGATACGTTTCCAGCTGGAGTATTGGTCGCGTTGGCATCGACGGAAGCTCCGTCGTGTGTTTGCGGGTTGTCAGTGTTGGTCGCCATATCAGACCGAGCGTGCGTGGTTGCGAGTGAGATAGATCCGTACCCCCCCCCCCCCTCCTTCTAGCACCAAACTGTGGGAACCGAAATTCACACTGACAAATTAAGTTGATTTGGAGTAAAGCCAGGTGAACCAAGCTTTCCCTGAAGGTCCCGGTTATCTGCTGGGACACACACGACACAATCAGTACGACAAAGAGAATAAGAAAAACAGAATGAAAATCGTAAGAAAAAAAACAGAGCAAAAGATCTTATTTCCGAATCCGCGTTTGAGCGTGAACAACAGGTAAGAGCCTTGGCTACAAGAGCTGTCGGCAAGTTCGCTAGTCTAGCAACCTAAGTTCTAACCTAGTTGAGTCGCAGCTCGCTAGTAAAAACGGAAAATAATGCCTAAGTTGCTCTAAGTGCTATGTTGCTCTGAAAAAGTTCTCCCTTTTCTCCTCGCCCCAAGCTCTCCTTATATACTCCTCTTTAAGACGGTCTATTCTTCCTTTGGGCCGAATCTATCGTAAATCGGGCTTGGCCGTGGCCGCTCTTGCTGGTGTCCGGGGCTACGATGCGGTCATCCCTTCCGACGTTTTCGCCGAATAACTAGTTTTTTCCTTGGTTTTATTCGACGCTTGATTGTTTACAAGGACTTTCGGGTATTGATTGCGTCTTTGACTGATTTTGACCCCAACATATAGTAGTACTCATCAACCAAATTTTAAATTTTGAGATTTCCATTTTTCTTAATGTCGGCTTGACTCATATCGATCGATGTATCGCGATGCATATCGATCGATTCTTCTTCGTTCTGCCTTCAACTTGGACGGATATCGATCGATGTAGACGCTGTTGCGTCGATTGATTCTGGTAGCATGGTTCCATGTGATCTAGATCCATCTCTAGTGAGAACTCCTTGGTGGTCTGTAACTGGTTCTTCCTTGCGATTCTCATTGAACTCTTCCAGATATTGGGAAGGTATAGTAGCTCCTAGGGAAAAGATTGGATAGCAGTGTGCTGGCCAATCATCTCGCGTCTTTGAAACTGTCGTATCAATCGATGTGTGGTAGCTGGTGTTGATCGATTTTCCTTTGTCTGATCTTGGGATCTGATTGAGATTGGTGTCTTCCTTGTAGGCTGCTGAATACGGTCTTGTTAGAATGAATGGGTGGAAAACATATCGGGTGGGCTCTTCATCTCGGTGAATGAAAGAGTACTTAATCTCTCTTTCTTCCTAAAAATCTTCATTATACTCAACATCTTCTGTCTCCACTGGAGGGTAGTATACCTCATCTTCTCTGCGGATGTATGAATATGGTATGTTCCTATTGTACTCCTCATCATACTCTTCTTCTCTGCGAATGTATGAGTATTCAATATCTCTTTCCCTTATGTAATCCTCATCATACTCATCATCTCTTGTCTCTACTGCTTATGTAGACTGATAGTAATCTGGTTCCCAACTCCCATCTAAGTAGTCACCTGGAAAGTGATCAACTTCGTACATAGGTGTACTATCAATCGATGTGGAGTGAAAAATGTTGCTTGTATCGATTGATGTGATGACTGACTGGTTGATCGATGTAGGATCAGTAGGATCGATCGATATCTCCGTGTTAGTGTCAATCGATTCTGAGTACTTTGTCTTGTACTCTTCTGCACAGTAGCATGTTGCTACGAGTTTTGCTTCATCAGGAGGCTTTTTGCAGGACGTCTGTGGCTTGACAACTTTGACTACATCATAGTGAATCTTTGGGTCGATGAGTGTCAAACACATCTGGCTTGTTTGCAAGTTGCAGACAGCTCCCACAGTAGCTAGGAATGCTCTTCCAAGTAGTAGAGAAGAATTCCAATTTAACTTGATGTCTAGGACATGGAAGTAAACTGGAATTAGGGCATTACCAATCTGCACCTAAAGGTCTCTGATGATTCCTAATGTGTTCCTTCTAGAACAATCCACAATAGAATGATTCCTTGGAAGGTTCTACCTTCAGACCTAGTCGGTCTGCCATAACTTTTGGTAGGATGCTGACTGATGCTCCTGTATCACATAGTGCATGGGAGAATTCAATGCCTTGTACTAGGCATGAGATAATGAACTCTCCAGGGTCACTCTTCTTCTTCAATGTGATCCTCTTCTTTCTCATATCTTCTGTAATCTGATTGAAAATCTTCTCAATAACAGCTTATGTTACTCTTGTCTCTCTGAATAACATCCATAATCTGTGTGTGAAGTATGCTTCTTCAAAGGGTCTCTCTGCTGGAATCCTTAGAACTCTCTTCTTGAAGTTTTCCAACTCCTTTGCATTAGCCTCTCTTTTATAGTGCTTGGGAGCCTTCTCTTTCCTTTTCCTTAGGGTTCTCTTTGCACTTTCCTTTTCTATCTCCATAGGATCTTTTGTATCCTCAACCTCTTCTGGTGGGTTTTCTGTAAGTTTGGGTCGGGATCTGAGTGGATAGAGTAGGGCTACATCAATCTTTGGTAGCTGCACTCTCTGTTTCATGGTTGCACATCGATCGGTCGGATTGATCATTTCGATCGATGTCCGGTTGATGGTGTCGATCGATATCATCCTCATGAGATCGATCGTTGAAAGGGTGGATTGGGTTAGGGTGTCTCGCTGCAAACTCTGCGTATGTCATAATCCGGACTGGTCTGTTCGTAGCTGTAGAATTTGTAGACTCTGTCGATCGATGTGGTAACTCGAACATCGATCGATAGTCATCTTCCCATGTCGATCGATGACTATTGTTTGGTGTCGGTCGACACCAGTGAGAACTGCCGATACTCATGAAGCTCTCTACTTCAAAGTCTCCCTCTTGAAGTTTCTCATGCTCATCCACTTGCCAGAAATCATCTATTGTGATGGTATTGATGTGGTGTCTGATGAGATCTTCCTCTCTCCCTTTGATTAAGGCTTCTTGCCTCTTAATAGCTTCTGCTGTTTGAATCACATGTGTCTCCAACTTCTTCACATGAGTGCTCAAGGTGCCAAACTTTGCATTTAGGCTATTGTATGCAGCATCTATCTTTCCATTGAAATCCACGGTAAGCTTCTGCTGACCCTCTAGAACTGAATCAAGCATTGCTTCAATCTTTCTCTCATGAGTAGGTGTTGGTGGATTCTGGTAGAAAGAATTGCTGAGATTCTTGTTGTTGCTGAAGGGCTTCTGATATTGTGAATTCTGATTGTAGTTGCTCATCTGACTGTTGCCATAGAAGTTCCAGTTTCCACTCTGATTTCCAAGCCTCTGAAATCCTCCTATGTAATTAACTTCTTCTTCATATCTCTCCTCATCAGTCTATATAGCTTCTATATCTTCTACAAAGCTAACCTCCTTCCTTGGAAGCTTGTTAACACTGTCCAATTTGGTTCTTACATCGTCCAACTGCTCCTTCCCAAGGGCATTGGCCGATTTCCTCCTCTCATAATCAGTGTTCTTAGTGCTGTTGCTAGTTGCCAAGTTCTCAATAAGTCTCACAGCCTCTTCTGGATTCCTAGTGTTGAAGTTTCCTTCACTAGCTGTGTCTAGTGTTGTCTGATAGGTCAGATCTAAACCTCTGAAGAAATTGCTGAGCAGCTGTACTTCGTTGAATTCGTGGTGTTGACAATCTCTCTGATAAGACTTGAAACGAACCCAACAATGTCTGAAAGGCTCTGTAGGCTTCTGCATGAATGTAGCAATCTTGCTTCTCAAATCTTCTGCGCGTGCCTCATCAAAGAAATTAATCAAGAAAGCATTCTTGATATCATCCCAGGATGTAAGAGATCCCGGTGGTAGTTGATTAAGCCATTGCAAAGCTTCTCCAGTAAGAGAGTACTTGAAGAGCTTGCAAAGTAGATAGTCAGCTGGGACTCGATTGGCTTTGATAGCAGATATGAGATCCTCGTACCTCTCTAGATGGTCCATAGGATGCTGGTTGGATGCTCCACTGTAGGGTGTCTGTCCTACAAGTGTGTAGTATTGAGGTTTCACCTCAAAATCATCCCTCTATATGTCTGGAGGACGGATGGCAGATCTGTTGGCATAGTATTGATCTGGACGGTTGTAGTCAGCCAGTGATCTGTTTCGGTTGGCCTCTTCTGCAGTTTGAGCAGCGGTTGCAGCAGCCTCAGCTTCTAAATCATGGATTACAGCCCCCTGATCATTAATTCTCTGACCTGCTGCATTACGCAGGTGACCTTCTTGGTCACGCAGGTTACATTCGTCGTCTCGCATGAGTATCAATGTCGCGACCATGTTCTGTGGCTCAGTATCGATCGATATGCGGATTGCAGTATCGGTCGATGTCGGATGAAGGATGTTGGTCGACGGGTACTGAAAAGTATCGGTCGATGTAGATGAAAGGGTATCGGTCGATGTCAGATGAATGCGATCGGTCGATGTTGGTGAGCTGGTATCGGTCGACGGTGTCGGAAACTCGGTAGACGGTTGTTGATGAAAATTGATCGATGCACAAGCGGGTGTATCGATCGATGTGAAACAAATCTGTTTGCGGATTGAACGTTCCAAAGCAGCTGGATCAGTAGACAAAAGTTCCTTGTTCTTTTTGCTTCTAGTTATGCTAGGCATGCACCTGAAAAGAAAGAAAAATTTTATCAGTAACAAGTATTAAAGTAAAAGAAAACCTAGACTTAAATAAAATCTTTGCTTCAACCTTCCCGGCAGCTTCCTTCACAATCTTAGCCTCAGCTGTGATTACAACCAGTCTCTCAACTTGGCCAATTTCAGTTCCAAACACTAGCCTTTCAATCTCATCCACCTCTTTCTCATGATCACTCAATTCAATCTCTGAAGAAGTAGTAGAGAGGACAACATTGCAAGACTCCTTGGGATTCTTCTATGGTTTTCCTGGTAGAGATCCCATTGGGCTCTTGGAGGTTGAAGGCATATATGCAAACTGAGTCTCCAAAGCCTTGAAGTGAGAGGAAAGTTGTAGAAACTTGTTGTTGAGGTCATTGTAACTCCCATCTATCCTTGAGTGGAGATGCCTTAGCTCATTCCTGATGTTGTTATCATTGCTAGTTTGATTCTCCAAGATCTTCTTCAGAAGAGTATCAGTACTGGTTTCCTGTGGAGTAGAAGTAGTAGGACTAGCTTGTTGGTTGTTGGGGGAACTTGAAGAATAATTCTGTTTAGGCAGGTAACCACCTTGTTGATTGTTGGAGTATGGTCTTTGCTGATAGTTGTTGTACTGAAAGTGGGGCTCCTTCTTGTACCATGTCCCATTAGCATTTATAAAGCACAGCTCCTCTTGGCCCTCTAAACCAGCAACCTCATTGATCCCAACAATCTTTTCCTGTTTCTGGTCACCGACAAGGTTCACCTTCTCTTGTTTAGCCTTATCTGAAAGAAGCATATGCAAGATCTTATCCACCTTCTCTTGTAGAGACTTCAGCTCTTTCCTTGTATACTAATCATCACCTCTGCTGCCTCTATACTCCTCACTGTAGACTGCGTCACTCTGAGCCATGTTCTCCATAAGTTCCTCGGCATCTTGTTCTGATCTTCTCAAGAAAAATCCATTACTAGCAGTATCAAGCTGACTTCTATACTTGGGCAGAACACCTCTGTAGAAGGTTCTGAGTAGATTCTCCTTGGTGAAGCCATGGTGTGGGCATTGTGACCAATAGCCTTTAAATCTCTCCCATGTTTCAGCAATACCTTCAAGATTCTTCTGCTGGAACCTAGAGATCTCCTTCCTAAGCCTTGCAGTCCTTGAGTTTGAGAAGAATTTGTTGAGGAAGGCTGTCTTGCACTCATCCCAAGTTGTGATAGCGTTGCTTGAAAGGTTCTTCTCCCATATGTTCGCATTGTCTCCCAAGGAGAAGGGAAATAGCCTCAGTTTGAAAGCATCTTCAGAGACGCCATTTGTCTTTGACAAAGAGCAGTACTTGTTAAAGTTGTACAAGTGATCAAAGGGATCCTCCAAGGCAAGGCCATGAAACTTGTTGTTCTTTATCACGTTGAGCAGTCCTGACTTGATCTCAAAGTTGTTGTTCTCCACGGCTGGTGCTCTGATTTCCAACCTATGACCATGTATGTGAGGTTGATCATATGTCCCAATGGCTCTGGCTTGGCGCTGTGGATGTTGTCATTGAGGAGCTCTCTCTGGTCTAAGGTTGGCAGGTCCTTGACCATTGCCCCCTTGGACAACTCCATCTCGAGGTTGATGCTGGTTTTGCTCCATCTCAAACCCCAATCTCTGTAAGTGAGCCTGCTACTCTTCCTCTCTTGTCTTTCTTACTATCTCTCTTTCAAGTGCCCCAATGTCTTCAACTGTAGGAACCAGGCTTGATGCACCTTTGCTCCTCAAGTTCATACACCTGAGATTCAAAAGGAGAGTAAGAAGGAGTATTAGTAACTTGCAAAAAGAAAATAAGACTTAGTCTCAAGAAAAGACCAAATCCCAATGTCAAAATCAACTACGAACTGGCAACGGTGCCAAATTTGACAATGGAGTTTTCAAGGCTCTTTGTTGAAATCAAAGTAGTATATAAGATTGTTGAATCCAATCCTAAGCGATTCTAAAACAAAGGGAATGCATGTTCATGCTTAATCTAAATGCAATCAGTTTAGAGATGATAAGAATTAAGAAACTAATGATCTAATGCAATAAAGAAATAAACTTTCAAGCAATATGAGTAAGCATGACTCATGGGGCTAGGGACTTTGACTTTGGGTGATTAAGATCTGATCTAAGGGTGGAAAGCTATCAATCAAACACTTTCCTTATGCCTAGACACAATACTAAACAAATTCTTTCCCAAGATGAATGCTCATTTGCAATAATCACTCAATACATCAAATCTCTTTGACTGTAATGACTAAAGTAATCATGGAGAACAAGTATACTAGCAATCTTAACTCCTTTAGCAACAAATCCCTTTGGTAAAGTAAGCTAAAAGCATTGAAGAGTTGGTTCAGGTATTTCATCAAACACCTCCCGGGCGTGAAAGACTATAGATCTATTTTAGTATGATCAAGGCTAAAATAGCATTGAGAACCCTAAACAAGCAAAGAAAGAAATAGATCTAACACTAAACACCCTAGATCTTCACTCTAATCACCCTAATCAGCCCCATGAATCCAAGTTGATCTACTCACTAATCCACATGCTTACTCTTAAACCCATAAAGGATTCAAGCTTAATCATGTAGATGAAGAAATAAAACATTCAAGAACACAAGAACAAGATGAGATTTAGATTCAAGGATCAAACTCTCTACAAAGTGTTTTGTGTTTCAAGAGAGAATAAAACTTAAATTGAAACTTGAGGATTACAAGAGTATATATAGGGGCTTTGGAAAACCTAGTGGTTCCCATTAAAATGTCTAAAATGCCTTTAAAAACAATGAAAATCGAGTAGGATAAGACGTGACCCGGGTAGGGGTCAGGCCGTCCTACCCGCGTCCAGCCGTCCATTCCACTTCGCCCAAGCCGCGCGGGTAGGCCAACCCACGTCCTGCCTTGCTTTGTCCAGCACGTCCGGCTGCACGGGTAAGGCGTCCCGCGGTCTTGTTCCCGGGTCAGGCACGTCCTGGCTCATGTGTGGCTTGGCTTGGCTCGGCTCGGCCAAACTCCATTCTTCACCCATTTTTGGATCACAAAGCTTCCAAACACCTCCAATCACTCCAATACCTGATAAGGACATATAAATGCAATATGGATCCTAAAGATGCCTAATTCCTAATCTACATGATCAAAATACACAAAATATGATGGCTAAAATCATGTAAATATGCTAAGATATCAAATGTATAAGAAATTATTTATACACAATAGAAGATATAATTGTATTATCTTGTAGCAACTATGAATACATTCATATAGATAAATAAGATAAGATGAATCCACTAATTAGTAAAGCATAAAATAACCATGATTGCATTCATATATAGAATAAATAACTAGTTCCAGTACTATATCAAACCAACTTGCAAATATTATATTTATATTACCATAAATATATTAGGATCTCAATTAAATTGATGTGTGACTCAAAACTCTGGTGAGTTAAATTATAGAAATTGCAAATAATAATATGTATTATAGATATTATTTCAAGTTACTACGACTTTAACATAATCTTTAAACTAGAAAACAAAGCAGTGTCATAATTAAAAGTGTAGATAGGATAGATACTGAAAACACTAAACCAGGTTTGCTTATGTTTCAATAGTGTGATTCAAAAAGCATAAATCAATACTTATCTCATTTAATATGAACATGGGAGTGATCTGTCGGTGAAAAACGGTTCAGAATCGTTTGCTCCGGTTATGATTTTCCATTTTGTGCAAGGATTGACAACACAAACCTGAAAGTTGGAGAGATCAGTGTCTCTCGATGGAACCAAATGAATAATTAATTTAAAGTTTTAACCAACGGTTTATCAAATTAAAGCAACTCACATGATAATGAAATAATCATGAGAAAAAAATATAATCAAATTGCTATAACCGAAGCATAATTTAAAGCCATCGTACTATGTTAATAGTTACCGAAAGATACTCCTATTCACTTTCCCAAGTGATTTATTAAATTAATCATACCAGATCAATAACGAAACAATATTCCACAAAGACGACTGCGCGATTTAGTTATTTTACTATTATGAAAGAGCACCAGTCAAAGCAAGACGTTCAGAGTAATATTATTGAACATATTCTAATCTGAACATATTAGTATAAGCGTAAATATGAACATATTCTAGTCTCATAAAAGCAAAGAAACAAATTAGTTTCTTAGTTTAACTTGAATCATTGATATAGATACGAAAGATGACTTTAAAATTCGAGGGCTTAACAACTACCGAATCTATGAACAAATCAACTAATTGTTTTTATTCTTGACATATATCAAGAATATTAAATATACTCAAAAAAACAAGTCAGGGCTATAATTAGAAGGGCAATTGTCCAGAATAGCACATTTTCAAGTTTTTGTCTCCAAAATAACACTAGAAGGAGAAAGTCACATAAATAACATTCATTAATGGGCAAAATGTCCCCACTACCCTCACTTAATTAAAAGCTAAAAAAGAAAAAATTAGACTTCTCTCACCAACAATCTCCGGCGATCTCACGAGAGACTTTCTCCGCCGTCTGAAGAAATGCGTCTCCGTGAACCAAATCCGAAAGATCCAAGCCCAGATGCTCTCAAACTCCGTCTACAAACCAAACTTCCTGATCCCCAAGGCGAGCTCGGAGACTTCACTTACGCCTCTTCCCTCTTCTCCACGACGGAACAACCAAACCACTACTCCTTCAATTTCATGATCCGAGGCCTCACCAGCACGTGACGCGATCACAGAGCCGCTCTCTCGCTGTACCTCCGGATGAAGCTCTCTGGGTTAAAGCCCGACAATTTCACTTACAATTTCGTCTTCGTCGCGTGTGGGAATCTCCCGGAGAAGATCGGGGTCGGTAGATCTGTTCACTCGTCGCTGTTTAAAGTCGGGTTGGATAGAGACGATCATGTGAATCATTCCTTGATCGCTATTTATGCAAAATGCGGTCGTGTTGTTGATGCGCGGAAGGTGTTCGAGGAAATTACTGAGAGAGATTTGGTGTCTTGGAACTCCATGATCTCTGGGTATTTGGTTGCGGTTTGTGCTAATGAAGCGGTGGGTTTGTTTGGGAAGATGGAGGAGGAAGGAGTTGAGCCTGATGAGAGGACGTTGGTGAGTGTGTTGGGTGGTTGTGCGAATTTGGGCGATTTGAAAACTGGTGGATTGGTTGAGGAGATAGCTGTGAGGAAGAAGATCGGTTTGAACACGTTCCTGGGTGATGATGATGATGCCAAGGCCGACGAAGATGATGATGAGAATAATAGTGATGATGAGGATGCTGACGACTCTGAAGATGAGGAGGTACTTTTTTATATAATAATGTGATCACTTTGTAGAATTAAACTTTCGCTTGACACATGAAACTTTTAACAGGTACTAGAGCTGTATCGTGTGTTTCTGTGATAACAGATTCATTAGCATTTGTTTTCGTATCCTAGTAAAAGAAACAGTGCTGCATCATGGTATATGATTAAGCTAGCTGTATCATATGTTTCTGTGATAACAGATTCATTAGCATTTGTTTTCGTATCCTAGTAAAAGATACAGTGCTGCATCATGATATATGATTAAGCTATTCAAATTTGACTTATTTGATTTTGTGACCTCGTTTTCAGAGACAATGGTGGGAGTTTAAATCAAAACATATGGACAAAGTTCTTTTCTTCAAGGTAAATCAAGAAGTGGTCATTTAATCAGTACTTATTTATTAATATCTTTGGTAGGCTTGTGAATTTGCTTATAACATTATTCTCTTGCTTGTGCTTGTGCTTGTGAAACTGTGTAGTGTTTTTAAAATTTCAGGAATGATTTATGTAGTTTCAGAAATGATTTATGTAGTTTCAGGAAAGTTTTCCATAAAACTCGATGTTAACAAATTTAAATTTTTTTTTGCTTGGTGTCTTCTTGTTTGGTTTAGGCATGTTATATCTTTGGTAGGCTCGTGAGTTTGCTAATTACATTGTTAGTCTCTTGCTTGTGCTTGTGCTTGTGAAAATGTGTAGTGTTTTTAAAATTTCAGGAAGGATTTGTGTAGTTTCAGAAAAGCTTTCCAGAAAATTCGATGATAACAAATTTGATTTTTTTTTTGCTTTGTGTCTTCTTTTCTGGATTACGCCTGTTGATATCTTTGGTAGTCTCTTGAATTTGCTTATGACATTTCTAGACAATTGCTTGTGCCTGTAAGACTATGTGTTTTTTTTTTTTCAGGAAGGATTTGTATAGTTTCAGGAAAGCTTTCCAGAAGATTGGTGTTAACAAATTTTGAAGTATTGATTACTTGGTTACGCAGGATAGTAACACGATGAAAGTTTTATTACCTCTCAGGCTAACAGTACCTGAGCTGAAGTATCAGATTGTTCAGAGCCAAGGCAAAACAGTTGGAGATTTATGTTGATTATTGAAAATTTTCAAATTTCTAAATGTAACAAGAAAGCATTGTACATATTCTGGATGACTTTACAAAACCAAAAAATTAGAAAAAATATTATAGACATTGGAAAGCATTTGGGGTAATTTTTGGATGAACTTTCAGAAATAATATATTGATCATTTTTAGATTTCGGATTGTATTAGGTAAGTATGTTAAATATTCATGATGTATTTCCAGAACAAAAAAAAAAAATTTTGGATGTTGGATATATTGTTTAGAATGAATTTCCAAAACAATATATTAGTGTGTTTCTCAACAAAAAAAAATGATATGATATTAAGAATTAAGAATTTGATCTACACACTGGTAAGTTTCAGAAGGGAGTGTGTAATTGTAATATTGAATATTTTTGAAAGATCTAGGAATTGAAGCATTTTCAATTATTCTATCAAGAAAGTGTTAAATGTGGTAATCATTATAAAACACATATGTTGTATATGATAGCTTTTGGCACTTTCAGGATGATTTTCCAAAAAAAAGAGTGTGTTTTCTTGCATAAGTCTGTTTTCAAAGAGAATCAAAAGCGTGTAAGGAATGTTAGACAATCCTTGTTCTGGATGGCTATCCTGAATTGGAACTTAATTTTCCAAAAAAAAACATAATCAAAATCTATAAGAAATTCATTGGCTATTAGCTTTTGGCACTTTCAGGATGGGTTTCCAGAAAAATAAAATGAGTGTGCTTTCTTGCATAAGTCTATTTTCGAAGAGAATCAAAAGCGTGTAAGGAATGTTAGACAATCCTTGTTCTGGATGGCTATCCTGAATTGGAACTTAATCTTCCAAAAAAAAAACATATCAAAATCTATAAGAAAATTCATTGGCTATTAGCTTTTGGCACTTTCAGGATGGGTTTCCAGAAAAATAAAATGAGTGTGTTTTCTTGCATAAGTATGTTTTCGAAGAGAATCAAAAGCGTGTAAGGAATGTTAGACAATCCTTGTTCTGGATGGCTATCCTGAATGGGAACTTAATCTTCCAAAAAAAAACATAAACAAAATCTATAAGAAAATTCATCGGCTATAGAAATCACCAAATAGAGTTCATTGTCTACAAAATAGAGATATCAAACAGACAACATTAAAATAGGATAGCTTGAAGCATTTTCAATAATTTTATCAAGAAAGTGTTAAATGTGGTATCATTATAAAACACATATGTTATATAGGATAACTTTTGGCACTTTCAGGATGGGTTTCCAGAAAAATAAAATGAGTGTGCTTTCTTGTATAAGTCTATTTTCAAAGAGAATCAAAAGCGTGTAAGGAATGTTAGACAATCCTTGTTCTGGATGGCTATCCTGAATTGGAACTTAATCTTCCAAAAAAAAACATAGTCAAAATCTATAAGAAAATTCATTGGCTATTAGCTTTTGGCACTTTCAGGATGGGTTTCCAGAAAAATAAAATGAGTGTGTTTTCTTGCATAAGTATGTTTTCGAAGAGAATCAAAAGCGTGTAAGGAATGTTAGACAATCCTTGTTCTGGATGGCTATCCTGAATGGGAACTTAATCTTCCAAAAAAAACATAATCAAAATCTATAAGAAAATTCATTGGCTATAGAAATCACCAAATAGAGTTCATTGTCTACAAAATAGAGATATCAAACAGACAACATTAAAATAGGATAGCTTGAAGCATTTTCAATAATTTTATCAAGAAAGTGTTAAATGTGGTATCATTATAAAACACATATGTTATATAGGATAATTTTTGGCACTTTCAGGATGGGTTTCCAGAAAAATAAAATGAGTGTGCTTTCTTGCATAAGTCTGTTTTCGAAGAGAATCAAAAGCGTGTAAGGAATGTTAGACAATCCTTGTTCTGGATGGCTATCCTGAATTGGAACTTAATCTTCCAAAAAAAAACATAGTCAAAATCTATAAGAAAATTCATTGGTTATTAGCTTTTGGCACTTTCAGGATGGGTTTCCAGAAAAATAAAATGAGTGTGTTTTCTTGCATAGATATGTTTTCGAAGAGAATCAAAAGCGTGTAAGGAATGTTAGACAATCCTTGTTCTGGATGGCTATCCTGAATGGGAACTTAATCTTCCAAAAAAAAACATAATCAAAATCTATAAGAAAATTCATTGGCTATAGAAATCACCAAATAGAGTTCATTGTCTACAAAATAGAGATATCAAACAGACAACATTAAAATAGGATAGCTTGAAGCATTTTCAATAATTTTATCAAGAAAGTGTTAAATATGGTATCATTATAAAACACATATGTTATATAGGATAACTTTTGGCACTTTCAGGATGGGTTTCCAGAAAAATAAAATGAGTGTGCTTTCTTGCATAAGTCTGTTTTCGAAGAGAATCAAAAGCGTGTAAGGAATGTTAGACAATCCTTGTTCTGGATGGCTATCCTGAATTGGAACTTAATCTTTCAAAAAAAAACATAGTCAAAATCTATAAGAAAATTCATTGGTTATTAGCTTTTGGCACTTTCAGGATGAGTTTCCAGAAAAATAAAACGAGTGTGTTTTCTTGCATAAGTATGTTTTCGAAGAGAATCAAAAGCGTGTAAGGAATGTTAGACAACCCTTGTTTTGGATGGCTATCCTGAATGGGAACTTAATCTTCCAAAAAAAAAACATAATCAAAATCTATAAGAAAATTCATTGGTTATAGAAATCATCAAATTGAGTGCATTGTCTACAAAATAGAGATATTAAACAGACAACATTAAAATAGGATAGCTTGAAGTATTTTCAATAATTTTATCAAGAAAGTGTTAAATGTGGTATCATTATAAAACACATATGTTATATAGGATAACTTTTGGCACTTTCAGGATGGGTTTCCAGAAAAATAAAATGAGTGCGCTTTCTTGCATAAGTCTGTTTTCGAAGAGAATCAAAAGCGTGTAAGGAATGTTAGACAATCCTTGTTCTGGATAGCTATCCTGAATTGGAACTTAATCTTCCAAAAAAAAACATAGTCAAAATCTATAAGAAAATTCATTGGCTATTAGCTTTTGGCACTTTCAGGATGGGTTTCCAGAAAAATAAAATGAGTGTGTTTTCTTGCATAAGTATGTTTTCGAAGAGAATCAAAAGCGTGTAAGGAATGTTAGACAATCCTTGTTCTGGATGGCTATCCTGAATGGGAACTTAATCTTCCAAAAAAAAACATAATCAAAATCTATAAGAAAATTCATTGGCTATAGAAATCACCAAATAGAGTTCATTGTCTACAAAATAGAGATATCAAACAGACAACATTAAAATAGGATAGCTTGAGGCATTTTCAATAATTTTATCAAGAAAGTGTTAAATGTGGTATCATTATAAAACACATATGTTATATAGGATAACTTTTGGCACTTTCAGGATGGGTTTCCAGAAAAATAAAATGAGTGTGCTTTCTTGCATAAATCTGTTTTCGAAGAGAATCAAAAGCGTGTAAGGAATGTTAGACAATCCTTGTTCTGGATGGCTATCCTGAATTGGAACTTAATCTTCCAAAAAAAACATAGTCAAAATCTATAAGAAAATTCATTGGTTATTAGCTTTTGGCACTTTCAGGATGAGTTTCCAGAAAAATAAAATGAGTGTGTTTTCTTGCATAAGTATGTTTTCGAAGAGAATAAAAAGCGTGTAAGGAATGTTAGACAATCCTTGTTCTGGATGGCTATCCTGAATGGGAACTTAATCTTCCAAAAAAAAAACATAATCAAAATCTATAAGAAAATTCATTGGCTATAGAAATCACCAAATAGTGTTCATTGTCTACAAAATAGAGATATCAAACAGACAACATTAAAATAGGATAGCTTGAAGCATTTTCAATAATTTTATCAAGAAAGTGTTAAATGTGGTATCATTATAAAACACATATGTTATATAGGATAACTTTTGGCACTTTCAGGATGGGTTTCCAGAAAAATAAAATGAGTGTGCTTTCTTGCATAAGTCTATTTTCGAAGAGAATCAAAAGCGTGTAAGGAATGTTAGACAATCCTTGTTCTGGATGGCTATCCTGAATTGGAACTTAATCTTCCAAAAAAAAACATAGTCAAAATCTATAAGAAAATTCATTGGCTATTAGCTTTTGGCACTTTCAGGATGGGTTTCCAGAAAAATAAAATGAGTGTGTTTTCTTGCATAAGTATGTTTTCGAAGAGAATCAAAAGCGTGTAAGGAATGTTAGACAATCCTTGTTCTGGATGGCTATCCTGAATGAGAACTTAATCTTCCAAAAAAAAACATAATCAAAATCTATAAGAAAATTCATTGGCTATAGAAATCACCAAATAGAGTTCATTGTCTACAAAATAGAGATATCAAACAGACAACATTAAAATAGGATAGCTTGAAGCATTTTCAATAATTTTATCAAGAAAGTGTTAAATGTGGTATCATTATAAAACACATATGTTATATAGGATAACTTTTGGCACTTTCAGGATGGGTTTCCAGAAAAATAAAATGAGTGTGCTTTCTTGCATAAGTCTGTTTTCGAAGAGAATCAAAAGCGTGTAAGGAATGTTAGACAATCCTTGTTCTGGATGGCTATCCTGAATTGGAACTTAATCTTCCAAAAAAAACATAGTCAAAATCTATAAGAAAATTCATTGGTTATTAGCTTTTGGCACTTTCAGGATGGGTTTCCAGAAAAATAAAATGAGTGTGTTTTCTTGCATAAGTATGTTTTCGAAGAGAATCAAAAGCGTGTAAGGAATGTTAGACAATCCTTGTTCTGGATGGCTATCCTGAATGGGAACTTAATCTTCCAAAAAAAACATAATCAAAATCTATAAGATAATTCATTGGCTATAGAAATCACCAAATAGAGTTCATTGTCTACAAAATAGAGATATCAAACAGACAACATTAAAATAGGATAGCTTGAAGCATTTTCAATAATTTTATC
Organism: Brassica juncea; assembly: GCA_018703725.1. Taxonomy (NCBI): domain Eukaryota; kingdom Viridiplantae; phylum Streptophyta; class Magnoliopsida; order Brassicales; family Brassicaceae; genus Brassica; species Brassica juncea. The sequence continues at coordinate 34,566,391 of CM031935.1, read as the reverse complement.
AAGAAAGTGTTAAATGTGGTATCATTATAAAACATATATGTTATATAGGATAACTTTTGGCACTTTCAGGATGGGTTTCCAGAAAAATAAAATGAGTGTGCTTTCTTGCATAAGTCTGTTTTCGAAGAGAATCAAAAGCGTATAAGGAATGTTAGACAATCCTTGTTCTGGATGGCTATCCTGAATTGGAACTTAATCTTCCAAAAAAAAACATAGTCAAAATCTATAAGAAAATTCATTGGCTATTAGCTTTTGGCACTTTCAGGATGGGTTTCCAGAAAAATAAAATGAGTGTGTTTTCATGCATAAGTATGTTTTCGAAGAGAATCAAAAGCGTGTAAGGAATGTTAGAAAATCCTTGTTCTGGATGGCTATCCTGAATGGGAACTTAATCTTCCAAAAAAAACATAATCAAAATCTATAAGAAAATTCATTGGCTATAGAAATCACCAAATAGAGTTCATTGTCTACAAAATAGAGATATCAAACAGACAACATTAAAATAGGATAGCTTGAAGCATTTTCAATAATAATAGGAGATAATGCTTTGTTCAGTAAGGTACAGAGACACTTGATGTTATGAAACTATATAAACTTATCTTAGTTCGAAATCATGATGATGATGATTGATCTCAAAGAAAGTGAACAAAACTGAATAAAAGTAATACAATCTATCCATTACAGATTTTAAATGTGTAGGCAAGGAATAAATTTTACCTGTTCTTAGCAATGTACAAGAAATCATCTGGGTATCTACGCCAAAATTGATGTTGCCAATTGAACCTGCAATAGAGGTGAACAGAGTCTGTAATAAGACCACTCGAAACACACACAGAGTGCCGACACTGAGCTGCACAAAAAAAGCATTCTTTGAATCACATAATGATATTCTTCTTCCACCATTTTCTGTCGTTTTACTCATCATTTGTAAATCAAAAGTGAATAAAAATGACATAGGAGAATACATAAAGGAGAGGGCTTTACTTGAACTCCTGAGCAACAGAGACACTAAACCTAAGTTTTTCAAAGACATTCAATCCTGCAAAATGCGGCTGATTCCACCTAATCAATCTAACAAAACAGAAATATAAGAGAATACCAGTGAACTAAAGCTGAAAATGGTTGAATCAACGAAGATTTCTTAGATACAAAGCAGACAATGATGGAGATGTTCGGGGAGGAGATGATCTTCGACGGCGAACTGAGATCACACGACAATTGACGAAACGCGGAGGAGCTGAGCACCGGTGCTGCTGCCGGAGCACGAAATCAACCACCACCACGAGCCAAGCCTGAAACCACGAGGAAGAAGACCTGACATTGACGAAGATGGAGACTTGGCGCCATGGAAGAAGCTTGGTCGTGGTGAAGCTTCGCAGCGGCGAGGGCTGATTCCGACGATGGCAATGGCTGAGACCATGACGGAGATGCACGAGCTCGGCCTTGATGTGGAGAAGTCAAGCCATCGCAGTCGAGGAGAAGACGACGACAAATGATTTATTTTTGTTTTTTTTTAATTAATCAAAGGAGGGGTATAATGGTAAATGATCTCTTTAATGAATTCTATTTTTGTGAATTTGAACATTGAGTGCTAATTTGGGAACCAAAACTTGGTTTAGTGCCGTCTTGGTCATTTTCTCTAATTAGAATCAGAGCTAACTATATAATCATGAATTCTGTAAAGTAGTCAAAGTTATATATCGATTAATTCAAAGCAAAAATCTTAAACTTATGACATCGTCACATGAATCAGAACAGTAAACTTTGACCATATTTTCAAATCAAAATAAACCAAACTAACATACGGTTTTACTAATTACTAAGCGAAGATTGTCCAATCTAGGAAATGATTTAGTTATCTCATGTTATGAACATACAAAGACTAATAAAGTCAGTCACAAACTCACGATTTAGTAATAATTATGAAAATTAGGAGAACGGCCGAAAAATTATCTTAATCAGACAAAAATCTATAACATCGGAGGTCCACGTTAGGGTAGAATCACAAACGCCGATGGGACTCTAAGTTATGGCTCCGGTTTTGTTTTGTAACTAGGGTTTTGCTTGATCGTTAGGCATTCGTGCTGATAAAATGCTGTGAATCAAGAGAATGAGGGAATTGGTAACTAGATGTTTTGCCCGCATATGCAAGCTTAATCTCTTCTTAATATTTATAGTATATGAATTAAAGATTTAAAGACGAGCAAGGTAATCACTTTTTATGTTTTTAATAACTTTTGTTTTCTACAATGTTTTTATTTTTCTTTCTATTTTTATTTTTAAATACCACGAAAATCTAAAAAACTGTATATGAGAATGGAATCACATATCAAATATGCAATAAAGTGAAGTGAAAAAGTAGATCTTCGTCTTTTAACAGTTATTATCTCTGTAAATTATCTCTTTTAACATGAGATATGCATGAAACTATAAAAAAAGTTACAAAAAACAAAACTAGATACAAACAAAGTCAATAAAATAAACAAAAGAGTATGAGTTTATAATAACTTACATGAAATTTAAAAAGAAAAAAATTGAGATAATGATAATATTTTTTTACTTCACTCTATCAGTATATAAACATACTTATCTTACTATTTTATGTAGTTTATTTTCTATGAAAGATATCAAACAAAACATTATCTAACAAAACATTACAGTTATTATGTCTCTTTGTACGTAATTCATTTTTTTTCTTATGACAAATTTTTATAGTTAATTAATTTTTTTTTTTGCCATCTAAAAGAATTTATCGATCACAAATCACAAGCTGTTTTATGAAAGAAGGACAAGAATGAAACAGACTCCAATCTTGGCTATACTTAAAATAATAGTTTTAGCTAATTTATCAGCAACTGTATTGGCTTGGCGTCCCGTATAGTGAAAGATCGTTGATGTGAATTGCTGCTTCCATGCATCTACTGTTGTGAGGAAAAGACGTAATTTAGGAGCACTTGTCTGCTCTGCTAATTGTTGACACAAATTGAAGTTATCACCTTCAAAAATAACACGGCGATATCCCAGAGACCATGCACATTGCATTGACCATATCAGAGCTGACGCCTCTGCTTCTTCTACTGTGTACCTTCCTCCAAACTTACCCATTCCACAATTTAATAATGTACCATGCGAATTTCGAATATCCCATCCCATACCCGATGTCTGGTATGGTGTAAGTGAACCATCATAATTGCACTTAACCCATCCCACATGTGGTGGTGTCCATTTAACGGTTTTCCGTGATAGACATTCATTTGCAATGGAGGCCAGAGGATCCATACTCATAATGCTGACCCATTCAACAATATCAGAGTTTATAGAATCAAAACATTTTTTGATTGAGTGATCCTTTGCTGAGAAAATAAGATCATTCCTACATTTCCATAATCTCCATAATGTCCAAATTGGTAGAATGCGTGTTGATCTCGGTATATTCTTATCTCCCATAATAGTTAATAAATACCTAATTTTATCTTCAAACTGGATGTCTACTCTATGTAGGATCATGGTAGATATTCTTGTTATGCGCCATATCATAGTTGCAAAAGGACAACTAAAAAATAAATGATCTTTTGTTTCTTCTTCTGCACAGCATCGAGAGCACAAAGGGTCGATGTTAATATGACGAGTTCGTAGTATAGACTTAATTCCGAGGGCATTCGAAAGGAGACGCCATAAAAATTGCTTTAGTTTTGGTGGCGCATCAATCCCCCAGATATTTTTTGCTAGGTCAGGGTGACTAGCAAGTGGTGGACGTCTATCAGAATCAAATGATCTAGCCGAAGTTATCATATGATACCCTGTCTTCACGGTATAGTTACCATCTCGTGTGTGACTCCATACCACACTATCTTGTTGAGGAATTTGTGATAAATAAATTTGCTGAATCAGATGATGATCGTTAAGGTCAATACATTCCTTCAACTGTTGACAATCCCATTGGTTTGTTACCGGATCAATCAAACTCGAAACTTCCAATAAGGGGTTCGTATAAGGGAGTAAAGTAGGAGCTCTCGGTGGATTAGTTGGTAACCAATGGTCATTCATCCGCGTCAATTTCCCATCACCTATTTGCACTTGTAAACCTTGCTTTAAGAGCTCACGACCAAATAAAAAAGAACTCCATCCATAAGAAGGTTGACATCCTTTTGTGGCATTCCATATAGTTCCATGTCGAAAATATCGATGTTTAAGGATTCTAAATATTAGGCTATTCGGCCGTTGTGAAATTTTCCATAGCTGATTTGCTAAGAGAGCTTGATTGAATTTTTGTAATTCTCTGAATCCCATTCCTCCAGCTTGTTTAGATGCCGTCATCTTCTTCCAAGCAACATAGCTCATCTTGCGTTTTTCACCGTTTGATCCCCACCAAAAAGAGGATATAATACTATCAATCTCGTTACATAGTTCCACAGGAAGTTGGAAGCAATTCATTGAGAACACTGGCATTGCATACGCGATTGACTTTATCAAGATCTCCTTGCCTGCCATTGTCAGAAAACAAGTTTGCCAACCTTGTGTCTTACGTAACACATTATCTTTTACAAATTTAAATAACTCCTTCTTATTATGGCCAAACTGTTTCGGCAAGCCTAGATATTTACCTCCACCACCGGTCTTTGTTATAGAAGTAACTGACTGTATTGCTTCCCTTGTATGTTGAAATACTTTTGACCCAAAAGGTACAGAAGATTTATCGTAGTTGATTTGTTGTCCAGATGCCTTCTCATAATCTTGAAAAACACGGGACAGATTCTGACTGTTAGATAGATCCGCTTTAATAAAGAAAAGAGAATCATCCGCAAAGAGTAGATGAGAGAGTGATGGACCACCAACACTTAATCGTAAAGGTTGAATTTCATTCGTAAGCTCAGCCTTTGTTAGTAGACAGGAGAGAACATCCGAGCATAACATGAAGAGAGAAGGTGATAGAGGATCACCTTGACGTAATCCTCGAGTTGCAGTAAAATTCCCATAAGCACTCCCATTAATCAGAACTGAAAAAGATGGAGTAGATACACAAGTCATGATCATCTCTATCCATGTATTGCAGAAACTCTTCTTTCGCATAACTTCTTCCAGAAATTTCCATTCAATTCTATCATATGCTTTACTGATATCTGTTTTAACTGCCATATACATTTGAGCACACCGTTTACGTGCACGTAATGAATGGAAAGCCTCATTTGCAAGTAATATATTATCGGATATGTGTCGTTCCGGAATAAAAGCAGCTTGTTTATCAGACACTATCTGCGGTAGAATAGTCTTTAAGCGGCTAACCAATATTTTCGATATTACTTTATATATTACATTACATAAAGCAATAGGCCGAAAATCTTTCATGGTTTGTGGTGGGAAGACTTTAGGAATTGGACAAAGATTTGTCCTGTTGATGTCACTCGAGAATCTACCATTTTCAAAAAAGTAGCGTACTTCTTTAATCACTGAAGAACCCACAATGTCCCAATATGTTTTATAGAAAATCGAAGAAAACCCATCAGGTCCGGGTGCGCGGTGACTACCAATAGAGAAGACACTCTGGTTAACCTCTTCATCTGTTATATCTTTTATTAATTGAGCATTCATCTCAGGAGTAACTACCCTGTTCACCGATTCTAAAATTGAAGTCATGTCACCTGGGTTTGTAGAAGCAAAAAGCTCAGAGTAGTACCATTGTGCTTCATAGCCAATTTCTTTGTTACATGTGATGTGATCTCCCTCAGGGGATTGTATAGAAATGATCTTATTTCGACTGTGTCGGTTCTTAGTTGAAGCGTGATAGAAACGTATATTACGATCCCCTTTGGTACACCATTGAACTCTACTTTTCTGATACCAAAATTCTTCTTCATCCTCATAGGCTCTGTTAAGCTCTATTCGCATGGCTTTGATTTCCTCCATAGTTGTGTTACCATCAGTATGAGCAAGATCAATTTGATGTGTCAACGTTTTTATGCGTAGAGCAGAATTTTGTGTGGAGTTCTTTTTCCATTGAGAGATGTAGTAGCGACATGATCGTATTCGTGAATCAAAAGGAGCATCGTCCTGATCATTAATATTCCATCCTTCCTGTATTACTCTTCGAAGATCTTCATTATCAATATAGCGACTATCAAAACAGAAAGATTTACGACCGTACTCTGTTTTATCCCTAATCTTAATAATTGCAGGGCGGTGGTCAGAATCAATCATTTCTAAATACTGAATAGACGAATCAGGGAATTTAGCACGCCATTCATCATTACCAAATCCTCTATCAAGCCGACTTTGGATCAGATCATCTTTTCTTTTGTTACTCCAAGCCATATTATTACCAGAAAAAGGAAGATCTTGAAATCGACAGTGGTTAACCATGTTGTTAAAGTTAACCAAACTCCATGGTTCACGCAAGACTCCACCTTGTTTCTCACTTGGTTTCAAAATTTCGTTAAAATCTCCACATACTAACCAAGAACCCACTCTTGTTGTTGCAATTCTTTCAAGTCGTTCCCAAAGAAGATGTCTTAATCTACGAATCGGATGACCATACACACAAGAGTAATAAAATGAAATTTCATTATTACTTATCTTACAATCAATCAGCCTTTCATCAACAGAGATGAAAGTAACTGCAATGTTCTTATTCCACAACAAAGCTAAACCACCACCCATGCCCCTTGGCGATACACATCTCACAAAGTCATATCCCAACTGAGCACCAACATCACGGATTCTATCATCAGAATTTTTTGTTTCAACCAGAAAGAGCATGTCCGGGGAGTAAGTTGCCTTAATCCCTTTGAGGCGTCGAACTACCAGAGACCCCTTCAAGCCCCGACAGTTCCAAAAAGCTGTATTCATTCCTCCTTTGGTGGATTCTGGCCCACCCAGCCGTCTCTATTTGGTTGTTGATCACCATAGGTGTCGTTGTGTGTTGATGATTCCCCACGTTCCTGATGTCCTCCAATCCATTGCCTTGCCTCCCTGATATCAGACTGCGCCCTCTGTCGCTTAGATGTGTGTTCTTCATAATCACTGATCACAAGAGTATGAACAACTGCAGCACGTACCATAGGTGTTTCTGGTCCTGGAGGACTAGTATCAGTCTTACGTTTCTTACTTGGGGTTCCCTCACGATGTGAGCGTGCTTCCTCTTGATTAGATGGGTGCTCCATTTCAGGTAACTCATTGTCGCGTGGTTCTGAGAATCCAGGGGGGGGGGTCTCGTCATTATCATCCCCATCATCATCATGTGGTTCCGCTGGATCATCTTGATTAGTGTTGCATTCCGAAGAGGCATGAGTCATCAGACCGCAAACAGAACATAAACCTCGAAGCTTTTCATAACGGAAGCGTAGAACCGCCGTTTCGGACCCAAAGTTAAACAATCGTTGAAACCGTAGTGGCGTTGATGTGTGCCACAGAAGACGAACTCGAACATAGTCAACATTTTGATTTCCATCGATTTGGAAATCAGTTTCCAGAAAGTGGCCCATAATGCGTCCAATATGAGTGACGATTCTCTTAGTGAGATATTGAATAGGGATCCCTCGAACTTGAACCCAAAAGGAGAAGTAGTTGAGTTCATCATCTGTTTGTTGAGGGAACCATCGTTGAAGACCCACCATCCATTCGTTGAAAGACCAAGGACCACGTCGGAGGACAGAGAGCATAGCATCTTCGGTCTGGAAGATAAATTGAATCCTTTGATTCGGAAGGACGTGACCGGTAGCCTCGTCCCCGACACCCCATAACCGAGGGAGCGCCGATAACATCGCCCGGAGATTTTGTCGGCGTGGGTTGATCGGTTTAGCCACTAAAGTAAAGCGGTTTTCCTCAATTGCCTCTTCACATAGATCAGATGGGAGATCAACTACACCATCTTCGATTCCAAGAGATATGTCTTGGAGTTTTTTTGTGAATTTTGATTAAAAGAAACAGAGGAATTTTTTCCCTTGAACTTTGATCAACACAGGTTTTCTGCGACAAAAAACGGGGTATAAATAGTGTTTGGTCATTGACAGTTACCCTAGCAACTTGCAAACCGTTATTCAGTTCCGACATAACCGCCGTTGACCGGCGAAAGAACTCTCCGGAGAGAGACGAGATGAAAAGACGCGACTTTTGAAAAATTGCCAGAGAGAGAGAGAGAGAGAGATAGAGAGAGAGAGATAGAGAGATGAGAGAGAGAGAGAGAGAGAGAGAGAGAGAGAGAGATATAGAGAGAGGAATAGAGAGAGGAGCCGATAGAGATAGAGCGAGAGAGAAGAGTAGCTATAGAGAGAGGGAGATAGAGACTGATCTAGAGTATATCTCTCCTCTCGTAGCCTCTCCTCTCGCTCGCGCTCTCTCTCTCCTGCTCGTCTCTCTCTCTCTCTCTCGCTCGCTCTCTCTCTCGCTCTCCTACTCTCTCTTCCTCTCTCTCCTCTCGCTCTCTCTCTCTCGCTCTCTCTACTCGTCTCGCCGCTCTTCTCTCTCTCTTCTCTCTCTCTCTCTCTCTCTCTCTCTCTTCTCTCTCTTCTCTCTCTCGCTCTCTCTCTCTCTCTCTCTTCTCTCTCGCTCTTCTCTCTGCTCTTCTCTCCTCTCTCTCTCTCTCTCTCTCCTCTACTCGCTCTCCTCTCTCTCTCTCCAGAGAGATGAGTAGAGAGAGAGAGTAAAACATTTATTGTTAATTAATTCATTTATGTATGATCAATTCCATAATGAATAAACATAATTATACTTGATTAATATTTAGTTATGTGTTTTCTATCTTTTTAAAACTTTTTATTAAAAGACTTTTTCAGATAACAACACAATACATAGATAAATTATCTTTTTATTTTAAAATATATTTTATACATTGGATCATTCTTACGATTATTAATTTTAATTAATTATCTAATTAAAACATTAAATTTTGTTTTTATTTATTTTGTGATTAATTTAGAGATTTTATTCGTTAAAGATATAAACGATATTAACCACTATAACTTTCAACGTTAGAGTTCTGTTGCGAAAAATCACTCCACAAATAATAGTATAAATGATATCTTATTATATAAAGCTTGGTTCTTCAAAGTTACTAATTAATATGATCGCGACATGTGTCAATAAATTTTTTAAGATTACGACATGTGTTTATCTATCTCATAATTAAAAATATATATACTAAGATATTAACAAAAATTTTTTATTAAAAAGTAGTTATAAAAATTATGTAATAGTAATTTTCCATTTTAAAATCATAAACAAAAGATAATTGCAAACGATTATTTGATAGTAATTTTCCTTTTAATATTAAGTAATGTGTTAAAATTTATAATGATATAAAATATATATACTAAGATAAAAATCTTATTATATAAAGCTTGGTTCTTCAAAGTTACTAATTAATATGATCGCGACATGTGTCAATAAATTTTTTAAGATTACGACATGTGTTTATCTATCTCATAATTAAAAATATATATACTAAGATATTAACAAAAATTTTTTATTAAAAAGTAGTTATAAAAATTATGTAATAGTAATTTTCCATTTTAAAATCATAAACAAAAGATAATTGCAAACGATTATTTGATAGTAATTTTCCTTTTAATATTAAGTAATGTGTTAAAATTTATAATGATATAAAATATATATACTAAGATAAAAAAACGAATTTTGAAATAAATAAAATTTTATTTAATAGTAAAAGAAATTAAAAAAATTATTTAATAATATTCTTTTAGAAATTTTCCTTTAAAAATCCTAAACAAAACAAAGATTTGAAAAATAATTTGTAAAAGACTGTATTAAACTTGGTTCTTAAAAGTTGTTAATTAATATGATTGTGATACTTGGAAATTATATATTTAAAATAGTGATATGTGTTAAAATATCTCATAATTAAAAATAAATATACTAAGATAATAAATATGATTTTTGTTAAAAATTAATATATAGTAATTTTCCATTTTTAAAATCTTAAACAAAATATAATTTGATAGTAATTTTATTTTTAATATTGTGACATTTGTTAGAATATCTCATAATTATATATATATATACTAATAGAATAAAAACGAGTTTTGAAAAAATAAATTTCAAAACTATTTAATAGTAAAATTTAATTTTAAAATTATTTAGTAGTAATTATCTAGAAATTTTGCTTTTTAAAAATCCTAAAGAAAAAATATTTTTAAAATAACTTATTTAATACTAATTTTCCTTTCAAAAATCCAAAAAAGATTATTGAAAAGATTATTTGGTTTTAAATTTCTTTTTAAAATTTTGACATGTGTTAAAATATCTCATGATTAGTAAAATATATAACAAGATAATATAAACAATTGTTATAAACAAAAGTAATTTTAGAATTATTTAATGGTATTTTTCTCTACTTTTTTATTTTTAAAAATTTTAAACAAAAATTTGTCAAATAATTTATTTAAATATTTTTTTTCTAAATTTCTAAAGAAAATATATTGTAAAAAAATTTGATAGTAATTATCCTTTCCTAATATCTTAAACAGAAGAAAAGAAAATTGTGAGATAGTGTTTAATAGTAATTTTATTTTATTTTTTTCAAATCCTAATCAAAAAGATTTGTAGAATAATTATTTCAAATATTTTTTATGAATAGTTAATATTCTTATTTAAAAATCAGAAACCAAAAGGAACTATAATTATTCACATCTATATATGTGATCAAACTCGCTAATTTTCTTTTTTTAAATCATAAACCAAAATGAATTATAATTATTCACATCTATATATGTGATTAATCTCTTTCTCTCTCATATATTGACAAGAGACACAAGAAAAATATCAGGTGGATTTTTCTTCATGTTTTTTCACATCTTCGCGTGTTATCCTTTTTTGGGTGTCACATGTTGAGGAAATAAAACTGATGTTCAAATTTTTTAAAAAAATATAATTGTCATGCTGCCGTACGTTAGTTATTGTTACAGTTATACTTAGGCGTTTGTACATATAGATGTAGGGGTGGATATGAATCGGATATCTAGGTTTTTCGAGATATTCTGATCCGATCCTTTTTGTCAGAATAATCAATTATTCGATCTGATTCAATCCGTAGCCACCCCGATATTCGATGTTTTGGATATCCAGAAATTTTTAGAATTTTGGCATGATATCTGATTCGATCCGTAAAAATAAATTAAAAATTAAAAAATAAATAAAAAATTCCAAAAAGACAAAATTTATTACTTTTTAAAATTTTTATAAATAAGTTAATAATTTAGTAAATAAAAATACTATAAAACTTATATACAATATAATATTTATATAACTTATATATATATATACTTCTTTAATACATGTATATATATGCATATAACGGATCAGATATCCATTCTTAAAAATATTAGTATTTATGATTTGCTTCGTTTCTTTTGGATATTGCATATAAGTATTTGCTTTGCTTTGTAGATTTACGGATATTTGGAATTTTTCAAATTGAAATGGATAACGATTCAAATCAAAATTTAAGGATATTTTATCCATCCCTAAATAGATGTTATGTTGATGTGACTAAGTTAATGTGACTATTATGCTTATGTGTGATTATGCTTATCTGTGTTTAATCTTATCGATATATAAAATTAGTAGTGTTGTTGTAGATGCTACTATTAAGGAATTCAAATCGAAGAGAAAGATTTTGCAATAGAACAGTGTCACTAATAACTCACCTAGACAACATGATTATTAAAGCCGAAATCCTAACCGGAAGTTATGTGGAAAAACAGACTTTTATTCCTAGAATAAGTCTCATACCAACAGATGTAAGATGACCTTTCAAACTGAAAATATTTAAATTTCCTATAAGAGTTTGCTATCCAATGACTATCAACAAGAGTTAAGGTTAAAGTTTAAAAGGTTAGTCTATTTGACAAGTCCAGTCTTACAATTATATGTTGCACTATCAAGAGTCACTACAACTGGAGAACTTCAGATTTTTAAAGTATGGCGACTATAGTGTTTTATAAAATATTATATATAGAAAAAGAGGTTAAAGTCACACCATGAATGTTAAAGTAAACAAATTTAATGTTTTATCTAACAATATATTCGATATTTAGCTGACTATCTAACAATATATTCGATATTTAGTTGACTATCAATAAAACATATTGATTGGTATTGTGTAACATTAATATTTTGAATTGAATTGTTTTTAATTTGTCTTACACAATATAAATAATATGGAGAGTTCACACTTATATATGTTTTAATTAACTATAACTAATATTATTTTGAAAAATAATTAAAAGTGAAGTATTTATTAAAATAAAATAAAAATATCAATATACTATTTAAAACACCATGATTATTGAAATAGAAATATCAATCAAATTTATGTAAGAAAACAAATTATTGTTATTAAAATGGCACCAATATATACGGAAAATCCAAAACTAATGTGAAAAATATTTTCATCCCTTTTATGTGTTCGTGAAATTAAAACATCAAATAATACCCGTGCAACGCACGGGTCCATATCTAGTATATAAGTAATGTTTTAGAACCTTTTATAATATGGGCTTTTGGGTGATGGACATCCACATAACTATTCATGACAGGAAGTAGAAATTTGGGCAGAGGAGTGTTTGAGGATTTGAACCGGAGCCTAACGGTTCACCAACTTGAGTGAGTTCATAGGTTTTTGGTCAGGCAGGTTAAAGGGTTTTTCATACCGGATTTCAATGGTAAATCAAAACCGGATAAGAATTTGAATTGCGGTCAAATAGGTTCGGTTCGATCGGAAGTCCGGTTTATTGGTTCAGAGTTGTCTAGTGTCTCCGCATCTTTTGACTTTTCACTTGTGCTGTGTTCTATCTACCACTCGAGATCCCATTCTAATCGAGAAAATGGCGCAGAAGCTTAACTTGCCTAATCTCGCCGTCTCTCCTAATGTTTACCGCTCTAGTTTCCCCTCCACCTTCACCTTCGGTGTCGCCACTTCCGCTTACCAGGTCTCCCCGATCTTGATCCTTCATCTTTTGATTCACTTGCCTTTCCTAGAAACGTTGACTCAGGAAAAAAAAATGAAACTTTTACCTCATTACCTTCATTTAGAGAGGTTTTAGTCGGAAACCGGATTTGAGTTTGTAGATTGAAATGAAGTGAATGTGGATTAAGGGTTCTTGTTATTCTTTTGGAAAATGTTGATCTTGGCAAAAGATGAAACTTATGCCTAAGTGGCATCATTTTCTAGTCCTTCATGTAGCATTTGTAGTGAATGTCGTTTGAAGTTTTTCTAGCAAAGGCTTAGCTTTTAACATTTTTTTTTTGTCAAAACTTTGATTCCTCACGCTGTCATTTTTGTACCATCAGTCACCTACGTATTGATTGATTTATAGATCGAAGGAGGCTGGAATGAAGGTAAAAAAGGGCCAAATATATGGGACAAGTTCACTCATCTTGAAGGTATGTGTGCTTGTTTTCTTGCTTCTTATCACAACGAAGACTACGTATATTAACACTCTTTGTTCCTTGTTATTTAGGAAAAGTTCTTGATGGAAGTAATGGCGATGTCGCTGTGGATCATTACCACAGATATAAGGTTAACAAAAGAGACCTCTTTTTCCTTTTATTTTCTTTTTTTTCCTATGGTTTCCTTATTTCTTCATATTGTTATTTCAATCATTTGCAGGAGGACATTGAACTTATAGGGACATTGGGATTCAGCGCTTACAGATTTTCCATTTCTTGGTCTCGCATTTTCCCTGGTATGCTCTTCATAATCACTGATCACAGTGTAGCTTATGTGGTAGCTGTGTTTTCTTAAAGGCGTTGGCTTCCTTTTACAGACATGAAATATTGACTTCTTTTAGCATTTATGCTTGGGGCCATTATATATAACCCCGTTGCAGTGTTTGTACTTTGTCTTCAGGGCTCCTTGAAAAACAAATATAGGTTTGTTCATTGAAGGGCTTATTTTTCTTTGTTTTACATTTGTTCTAGATGGCTTGGGAACTCAAGTCAATGAAGAAGGGGTTGCCTTCTACAATAATATTATCAATTCACTTCTTGAAAAGGGTATTTTCTCTACCCCTAAACGATCCTTTTCCTTATCTATGTGCATGATCCTTTTCACAAGATGTTACTATTTCAGGTATCGAGCCGTTTGTAACTCTGTACCATTGGGATCTCCCTTCACATCTCCAGGAATCAATCGGAGGTTGGACAAATAGGAAAATTGTGTAAGTATTAATCGTACTAGACCGTTTTGATTTCAACATATGATCTTGCGAAAGCAGAAATACATTTATTTTGTACGTCTTGTCTTGTGTATGATCCATATCTTGTAAAAGTTTAAGTTTAGCTGATTAAGTCCAATCTATGTGAAAGCTGTTATGCTTAAGAAGACTAAGTTCTTGCATTATTCCGCAATTCTTATAAGAATTGATTGTGTTTACACTAAATCTTTTTCCTTATGTGCAGAGATTATTTTGGGCTCTATGCAGATGCTTGTTTTGCCAGTTTTGGTGATAGAGTGAAGCACTGGATCACATTGAACGAACCACTTCAGACCTCGGTTAATGGACACTGTATTGGGATATTCGCACCTGGGAGAAAAGAAAAGCCCTTGGTCGAACCATATTTGGTATCACATCATCAAGTTTTGGCCCATGCAACTGCCGTTTCCATATATAGAAGCAAGTACAAGGTATAATCACTAACCTATTGTCGGACCATTGTCTATTCTAGTTGTTTTTTTTATCGTGGATCTTTGGTTATGGGAAGATGCGTAAGGGTTATTTGCTGAGATCTAGTGCCTTTAACCATGCATCTCAGCTGCTTGTTAGTTATCATTGTGCTTTTTGGTTTACATATGTATATTAATCTAGGAAAGCCAAGGCGGACAAATCGGTTTGTCGGTTGATTGTGAGTGGGCAGAGGCAAATTCAGAGAAAATGGAGGACAAGGTTGCTGCTGGTAGGCGAATTGACTTTCAACTTGGATGGTAAGTAAACTGTGCATTGAGTGTGTTCTTACACTGAGTTTTCCCATGATTATCTCGTTGTAATTAGTGAGCAACCAACCTATCTAAATAATTTTTTTATCCTTTGTGTTTAAGAAAGTCATAATATCAAATTATCATAAACTTTGCTAGTGAGAGTAAAACATTGTTACTTCCGTGAGATCCTTAAAATAACGAATTGAAATTCCTTGCAGGTTCTTGGATCCTTTGTTTTATGGAGACTATCCTGCAAGTATGCGCCAGAAACTTGGAGATAATCTTCCTACGTTTACTCCGGAAGAAAAGGAGTTTATGCTTCAGAACTCATGGGACTTTCTTGGCGTAAACCACTACACTTCGAGGTTAATCGCTCATGTCTCAAACAAAGAAGCTGAGAGTGACTTTTACCAAGCACAAGAACTGGAGAGGCTTGGTAACAAACACAAACACTGAAATATCTTTTAACCACTCACTCACTTACTTCCTTCTAGTACTCATCTATTTTTTTTCTTTTTGTGTGCACAGTTGAATGGGAAGATGGAGAGCCAATAGGTGAAAGGGTAAGAACTCTCTTCTTAGTCTCCGATCAATCTAATGACTCTATTAACATTCCAGGACATATGCTAATGGCAAGTATTATGCATGAGCCTATAATCAACTATGACAATTACAGGCTGCTTCAGATTGGCTTTATATTGTGCCTTGGGGAATTCGGAAGACTTTAAATTACATCAGCAAAAAATACAACCACCCTCCAATATTCATTACTGAGAATGGTATGTACTTTTCCTAGTAACTCTGTGGTTCAGTTTAATGTGGTACAGTGCATAATCTTTTAAGAAGAGCATAAAAGGTTTGTTGTCCCTGTTAAGTTGAAATTTGTTTTTTTTTTTTGCTAAAAAAGTTGAACTTTAACACTTAGTTTATGTTATATCTCACGTCATTTGTATACGTCCTGAGCTTCGGTTCTCATGGTGCAACACGACAGGCATGGATGATGAAGATGACGGATCTGCTTCTATGCATGAGATGCTAGACGATAAGCGTAGGGTTGCCTACTTCAAGAGTTACCTTGCCAATGTCGCTGAAGCTATCAAGTGAGCCAACGTGTCTCTTTATTCGTATATTTACTACAAGTTTATCAAGTCAACTATGTACATTTTACAACAAGTTGACACTGAGTTTTGTTAATTTGAATAAAATTGAAACAGAGACGGAGTGGACATAAAGGGATACTTTGCATGGTCTTTGCTGGACAACTTCGAGTGGGCGCAAGGGTTCACCAAAAGGTTCGGTTTGGTATATGTGGACTACAAGAACGGTTTGACCCGTCACCCAAAATCCTCTGCTTATTGGTTCATGAAATTCCTGAAAGGTGATGAAGACCACAAAGGTAAAAAAGATTAAGAAACAGAAAAAGTAAAGCCAAAGGTACGACTACATTTACATGATTTGCGTTGTGTTGTTATAAATTTGTACCCAATAGATTAATATGATGGTATAGAGCCATTACAAAACAAATTACTTGGGTTGTTCTTTTGGTTTCAAACTCATATTCTCACTAAGTTTATCTTCTTCTTTAGAAACCCCAAACAAGTGACATAAACTGTGTTGTGATGGTTATATGATTGTTACATGGACTATAAACGGGTGCATTTGCAGGAGAACCATTATATGTTGATAGTGATTGAATCAACTATTACAAACATATATTAGTATTTATTAGTTACAAATATATTTATACTGATGGTCTGATAGTAGTGTAATAATTGTGACGTAAAATGTAAGACATGTAATGTAAAAGTCTTTGATCGATTTGAATGTAATATGTGATTCGTCCAATGTTCGAGAAAACGCAGGCGGTAACTAGATGCTTTATAGGTGATTAGCGATTAGACGGATAATTTGGGTCTTAGCAAACCTAGATGTTGACGAATGATTGACTTATTATTTATATATATTTTAAATTTATATGAAATATTTTAGTTTTTGAGTTTTATATTAAAATTATTGTGATGAATTTTCAAAATTAGATACAAAACTGAAAAAATTAAACAAATTTCTAGATTTATACTAACATTATTATTTAATTTAATATATTTAGATTAATTTATATTGATTTAAACCGATTTAAAATATTTTTAATCTACTTAAATTGTATAAATCGGTATAAATCGGATTTTAAAAAGATCATTTCAGATGGAATTGAGTTACCATCTAGACAGGTGCCTAGGTGCCGCCTAGACCGATATTAAGAACCTTGGATTTGTCCGTCATGCAATTGCCACAACAGTCATTGCCCAATTTCATGCAGCGACCTTTCCCACATATGGACCGTGACTAAATTGTTTCGTATTGTCACATCAAAAAGATGAACTCACCGTGGCTTTCTATGGATTTGGCAATGAATGGTTACATAATATTCATGGCTTATATTGTATATGTAAAATCAAACTGAACCATTTCATGTGATATGTTCGTCATATGACACATATACCGGCAAGATCTGGGGACTCACTTATATATCGACAAAATTTTAGCAAAAGAAAGCATCAACAAGTTTTACAGCGATTGAGAAATAATAAATAATAGTAAGATCATCAATTCTTGTAGTCACGTCTATGTAACTGTAGAGAATGAGCACGAAATTGATACGTAGTCAACATGGTAGCAATCGATGATAGATCTTGATTCTTGTGATCATGTGATTTGCATAGTTTTATAATAATTGTTCTATTTATTTTGTTTCTTTTATTATTCGATGTTCTACTGAACAAACCAAAAGTATAAATCAATATACACTTTCTGCTAAAAGTTTTTTTTTTATAAAAAAATAATTAAAATCTTGTTATGCCAGTAGAGAGATAAACAAAAACATGCATCACGTCACATGAAAATAAATTGAGAAGACACCCATTAAAAGTTGTCTCTCCAATATGATCTCAAAGCAAAAAAAAATGTACTATAGTACACTTTAAAAATTCATTTTCTAACTGAAAAAAAACTGGATGTAGCAATGAAAACATAAATCTAAACTCTAAGAGTTCCAACTTTACTGCTTCACTTCAGTTACAATAAACTTGGTTTAGTGTAAATTCAGGGGTATCAAAATCGAATTTACACTTTCTTATCAATAAAGCGGAGCATCTCGAATATCGATCCAGATATTCTTAGATTCACTTCGGTTTAATTATTAATTTTAGTAACTGGAAAATACCCTAATTTTTTTGGATACCTAACACTTCAGGTATACTATTTTGGTTTGAGTAAAGATTATCCAAAATATTTGAAAAAACCTGAAATAACCAAAAATTATAAATATTACCCAAATATTCGAAAAAAATGAAAAGTTATCTAAATACACATTACCACTAAAGATGAAATACAACATTTACTTTCAAAGTCAAGCCAACCAAATAATCTTTAAACATAAACAACAAATTGAACTAATAGTATTAAAGTGTAAACATCAAATATTTAATATCTCAAAGTTCAAACATGATAACATAAATTTAAACATCAAACATTCATAAGAAAATCATTATTTCTTCATTCACCATCTGATATTAATTCTTGAAGAAACTTTGGCTTTGAAACTCTAAATGGAAAAAACAATTCAGATTAACACTTACATTAAACAAGATAGAAGACTATAATTAAGTTTAAAGAAGTCAAGAACAATATTATTTTTCTTTAATATCATCATGCAACTGAAGTACTTGAGCATTTGATAATTTGTAACTATTCTTTTTTCATCAAATAAAATTCACACTTCAACCACTGGTCTTTGAATATGAGGACTTCAATCATATAATGAAATAAGCAGTTTTGTTGTGGGTCTAGAACACGGCCACTGATGCTAAATGCATACTCAGATTCGACTAAAGACACTTACACTGAAAATACGTCTCTTATTATCTCTGATAATACATGAAACTTGGGACTATTGATCTTCCACTACGACAAGACATCATAATATGTTCCCTTAATATTACTCTCGAAGATTGACTACTTTTTCTTTTAGATGCAGCTCCAACTCAGTTCTTGTATCATGAAATCCGACTTTATTCACCATCTCTGCATACAATGAAACCATTCACTCATATCCTCGACCTTGAACATCATCATCATCATCATCATCATCATCATCATCATCATCATCATCATCATCATCATCATCATCATCATCATCATCATCATCATCATCATCATCATCATCATCATCATCATCATCATCATCATCATCATCATCATCATCATCATCATCATCATCATCATCATCATCATCATCATCATCATCATCATCATCATCATCATCATCATCATCATCATCATCATCATCATCATCATCATCATCATCATCATCATCATCATCATCATCATCATCATCCATCTTCTCATATCCTTAATTTTGTGACTGAGATGCTGTCTCAATATCAATACAAGAACTCCAACTTTAATCACCATCTCTGCATACATGAAACCATTCACTGATATCCTCGACCTTAAACTTCATCACCATCATCATCATCATCATCATCATCATCATCATCAAGACTCTTTGAAGTAAAGAAGATGGTGTGCAATTAAGGCTACTCAATTAAGAAGAAGAAGAAGAAGAAGAAGGCTACTCAAGACTCTTCGAAGTAAAGAAGATGGTGTGCAATTAAGGCTAAAGAAGCCTTTGATCAAGTCATGCCTCGGCTAAGAATGGAGATGGAGAAGTGGAATATGTCGCAAATATCATGAAATGATTAAGGCTGAGGTTCATCATTAACTTGAAAATTATCCAAAGTGTATAGACTATAGGTTTGTACACTCGGCTGTACACCTCTGGTTTGACCGTACGCCAAGCCGATGACTTCACGTGTACGAACGAAAGAAGAAGCCCAAGACATGAAGATGGAGCCCATTTCATCCATCAATGTCATTCATAAATAAAAAAGGAATCAAAGAGTATAAATGTCCTTCTCTCTCCTTCATGCAGAGTTTTAATAACTCCTATATCATTTCCTATGCATAATTTTCTGTGCTGCTCATGCAAGAGTTATCGCATTTATTTCCTGTTTTCATGTAATGCCTGTATAGAGTCTATAGCTTCTCTCTTGTATAATAACATAAATAGACAAGAATAAACAAAAGTTCTCTCAAAATTTTTGTGTTCTCTCTACTCTCTTTACTTGTGCTTAAACATGGTACTTATCACTTAAACAACACTTGCTACATATCGGCTTCGTCAACTCAAGGGCGGATGTGTATCTATTTATTTAATCACAAGGAAACAACATCACATATGTTTTTGTCTATATAGATGATATACTTTCTACTGGAAACAACCAACGGTTCGTTTCTCATGTACTCACCTACTTTGCTGACCAATTTTCCATCAAAGATCCAGTTAATCTTCGTTACTCCCTTAGAATAGAGGTAACACGGCCCACCAATGGACTCCAGTCGATGGAACACAAATATAATATACTGATGATTTGCTTCATGAAAACAACATGGCATATGTGAAACCGACCGCAACACCACTGCCAATCATCACCTAAACAGACCTTTCACAATGGTACTCCACTCAAAGATAGTGATACACTAAAATTGGATATTTTTCTACTACAAGCTAACAGTGGTTATTGTAATATTTAAGATTCAATTTCAGAGGACCGGTTTCTACACTTTGTTCTTATTAGTTCGATATCAAGGTAAGACAAATCAATTTAGTCCAAATAAGAGTTTTATTTCAGATTTTAAAAGAGCTAAGTCTAGGGTGAAGGATCAGGTGTCAAGCGATCATGAGCCAAACATCTATTCAAGGGCTGTCTGAGTGCGAGTCTAGAACTCGAGATACACAAATAAATCGATCCACTTTCGTGGCATCTCCCCTATTATCAAGCAATCTAAATACCTAAACTACCATTTGGATTAAAATATGATGACAAAAATTATTGTTCAGATTTCATTTTTTTCACAAATCACCCTAACATCTATTTTGTTGGTTAGGGATGAGTTGCTCATTCCTATAATGTCTAGCAACCTAAAACACTTTTAATGAATGGATTAGACCTAGATTTATGCACCAAGTGATCAGTTTAATGCAAGCCTTAAGTCCAACGATAAATGTAGACAAATATAAAAACGACCTTATTTGTATTTAATCCATCAATCTAGACACCCTAACTCCCTAGACTTATCAAATCGACTACTTAGCCATTTACAGAGAAAACACAGAGATAAATGATGAAATCAGTTGAAAAAAAAAGAAGAATAGGGTTTATGGTTATTCTCCAAAATGTGAGAGATTCTTCTCCTTTACAAAGAAGCAAATAGCAAGTATCTTCTTTATAATCTGTGTTCTACGTAAAAGCTGAGATAGATCTATCAAAATGAAATGAAAATATGATATATAAGAAGTCGAAGGCGGCTGGGAGAGAAAGTGGGAATCCCTAGGGAAGATCCCTGATTATTTAGAAAGTTCCTTAGAGAATCTCCAACCCAAGACCTCATTTTAAGGGGAGTAAAACCTCAAAATGAGGATTTGAGGTTTGATTACTCCAACCATGAATCCTCAAAAAATTCTTTTAAAATTTCTTTTATTTGCATTAATGTCCTTGATATTAATAAAATTACTAAAAATGATAAAATTTCACAAATACTTATAAAACATACTTTTAATATATTATACAACACAAAATATTACAATATTACATAATAAAACTATATATACATACAAATTTTAGAAAATTACATATACAAAACCAAATTACTTAAGTATTATTTGCTTAATCAAATTTTTGTAATTTCTGTAATTCTCTTATATGTGCTCAAACAACACATTCCGAAGTGATAAGTGAGCCTTTTTATTTTTAATTTGTAGATTACGAGCTAAAAATTATTGAAATCGGATATGCTATGTAATATTTATTTTATTATGGTGTACTTAAATTATTCCAAATAAAAGTAGTAGAGAAAATAATTGTAAGGACCAAAAAGAAAATGAATAGTAGTTTTGAGGATTTGAGGTTGGACTGGAATGACAAAAACCTCAAAATTTGAGGATTTGAGGTTGGGTTGGAGATGCTCTAATAAATCTCAATCTAAGGACGGCTGCTCCTTTTTTTTTAATGCGGCTGCTATGAAATTTCTAAATTGCATTCTTTTCTGCATGCTTCCCTCCAAATGCTCTACGGCGTACTCTAGACCTGAAATAATTCAAAATGACTAAAAAGACTCTATAATACTTTAAGAAAACTATATACAATGTGTCAATAATACAATACAATATATAGCTCCCAATATCGTTTTCCTATGGGAAACCTTCAATATATGGATTTCACCATGCCTGAGATTTAATATGATGTTACAAGAATCTCACAGTTCATGCATCAACCACCGACTCTCTAGCATTGGCAAGCTGTCAAACGTGTTTTTTTATATCTAGCAGGAACTCGTACTCACAGCATATTCATGCATAAGAACCTAATGACAAACATATTGCTTTGGATTATCACTTTGTAAAGAATATGATTCATGCATGTCAGCTACGTATAACACATGTCTCCTCGCGATATCAGCTCGCAAATACACTTACCAAACCGCTACGAAGAAGCCATTTCTAAACTCTTACTCCAAGATTGGAATGATCTCAACTCTTCCATTTTGACAGAGTGTATTAGAGATATATGTAAATATTATATATTATGAGTCTAGATTGTAATTAGTATACCCTAATCTTTTCTTCGTACCTATATAATGCTCAAGCCTCTAATGAGAATATAAACTTTCCTTCAATCTATACCATTTACTTCCTTTAAAATTCAACTTTAAATAATTTCTCTTTATTTAAAAATGTGTTATGACGGAACTAGTTACTTGTGTAATGAATTTGAATACATCATCAACGAGAAATTTCATGGAGTAGATCAAACCAAACATACATGTTCAAAAATGTTTTGATTTGTCTAGTAAAAGAAAATTGTAGTAGAGTATGCAACTGTTTTTACTCTATGAATGCATACATGCATTTCTTAAAAAGAAAATTTTATAAATCTAAACAAGATAAGACAGACATATGTAAATGAGATAAGATAAGAATCCAAGCTCCTTGGGGAGATTTTGCAATATTGATGTATATAAATAGGTATGGCACCCCTGACGAACATGATTTTCTAATGACATGTACACAGCGCAGTAGGTGGATGCATGGAGAATTATTATTATTAGAAAAATTTAACATTTTTTAAAAATAGTAAAGAAGAACAGAAGAGAGAGAAAGAGACCGAATAAAATTCCTTAATAAAGAAAAAATGAAAATAGGTTATTCCTCTTCTTCCTCTCAGCTTCTCGTCGTTATCCCCATCTCAGGCTCATCGGTGAGTTGACTTATTTACGTAAAACGTCTATTTAGTCACTCACCCCTTTTCCAATTTTCAATCTTTTCCTCTTCGTAATCAGTTTTTGTGTTCAACCCGTAAGTCAAATCTTCCATTTGCTGATTTATAATCTTAGGATCATTGGAGTAGGCGAAACACCTAAAGATGTGATCTTTTTCTTATAAATATTTTGGGGTTTGCGAAAGTTTGGATATATTCTTCTAATGATCTGATTGTTAACAAAACAATATTCACCTTTGATCTATTTTGTTTCTTCAGGATTCGAAAACTAGAGCATCACTTGGATCTCGGATTCTTCCGGCTATGCAAAGGTGAATACTATATGTATTGTAACTTATACAAATCATACAGCAGGAATAAGTTTGAAAATGCCTTGAACCAACGATGAGGGCTTTTGACAGATATGGTTCTGATTATGATGATTATGATGGTGATTATGATTCAGCGTTTATAGCTGAGGGTTTGGGGTTTAAGCAGTTTTGATATAAGTCAAACGACATTTGTGGTTTTGTTTTAAGATTTTCAATGACATCTGACGTCTAAGCGTATGTAAGTATAGCAGATCATCCCCATTGGACAATCTTCTCCGGTGTAGGACAATGTCTTCCAATCACCTAAGGCATGTTGAGTTCATGTCCTTGCTACCCTCAGGTGCCGGCAAGATCTCTCAGTCAAACGCTGTGGTCTTAGGTGAATCTATTGCCTCTGAGGAGAATGATCTCGTCTTTCCCAGCAAGGAATTTCGAGACGGAAGGAAGTGAAATCGCAAAAGGGGATAGAAGCAGAGACAGAGAGAGAAAAAGGAGAGAGAGAGAGAGAGAGAGGAGTAGAGAGAGGATAGAGAGGAGAGAGAGAGAGAGAGAAGAGAGAGAGAGGAGAGAGAGAGAGAGAGAGAGAGAGAGCGAGAGAGAGAGAGAGAGAGAGACGAGAGAGAGAGAGCAGAGCGAGAGAGGGCGATAAGAGAGAGACGCGAGAGACGAGAGCTAGAGCGATGTCTCTATCTCTCTCTACTAATATCTCTATAGCTCTCTATAGATCATCTATATCTCTACTCTCTCTCTCTCTATCTCTCTATCTCTCTCTCTCTCTCTCTCTCTCTTCCAACATCATGGAGTCCTCACCGTCTCTCTTTTTTTTGTTTTTTGTTTTTTTTTTAATTTGCAGATTTTTTTAATCTTCTTGTTAATTTGCAGTACATGGAAATGCATAAGAGGTCAATGGACGACCCTGCCGGGTTTTGGTCTGACATTGCGTCTGAGTTTTACTGGAAGCAGAAATGGGGGGACCAAGTAGTGTCTGAAAATCTCGATGTCAGGAAGGGTCCTATTCACGTTGAGGTTGTTTTCTTTTCTTTGCTTCTTCTTTTTCCTTCTCTTGTTAAATTTTTCGTCGTGTTGACATATCTGAGATCATGTACCACCAGTGGTTCAAAGGGGGAATCACCAACATCTGCTACAACTGCTTAGACAGAAATATTGAAGCTGGCTTGGGTGATAAAATAGCTATTTACTGGGAAGGGAATGAACGTGATGTAGATGCTTCCTTAACTTACTCTGAGTTGCTTCAACAAGTTTGCCAGGTATAAACACTCATGTTCGTACTCTCCTACCATCTCTAGACTCTTCTTTCTCATTAAGCTGATGTCATTGCATATACCTTGTCCTCCTACTGCAGCTTGCTAATTACTTGAAAGATCATGGAGTGAAAAAGGGAGACACTGTCGTAATTTATTTACCAATGTTGATGGAATTTCCTATCGCTATGCTTGCATGTGCACGGATCGGAGCTGTTCATTCGGTAACTTGTCAAAAAATTTCATATGTTTACAATGCAACAGTTACTTAATGCATTAATAAAAAGTCGAATATTAACTCAATTATTTCTCAGGTCGTTTTTGCTGGATTTTTTGCTGACTCTCTTGCTCAAAGAATCATTGATTGCAAGCCAAAGTTAATACTGACTTGCAATGCTTTTAAAAGAGGCCCTAAGACCATTAACCTTAAAGCTATTGTTGATGCTGCACTTGATATATCCTCTAAAGATGGAGTCTCTGTAGGTTAGTCCATTGACTAGAATCTGGCTTTGGATTCCCTAACTGTCTTTTCCTGTAATTTTCAAACCCTTTGTTTTCCTTCTCTTTAACCTGTATTATTAGTTTGTTCTCTGGAAATATCAAAGATAGGAACAAACTTAGCTCTTTCGTTTGATGAGTTCCTAAGTGTCGATTTTCTGACTCTTGCTTCTCTGCAACCAGACATATGCTTGACCCATGACAACCCATCAGCAACAACAAGGGAAAGCACTAAATGGCAGACCGGAAGAGATGTGTGGTGGCAGGTAATTGCAGAGCTGTTTAATAGTTGCCAAAATGCATCCGTTTCCTTTTCTCAAAATCTGATTTGGGTGATGGTGATCTCTTTAGGATGTCGTTCCTAAATATCCAACATCGTGTGAGGTGGAATGGGTTGATGCGGAAGATCCACTGTTTTTGCTCTACACTAGTGGAAGCACCGGCAAGCCAAAGGTAGTTTTGGTCTTGGTTATATTGGTTTTTGTAACCTATATAGTTTTCACTCTTTAATATGGTTACTTTGAAGGGTGTCCTGCACACAACTGGAGGATATATGGTCTATACTGCTACAACATTCAAGTATGCATTTGACTACAAATCAACAGATGTATACTGGTATGCTGTGACACTATCATTTACTGTTCAATCTCTTTAGTATAAGCTATGAAATAGAGTGCTAATTTCTTTGCTTCTCTAACATTAGGTGTACAGCAGACTGTGGTTGGATCACTGGCCATAGCTATGTTACCTATGGACCGATGCTCAATGGAACCACAGTTGTTGTCTATGAAGGGGTATTCCTTTTGAAATATATGTAGATGTTTTGTGACTTAAGGATTTTGAATGACAAATTCAACTCTAGGTTCCTTCCATGGCAATACATTATCTTTCTTACAGAACTATCAGCATCTAAGCTTATAAATGTGTGCCATATGAGTTATATTTTTCATCTCTCTCATTTGGATTGAAATGATGGTTGTGATATATTCATCTGTTTTTTTTAACCAGACTCCAAACTACCCTGATTCTGGACGTTGTTGGGAAATTGTTGACAAATACAAGATTTCCATATTGTACACTGCTCCAACACTGGTGAGGTCTCTAATGCGTGATGATGATAAGGTAAGATATCGACTTGTCATGTGGTGAAAAGTTCAACAGCACTGTATTGATGCTTCAAAAGCTAAAGAAGTATTGATATATCCTTCCAACTGTTGTAGAGTAGTTACAGCCACATGTTGAGGGAAGGGGGGGGGGGGGGGGGGGGGGGGGGGTAAATACTTTTAGATATCTAAAGCATTTATTAATTTCCAATTTATTTTTGATCGTTATAGTTTGTGACAAATCATTCTCGCAAATCGCTACGAGTCCTTGGAAGTGTGGGTGAGCCCATCAATCCGAGTCATTGGAGGTTGGAACTCTAATATATTTTGTCTTTTATTCATGAGATCAGTTGAATGTGAAGTTTGTTTAATTGTTTACCAACACTCTGATGTAGATGGTTCTTTAATCTAGTCGGTGATTCAAGGTGTCCCATTTCAGATACATGGTGGCAAACTGAAACTGGTGGCTTCATGGTGAGTCTCTTATATCCCGCTCTTTATTTCTCTTGATACCTTCTGCATGCTCTCTCATATGCATCAAATTGGATGTCAGATAACGCCACTGCCAGGTGCTTGGCCGCAGAAGCCTGGTTCAGCTACTTTCCCTTTCTTTGGTGTCCAGGTATGTGATTTATAGTGCAGTTTTAGATTTAGTATGCTGCATTGTCCTTCAGATATTCGTCTTTAGAGGACTTCACTCTCATCTCTATTTGTGTGTATCTCTGCTGCAGCCTGTCATAGTTGATGAAAAAGGCAATGAAATCGAAGGCGAGTGTAGTGGTTATCTTTGTATGAAAGGATCATGGCCCGGGGCGTTTCGAACTCTGTTTGGGGATCATGAAAGATATGAAACCACATACTTCAAACCTTTTGCTGGATACTATTTTAGTGGTGATGGTTGCAGCAGGTGGACAATCTAATCTAATTAGTTTCTTTTCACAAAAACCAAATTCGCAGTTAGTGTGTTATCTTTCAACTATCACTTAGATAATAGGCATATATATATAGATCAAAGACCGGTGATTTGACATGGTTTTTTTATCTATGTTTGCATTTTCTGTTCCAGAGACAAGGATGGTTACTACTGGCTTACAGGGAGGGTTGATGATGTTATCAACGTCAGGTAGGACACAAAGTATTAGAACGATGTCATTAAATTCTCCGAGTTTCCAATTTTCTCCATACTGCTCAATTTAGTCGTACATTTGGATTTGTTTATAATGTACAGTGGCCATCGCATTGGAACTGCTGAAGTGGAATCTGCTCTGGCTTCACATCCCCAATGTGCAGAGGCAGCTGTTGTAGGCGTAGAACATGAGGTATGTAGACTGATTATGCATATGTAAGGTGTGACACTGATAAGAGTTCATACGTAATACTACATCAGCTTGGTAGGTCACAGGTTAATTATAAACAGAAAAGCTTATGATGTCTAGTGTGTCTAGTAACTGAAACTGGTTTTAGAGCCTCTTGAAAACAGGGAGAGTTTCCTGGTACTTTATTATACAACATAGGGTTGCTTCTTTGGTTTGATTTGGTTCTCCATTTGGCGTTGTTCTTAGTTTACCATTGTGAACCTACAAGTAGAAATCAATTTTGTTGGCTCTTGTTTGTATCAGGTGAAAGGTCAGGGTATCTATGCGTTTGTCACTCTTGTGGAGGGTGTTCCTTATAGCGAAGAGCTTCGGAAAAGCCTTATACTCATGGTCCGAAATCAGGTACAATATAACAAGAAAAAAATGAATAGTGAAAGCTTTAGAGATGCTATTTTTTAGATGAAGTGACACTGAACACATTTCATTTTGTGTCGATACTAATTTGATGATTTATGAATTGAGTTTTGGTGTATCAATGTTGTGCCATGTGCAGATTGGGGCATTTGCAGCACCAGACAGAATACATTGGGCACCAGGGTTACCAAAGACGAGAAGCGGAAAGATAATGAGGAGAATCCTGAGAAAGATCGCTTCAAGGCAATTAGAAGAGCTTGGAGATATTAGCACACTCGCAGATCCTAGTGTTGTTGATCAGCTTATAGCACTTACCGATGTGTGAATCATCTCCATTTCTCTCTCCATGAATGTAACCATTAACCATGTCCAGAGAGTTTTGTGCACCTATGTTGTATTACAGAGGGAATGTTGAAGAAAAAAACTGAAAAAAGATTCAGGTTCTTGAGAGGAATAAATCGAGAAGACAATTTCATTATGATTTTGAATAATTTTTATTGGCTGAATTTGGTTTAAGGATGATTTTATTATAATACTCCATCTGTTCCCATATTAAATATTTTAATATATATATATTTTTTAAAATGTATGTTTTGAAATTTTTAATTTTTGTAAATTAGTAATGGTGAATTGTAAACTTTAAGAAAATTTGATTGTATCTTTTGATATACTATCTGTTTAAAAAATTATGAGAAATTAGTAAATACAAAAATAATTATCAAAAATATAGAAAAAAATAACTGACATTAAATTATATTTAAATTCTCTATATTTTAACATCTATTTTCATATATATATATATATATATATATATATATATATATATTAACATATATACAGAAATAACCTGGAAATGGACACCGAACTGTGACTAATAGAATTATAGATTAATTGTGAACATGGACACCAAATCATGGACAAATGAATTGTAAATGCATCAAACTAGGATAACTAAATTTGTTGAAAGCGAATGAGGCCTAATAATGAATTTTATTGGATGTGATATTTTTGTGTGGATGAGTTCTTGTGGACATAGATTCTTTCTATCTATAACATTTTAAATTGAATGTTTGTTTCATGTTAATACATGAACTGTAAAAGATGTGGACATGGATGGATGCAAAAAATGTATAAAAACTATTATATACAAATTATAAGAGAAAATTACATTGAAAGACACAGTATGGATAGAGAAAATGTGGACATATATGTTGTAGATAACAACACCAACACATTAACACGTTCTCAAAATTATAAGCGTTGACGGTGTTCCCCAAACCAAATCTTACAAAGTTAAATAATTTATAGACTTTACCAGTCTTTAGATCTGTAAATAGCTTGTTCAAAATCAACATGTGATGAACTATGACGGTTGTTACTTAATAGGCTTTAGTGCTTCCGGGGGGGATTTGGTGATGATTATGGCCAAGCTGCTCATAGCAATTACAGGTGCGTCCGAGCTCCGTTTGAGGCATGGTCGGCGGCTATGGCTTCATTTCTTCGAGAAAATGGTCTCAGATTATTGATACGATCAACGAGTTGAGAGATCGAGTCAAAATTATATTCAAAAGTGGAGAAAAAGTTGATTCCACAGAAGCTTTTCACGGTTGGCGGCTACGGCTTCGCTTCGTTGAGAGGAACACGATGATAGTCTCGGAATTTTGATACGATCAACGAGATGAGATATCGACTCAGAATTCAATTCAAAAGGGAAAGCTTCTCACAGAGATTACGGATGCGTCCAAGCTCTGTTTGAGGCGTGGTCTGGAGGTACGACTTTTTGATACAATCAACAAGCTGAGATATCAAGTTGAAAGAGATAGAATTGATTAAAGTGAATCTGAAAATCGAAAGTGGAGATAGGAAGAGAGAATACACGGGTTTGTATTTATTAATTGTTCTTTTATTTTTGTCTGAATGTGTGGACAGTGTCGCTGAGCTGAGTTGAGATTAGTTAAGGAGACTTAGGAATGTGTAGTTGGGTCTTAGTTGAAGGTAGAAAAGACAAATTGCATAGGGAAAGTGTGTGACATGTGGGAAGTGTCTTCAAGTGTAATTCTAAAGTGAGAATGTGTCCTATGGGATAAATTTCTTATGTGTCTATAAAAAAATTTTAGATAATATGTTTTCGATAGTAGATGTAAAATATAAAACATAAACACAATTTAGCGTGAGCACAATCTCAAAGAAGATAATAACAAATACAACCAGATAATATCATGCAAAATACTAAAATACTCTACAAAAATTTATAATTATCTTCTGCTAAAAGATCTACAATAATCTATAATACTCTTACAAACTTTTAAGAAAATCTAAATTTCTAAACTGTTTTAATTTTAAAATCATCAAAACTTTTTTACAATTACCAACCAATAGCAGACCCTAAAACTCTATCTTTTTTCTTTATTCATACAATAAATAAGACTCTTTGTGAAACAAATATGTCAGAATACCGTCACCGGTTTCAAACATGTCGATGGTTGTAGTCTTCTGACGTATTAATGTGACAGTTTTTAACATATCATTAATGACAATTTCTGAAATTTATCTGGTGATGTTTCTTAACATTTCAGAAATATTGACGGTACATACCGGTGCCGGGGATAATTAGAATATGCTAGTAAGTTAGAAAACCCTCACCAGTGATATGTTTGAAACTATTACTGCCACTATGTTAGAAACCATCACCAGCGATATGCTGAAAATGTGTTAGTGGTTATATATTTATATTAGGGGTTGGCCCGCTCTACGGGGTTATATATTTATATCTGAAAATACATTTGAACTTTATAAAACATTTGGAAATTTACTTTATATTGGAAATAATAAATACAATCTATTTTTATTCTAAGATCAAATTGTAAATTTTATTAAATTTGTTTGTTTAACCTTACTAGCTCAAACACTTCCAAAATCAAACTAAATGACTATAACAAAGCGCTGAGTGGGTGGCAACCCACTATTAGGTAATTTTACTTAGTTTTATTCTTATAGTTACTAATTTTCATTTTATATTTACAGGTAAAAAAAAAACCCAAGTAGACGATTTCCCATGAAATCGTCCGACGAAACCAGGTCAACATCAATCGATACTGCCACAGCAACAATGATTGACGGACACTTCATGCCATCAATCGACACGGACTTTGGTCAGGTATTTCATTTTAACTTGTTATATTCAGTACTTATGATTTATGTTATTCCTTTAACTCCGACTGGAAATACACTGAGGACAGTGTATAATTTAAGTCTGGGGGGAGGTTACTGATATTACTTTACATTTTGATCTTATTATATGTTTTCAAAGTTTTTATTCAGTTAAGAAGTGGGCAATAAACTTTTTCAATCTTTACTTAGTATCTAAACACTCTCTAGCACCATTCTTAGATTTGTTGACTGCAGAATGTACTAGAGATACTAAAGTGGATCACCTGTCAACTATGACCACACTTGCTGAGAATGTTTGAAGGAACCAAAGATGACCTCCAATCTAATTTGACTTTATTGCTTGTCTTTGGGCTTGGTATACATTGGATCAGGTTCCTCTTGCAAGTCTGGAAGATAAAAGTCTGTGTGTTTCTCTCTCTCTCTCTCTCTCTCTCTCTCTCTCTCTCTCTCTCTCTCTCTCTCTCTCTCTCTCTCTCTTCAAACATCCTAGATATAAAAAATTGAGATGATTTCCTAGAAGGTGCAGAGGGATAGGAGTGTCTCCTGTGACCCCAGTATTCTAATTCATAAAGGGATGATCACACATTGTGGAAACGAGAGATAGGTAAATTACATGTGACCGCATTATTCACTACACTTTGTCAAAATAAGAGCTACATAAGTAGAAAAGTCAATAAGATGAACAAGATGGATCAGCATCACTGTTCACTGAAATTGAAACTAGAAAGGTTGAGAGAAGAGATAAAGAGGGAAGAAAGGGATCGGAGAAGACTACCTGTGTGTTAAGAAACTTGCTTGAGTTGAGTCCATGTGTCCCTTGATCAATACTCCCAAGGTAAAGCCTGTACATTTATTTTATGCATGAAATGATGTTAGTAGAGGGGTTAGTCAGACATAATTTTCTTAGTTGATTGGTAGATGAATTTGGTTGCTAAGCTAGGATATGGTATATAAAGTACTTCTAAAGTTAGGAGATATTTGATGTGGTTTGCAACATTGTAGAGGTGATGATTCCAGGTTTAAAATTTGTGTGAGTCCCTGCTGTTTTCAAACCTCTTTCGGAGAGACTGCCTGATTGTTTTGCTTGAAGACAAGCAAAAGGTAAGTCTGGGGAAATGATATACCATGGATTTGACCCATTTTTACCTATGGTATATAGGTATTTTAAGATGTAATTATTATGTTTGGGAATCTAGTAGGTATGTTTTCAGGTTCAGGAGTGTTTTGGAACAAAGTGATGATTTTGGAGCATAAAAGATATTTCACCCGAGCTGACCATCAAACTAGACAGGAGGTTGACATTTAGAATCAATAATCAATCAATGCACAATCTGTGCCATCGATCGACATCGAAGAAGGTCTACGATTGGAGATAATAATCGATCGATGCACATTATGTGACATTGATCGACGGTGAATCACGCAGAAGACAGATTGGTTCCAGCCGACTTAAAGCCCAAGACTTCACCAAATTACAAGATTGCCCCTGACGAGTTTTTAACCTAATATATATAGTTTTCCTAAGTGTTTAAGGCAAAGAGTGCTTTATATTCTCTTGTTTTACACAGTAAAAAGTTTTAGGGATTTCTAGAGATGGACAGAAGATCCAAAGAGATTTGTGATTGAAACTCCATTATTATCTATTTATCTATCTATGCAGTTTTCTTTATACCTTGTTGTTATGTGATACCCGATTTTAGTCATGGTATATGATAGTTTTAGGATATATTTAACCCATTTTGGAGTCTAGATAGCATGTTTACAGATTCAGGAGTAATTAGAGAAAAGATGATGTTTTTGGAGCATTTTGGAGCATTTTAGAGATTTATCCCGAGATGACCATATCGACCATTCAAGGTTGACACGGAGAGAGACGCGTCGATCGACACACCTTCAGTTGTGTCGATCGATATTTAACACACAGAAGCCCGGTTTGGTCACAGCCAACTTGAAGCCCAAGACTTCATCCATTTTACCAAGATACCCCTGACGAGTTTTAACCTAATTTTTGAGTATTTAAGTTTTGCCTAAGTGTTTTGGCAAAGAGAGAGTTTTTTAGAGTTTTTGAAGAGGTTGTCCTTCAAAGTTTTTAGAAAGAGTCTTTTTGAGAGTTCTTCATCTTATTGTTTTGGTGAGAGAGAGAGAGAGTTACAATTGAGAGCTTTCTTGAACACCTCTATTTTCCATCTATTCTATCTATGCAATTTTATTTAATTGTTATGATGTTTTGCTTGGCCCTGTCTGAGTAAACACCTTTGTTAGATTTAGGATTCAAATAGGTTTTGAGGGATTAGCCCCAAATATGAATACTTGAGCATGTGATATTCATCTGAGAAGATTGCTCTTAATGCTTGTATAGGAGTAGCTAACCTATACATGATGATAGTGGATATTATCCTTGGATCTATCTTCTTTGAGCTTAGGAATTTGCTGGAAACAAGCGACAATTGATTTGACAAACTCCATAAGCGAACTGTTATCAACCTCACACTTAAAGCTTGCTAGAGGTGCATCAATCGATACTTCTATAGAGTCATCGATCGATTGACGCGAGGCACTGGCGATCGATACGTGCGACAGCAGGTCGACCGACGCCTTCCTATGTTTCACCATTGGGAGTCTCATCGGTTCTAGTAATAGATAACCTAGGACGACAGTTAAAGTTATTGTTATAGTTGGGTTCTATAATGTCATCCAAGCATCTCACATAGGCATTCATACTATTATAATCCTGATAACCTGAATAGTAATCCTAAGTCTAATGCCTTCACCATATCTGTTAAACGCCCAAATAAATCACTTGAGTAATTGTCTTGCTCACCAGTTCTAAGTTTACTTGTTATTTCCTGCTTTGAAATCTTTGACCTAGCTTTGTTATAATAAGATCTAGTGTGTTCCCTAGCTCCCTGTGGATTCGATCCCTAAGTACTACAACTCAACCTCTTATTTGAGAGAGTATAAATCACTCCTTAGGGTAATTTGAGTGATACCAAATTTTGCACTGTTGCCGGGAAGCTTTGATCGCCGTTAGATTTTATTTAAGTCTAGGTTTTCTTTTAATTTACTACTTGTTACTGATAAAAATTTTCTTTACTTTTCAGGTGTATGCCCAGCATAACCATAAGCAAAAAGAACAAGGAACTTTTGTCTACTGATCCTGCTGCTTTGGAACGTTCAATCCGCAAACAGATTCGTTCCACATTGATCGATACACCCGCTTGTGCATCGACCGATATTCATTAGCAACTGTCTACCGAGTCTCAAACACCGTCGACCGCTACCAGCTCACCAACATCGACTATCTCATTCATCTGACATCGACAAATACTCGTTTATCCACATCGACCGATACTTTTCAGTACCCGTCAACCAACATCTTTCATCCGACATCGACCGATACTGCTATCCGCACATCTATCGATACTGAGCCGCAGAACATGGTCGCGACACTGATACTCATGCGAGACGATGAAGGTAACCTGCGTGACCAAGAAGGTCACCTGCGTAATGCAGCAGGTCAGAGAATTAATGATCAGGGGGGCTGCAATCCCTGATCCAGAAGCTGAGGCTGCTGCAGCCACTGCTCGAGCTGCAGAAGAAGCCAACAGAAACAGATCCCTGGCTGACTACAACCGTTCAGATCAATACTACGCCAACAGATCTGCTATCCGTCCTCCAGACATACAGAGGGCTGATTTTGAGGTGAAGCCTCAGTACTACACACTTTTAGGACAGACACCCTACAGTGGAGCATCCAATGAACATCCTATGGACCATCTAAAGAGGTACGAGAATCTCATATCTGCTATCAAAGCTAATGGAGTCCCAGCTAACTACCTACTTTGCAAGCTCTTCAAATACTCTCTTACTGGAGAAGCTTTGCAATGGCTAAGCAACTACCACCAGGATCTCTTACATCCTGGGAGGATATCAAGAATGCTTTTTTGATTAATTTCTTTGATGAGGCACGTGTAGAAGAGTTGAGAAGCAAGATTGCTACATTCATGCAGAAGCCTACAGAGCCTTTCAGACATTGTTGGGTTCGTTTCAAGTCTTATAAGAGAGATTGTCCACACCACGGATTCAATGAAGTGCAGCTACTCAGCACTTTCTTCAGAGGTTTAGATCTGGCCTACCAGACAGCACTAGACACAGCTAGTGAAGGAAACTTGAACACCAGGAATCCAAGAGAGGCCGTGAGACTTATTGAGAACTTGACAACTAGCAACAGCACCAAGAACACTGATTATGAGAGAAAGAAATTGGCCAATGCTCTTGGGAAGGAGCAGTTGGACGATGTGAGAGCCAAATTGGACAGTGTCAACAAGCTTCTAAGGAAGCAGGTTAGCTTTGCAGAAAATGTAGAAGCTATAAAGACGGATGAGGAAAGATATGAAGACGAAGTGAATTACATAGGAGGATTTCAAAGGCTTGGAAATCAGAATGGAAACAGGAACTTCTATGGCAACAGTCAGAGGAGCAACTACAATCAGAATTCACAATATCAGAAACCCTTCAGCAACAACAACTACATCAACAACAAGAATCTCAACAATTCTTTCTACCAGAATCCACCACTACCTACTCAGGAGAGCAAGATCGAAGCAATGCTTGATTCAGTTCTAGAGGGTCAGCAGAGGCTTAATGTGGATTTCAATGGAAAGATAGATGCTGCTTATAATAGCCTGAATGTGAAGTTTGATACCTTGAGCACTCATGTTAAGAAGC
This sequence comes from Brassica juncea, assembly GCA_018703725.1. NCBI lineage: Eukaryota > Viridiplantae > Streptophyta > Magnoliopsida > Brassicales > Brassicaceae > Brassica > Brassica juncea. The sequence goes on along the minus strand of CM031935.1, from coordinate 34,530,263 downwards.
TAGAGACACATGTGACTCAAACAGCATAAGCTATTCAGAGACAAGAAGCCTTAATAAAAGGGAGAGAGGAATATCTCATTAGACACTACATCAATGCCATCACAGTATATGATTTCAGGCAAGTGGATGAGCATGAGAAGCTTTAAGAAGGAGACTTTGAAGTTGAGAGCTCCATGACTATCTGCAGTTCTCACTGGTGTCGACCGACGCCAGACGATGATCATCAATCGACATGGGAAGATGATTATCGATTGGTGTTCGTGATACCACATCAATCGACAGAGTCTACTGCAACGAACAGACCAGTCCGGATTATGACACACGCAGAGTTCGCAGCGAGGCACCCAAACCCACTCCACCCTTTCATCGATCGATCCCACGAAGATGACATCGATCGCCCAGGCTAACCAGACATCGATCGACATGCTACACCCGACATCGATCGATATACAACCATTAAACAGCGAAAGCAGCTACCAAAGATAGATGCAATCCAATTATATGAACTCAGAGGGCAACCCAAACCTACAGATAACCCACCAGAAGAAGCTAAAGATACATCAGAGTCTATGGAGATAGAAAAGGAAAGTGCAAAGAGGACCCTAAGAAAAAGGAAAGAGAAGATTCCTAAGCACTTTAAAAGGGAAGCTAATGCAAAGGAGTTGGAAAACTTCAAGAAAAGAGTTCTGAAGATTCCAGCAGAGAAACCCTTTGAGGAGGCATACTTCACACATAGATTGTGGATGTTCTTCAGAGAAACAAGAGTAACAGAGGCTGACATTGAGAAGATGTTCAATCAAATCAGAGAGAATATAAAGAAGATCACATTGAAGAAGAGAGTGACCCTGGAGAGTTCATTATCTCATGCCTAGTGCAAGGCATTGAATTATCACTTGCACTATGTGACACAGGAGCATCAGTCAGCATCCTACCAAAGGTTATGGCAGACCAATTAGGTTTAAAGGTAGAACCTTCCAAGGAATCATTCTACTTTGTAGATTGTTCTAAAAGGAATTCATTGGGAATCATCAGAGATTTTAAGGTACAGATTGGTAATACCCTAGTTCCAGTTAAATTGGAGTTCTTCTCTACTACTTGGAAGAGCATTCCTAGCTACTGCGGGAGCCGTCTGCAATTTGCAAACAAGCCAGATGTGTTTGACACTCATGGACCCAGAGATTCACTATGACCCAGTCAGAGTTGTTAAGCCAGAGATGTCCTGCAAACAGCCTCCAGATGAAGCAAAACTCGTAGCAACATGCTACTGTGCGGAAGAGTACGAGACAGAGTACTTGGAATCGATCGACACCAATACAGAAACATCAATCGATCCTACTCATCCAACATCGATCCATCCTAAGAAACAGTTTTCACTCCACATCCATTGATAGTACACCTATGTACGAAGTTGATCACTTTCCAGGTGATTACTTAGATGGGAGTTGGGAACCAGACTACTACCAGCCTACATTCGCAGTGGAGACTCAAGATGATGAGTATGATGAGGATTACACAAGGGAAAGATACATTGAATACTCAATCCCAAGATCAAACACAAGGAAATCGATCGACACCAGCATATACACATCGATCGATATGACAGTTTCAAGGACGCGAGATGATTGGCCAGCTTACTGCTATCTGATCTTTGCCCTAGAAGCTACTACACCTTCCCAACACGTGGAAGAATTCAATGAGTACCGCAAGGAAGAACCAGCTACAGACCACCAAGGAGTTCTCACTAGAGATGGATCCAAATCACATGGAACCATGCTACACGAATCGATCGACGCAACAACGTCAAACTCGATCAATACCAGTACAAGACGAGGGCAGAAAGAAGAAGAATCGATCGACGTACGTCAAGATGTATCGTTCGATATGAGTCAGACCGACTTTGAGAAAAATGAAAATCTCAAATTTGGAAATTTGGTTGATGATTACTACTATAAAAGGAGCCACGGGATAGAAGCAGTTTCACAAACCCTAGAAGCAGACAAGTTGCATCAGCAACTTTCCAACCCTCAGCCACATGGAGAAGAATCCAGTTGCAATCTTCACCATCAGCTACACAACGCGACATCGATCGACGAACATTCTAATGCATCGATCAATACTCAACCCTAACCATTCAATTTACATAATGATAATAAGTTAGGTTATGGATATCTAACCCCTGATGAGTTTGGTATTTTCAGAGATCTAAAAGGCAATGCAAGAGCTATGGATGGCCGTCTCCTACAAGTATCCAAAGAAGACATCACAGATATTCTTGCTATGGCCAATGGACAAGACAACCTATTCACTCAAGCTACACCTCCAGATCCAAATCCCTGCAGCAGAGCAGAGATGGATAAGAAGCTCAATGATATCTACACCATTCAATGTGATTTAATGAATGATTTAAAGTGCAAACTTGATAGTGTCTACCATCCACTCAATGATAAGATTACATGGTTGACCAAGACCATGGCGGAGCTTGCAGATGATATCACCACCATGAGGCAGAAACCACAGGGAGCTTCAGCATGGAAGTCCTGGAAACCTTCGACATCGACCGATGACCGATGGATACCATTGACCGATGCAGCTTACCCGAGATCGATCGACACCAACTTCATGAAATCGATCGATATGCACTTTACAAGACTGGAAGAGAGGTTGTGTTCTTATGAAGAACAATTTGGTAGTTCTTACTACCCAATGAGTGATGATATGAATGCACTCGAAGCACGAATGGATGCTTTACAGCAGGAGATGGACACGATTCAGAATCAGCTTGATTTTCAACAGATGACATCTCCATCGACCGACATGCCTGCCAGCACATCGATCGATCCTGATCAAGCACCAGCAGAGAACCAGCAAAAATTGATCGACAATGACAACAGCACATCGATCTACACCTACCTTCAAGAACAATATACTTTTATGAAAGAGGAGCTACTCAAAACCATCAACACAGATAACAAATGGGAAGAGTAAGCCTTACAGGAGAATCTTGATGTGTTCCATTACCACCTCACCACCAACCTCAATTGGATAGCCAAGAGATTTGAATTAATGCAAAGAAAATTGCATTTACTCCGCAACAAGCAGAGGAGGCTACAATCAATCGATACAGCTGACAACACGTCGATCGATATGATGAGAAGCACGCACAATGGATGGAATACATAATTCCACTACAAACCAAAGTATGGAGCTAGAGCTTATGATACTTATCAGAGAAAGAAGAGAAACTGGTCAGACACAACAGAAGATCCAGCCACTCAAAGAAGAAAAGCTACCTTATGATAGCTGAGATCTATGAAGCCTTAGATTATTCAGAGAATGAATACTACAGGAAGTTTGGTGAGATCTACTTCCCCTTCGACAACAGCATTGCTACTCTGCATTAACGAACAGATGGGATAGACAAGGAGATCAAGGCTACTCAGAGACAACTTGCAACTCGCTGTGGGAACCGAAATTCACACCGTCGAGTTTTGTTAATCATAAGAAAGCCAAGCTAGCCTAGCCTTCCCTGAAGGTCCCGATTATCTACTGGGCCACACACAACACAGTCAATATGAAAGAATAAAGGATAATAAATCTGAAAAGAGCAAAAGGAGAACAAAGAGATATTATTTCCGAATTCGCGTTTGAGCGTTAACAACAGGTAGGATCTTAGGCCACGAGAGCTGTCGGTACGTTCGCTAGTCTAGCCACCTAAGTTCTAACCTAGTTGAGTCGCAGCTCGATAGTAAAAACGGAAAAATGCCTAAATTACTCTAAGTGCCAAGTTTGCTCTGAAAAAGCTCTCCCCTTCTCCTCGCCTTAAGCTCTCCTTATATACTCCCTCTAGGTCGGTTTGCCTCTCTTTTTGGGCCGGATTAGTCGCAAGACAGGTTTTTCCATTTGTCGTCATTCTTATGATTATCCTCGGAAACTTGACATTTATCTTCGGAAACTTGACATTTATCCTTTCCTGCAAATAAAAATAGACCGTCCCACCAGCCTTGGGCTCAATCTTATTCTAAAATTGTAAGTGAGCCGTTCATCCGTAACCTAGGCCCCTTCTGGGCCGTTTCGGGACGAGGGCGTTCTTTACGATTTTTCCTAAGAAACAACCGTTGGTTCTTCCGAAAGGATTCCAATTCCTCGTATAGTCAAGGCAACTGGTGTTCAAGCTGACCATGGCCGTTTTATATGTCAGGCAGGAATCCTTTTCGACGACCAAGTCTTTTATAACTTTTCCGAAGTTTTTCTTCGATAATCCCAAGTGAGATGAAAGATGGGTATTGTGTCCATGGACCTGAGGACAGTGTTACGGGAACTTTAGACGAAGATGCATGGTTGCGGGATAGGACCAGGTTTGGAATGGTTTGTGAAGGGTCGGTCCTCGCCCGTGGGCGAGCGGAACCATGTTGCGGTCGCGCTCGCCCGTGGGCGAGCGGACCATCGTCATGGTGCGCTCGCCCATGGGCGAGCGGAACCGTGTTGCGGTTGCGCTCGCCCACGGGCGAGCAGACCCGTGTCACGGTCGCGCTCGCCCACGGGCGAGCAGACCCGTGTCACGGTCACACTCGCTCGTGGGCGAGCGGACCATAGTGTTCGTCCGACTCGTTCCGGCTATCCATTTTCTCGGTTTTCGAAGTTTTTACCGTGATTTGGCTTTTCCGGGGATTTTTAGGCATTGATTCCGTCGTGACCGATTTTGACCCCAAAAAATGTTAGCCCCCCAGCTAGCTAGGATCCGTGGACTTTGAGTGCGAGATCCTAGCTTGCGGTATGGTTCATTCGGGAGGTGTTTAGACGTAATCGTTCGCCGAAGGTCCAGAGTGAATAGTAACTCTCTTTTTGCCTTTATAAGTGGAGTAAGTTTTTCAAATTCTTCACCTACCTCTCATTAGAAATTCTCTACAAGATAGAAATTTCTTTCTTCCTCTCTTTCTCTACTTAAAAAATGTCTTCAAGAAAAAGATCTTCAAAGAAACATACTTCCTCACACACGTCCTCGGATGATTCTTCCGCCCATGAGGGGATTGTTCCAAAAGAAGAATTCGAGGTCGAGGAAGACGCGGAAGATGCGTACTACAAAGCTCTTTATGGTTCGGTAACTCCTCTGCCTGTCATCCCCATCCCTAAGAGGCTTGTGAATTCGGCGATTGAACTTACTGTCCTGAGCAAGGTCTCTCCCGAATTCCTTACGATTCTTCGGTATTCCTGCAAGATTCCGAGTGGGGTCGTGTTCCGCATCCCGAGGGATAACGAGAGCTCAGAGAATCCTCCAGAAGGTTTCTTCACCTGCTACGAGGCTTTTCTGACATATTGCCACATGTGGTTTCCAATTCCCGGCGCTATCGTCCGCGTGCTCCATCGCTTTGGGCTTTCGATTAGCAAAATAAGCATCCCGGCTTTGCAGCACTGGCTCGGTGTGCTGATCCTGAGTTATGAGCTGGGAATGGATCTTAGTCCTGGCGATTTCGAAGGGTTGTGGGCGACGAGGAAGACGCGGATCGCTTATTCATACCGCATGGAGCCCAAGAAGGATATGACCATAATTCGGGGGCATACTTCTCACCCCAAGGGATGGTTCGAGCGCTTTTCTTCGTCCGGATAGACGGCGAGTCCTTTGAGGAGAATTGTCTCCCCCTATTCCGTCGAGAGTGGAACCTTAACCACGGTAATATGATCGGTTGTCTGTTTTGCTTTGACACTTCAGAGGTACCTGATTTTTTTTATTGCAGTGAACAGGATTCTTCCGCCAACTCCCCTAGACCTGTATGCCAAGTGAGATATTCTTCGTAACGGTCCGTTCTTTTGGAACTCCTTCACCTTCGAAAGGATCCGGGATGCGGTAGAGCTCCAACGATCGCGAGCTGTCTCTCAACCTTTGGACGTCCCGTATGTCAAGGAGCCAAGCCCCGATGCCATTCCTGCTCGAAGGGAGAGGGTTAGGCCTCGGGAAGATAAAGGGATTGCCTTCGAGAATGCTTTGGGAGATTCTCCGCTGCCAGGGTGGAACCCGGGTTTCACTCCGGGAGATGGGAGTGGAACCAGCAAAGTTCCTCTTCCTAGCAACTTTTTTGCCAACCTCCCTCCCGGTTTCACTACTCAAATGTCATTGGAGGAGGAATCGAGGAGAGGAGTAGTCGTAGAAGGTTTCCGGTTGATCAACGAGGTTAGATCTCCGATTCTTTGGTCTAATCTCGAATCTTGTTTTTTTTATTTGATCCTTGGCTTATGTAGGGGATGCGAGTGTTTAATGCGGCGCTCGACAGAAGCTTTAGGGAGTCGCGTATTTCTCACTTTAAAGCTGAAGAGGCCGAGAGAGAACTTTTTCGCTTTCGGAAAGAAGTTGAGGAACAAAACCGGAGGCACTCTGAACTTCATTCTCGAGCCCTCATCCGTGCGGAGAGGAGAGGGAGAAGAACAATTGTCGCTTAGTTGGAGAGGAGGGCCACTCTTTTTGCCACTGAGTTCCAGAGCTTTAAAGATGCTCAGGAGTTTGTGGGTGATTTCCGCGAGTGCTGTGGTTCGGTTGCTACCCTCTACAAGTCGCAGGATGAGGACTTTTCCTTTCCCGCCGAGGTTGCCGAGATGTCGGGTCTTATGGACGGGTGTGCTCGTGCCGAATCGCTGATTCCTCCGATAGAAGGAAGGGTCCGACAGCTTTGGGATCCCGTCGAGGTCTCAGAGGATACGCGGAAGTGGGAGCAGATGACGAGGGAGCCAGAGCCGTGGAAGGAGAAGTGGACCAGACCGCGAGCTCGTTCGGAGTCTCCATGTCTGGGTTCTTCGACTTCGAGGTTTGAGGATTGTCGGGATTCTTTCCCTTGGTTTTTTTATCCTAAGATTTTATGTTGTGTAGTAGGCCGAGTGTGGCCGTTTCTATCTGTGTACGCTATGACCTTGTAAGGTCATATGACTTATGTATTTCGGGACTGGCCGTTGGTGGCTTCGAATCCCAGCCGTTTTTTTTTTGTGGCCTCTTGAATGACTTTTAGCATTCTACGAATTTTAGTTTATACTTTCGTCAAGTGCCGAGGATAAGGTACGAGTAGTCACTTCGTATCTTATCTCTAAATATGTCGTCACGTTCGTTTGCTCTTTTTAGAACGAGGGTATTCGAAAACGTTTTAGGAGTTTTGCGAAGTTTCGCGAGCGTATTAGATATGGACGATGGGACATGTTTTAAGATCTCGAATCATGTCTTGAGATGTTAACGGATCAGTAGGACTGGGTTTAGGGCAAGACCTAGGTTTACTTTCGGCTCTAAGGCTATGCCACGACTAATCGGCTTTCGTTTTGCCTGTTGTCGATTTCTACCTGGTTCTTTCCGATTTAAAGTCCGCGACTGGCACCGGCTTATATGACTTGTGTGGAAAGAACCGAACACTCTCCAGAGACCGTCTGGAGTGCTGACCAAAATTTTGGATTTCTTGTATAGCGTGCTATGATATCCTTGATGGATGTAAGAGAACCTTTCACTTTTATGGAAGGTTTGACTACGAGTTCTTTTTTTTTAAAAGAACATTTTGGGTTTGTCCGTCAGGGCCAATCGACGGGCACTTTGTATTTTTAGAGTCGCGGGCGGACTGCGGGTTTGGATAATTTTCTTTGAGAAATATTTGCGACGTCTCGCTTTTCCCGAGAGATATATCTTTTGTTGTGAGATGGCTACGATCTTCATTTTTATTAGAAGATGTATTTGTTTGACCATGGGTATACATGGACTATTGTTAAAATAGAAGTTAGTTCCCGTCCAAGGACTGCTTGGAGGGTACATGGTTTTTTAGGTCCTTATTTTGGGCGTTTCTTAGGCCGATCTCGAATGTTGCAAGTGAATCGAGAGACCGAAAGAAAATAAATTTTATTGAGAAAGTTTCGAAAATGTCGAGTACATGTGCGAATATTTCGAATTTTTGTGGGAGTATAGGAGTATACGTACCCACTCCCCCCCTCCTATTTGGTGAGGGGGATAGATGAACTTGTCAATGTGACAAGCTGCCTATGTACCTCTTTCGAGGATCAAGCCACCTCGAAGTTCTGCAGGTTGCCGCGGGTGTTCCTACTCGCTGGATGGGGTCATTCCGGTTTCTTCCGCCACTGGGGCTTCAGATGGAATTACGTCCATTGCAGGAGCCAGGGTGTCCGCTGGTAGGGCGATGGACTCGGGGACTATGCTGTCGTCCGGAATCGTTACCTGATCTGATGATTCTGGGTCACCTTTTGTGGAGCTCTCAAGAGTGTCCTGAGTTTTATTGACTCATTTCGGGTCGACCGCTGGGATGTGGCGAACTTGTCGAAGTTTATGTGCGGCCAAGTAGCAGAGCCTTGACTGTTTCTGACATCCCCAAATTACTGCCGTTTCGTTCAGAGTTGGGAACTTGATGCCAAGATGGTAAGTCGATGATATTGCTTTCATGGCATTGATCCAGGGAGTCCCCATGATGACGTTATAGATGGCCGGATTGTCGACTACCATGAAGTCGACAATTCTCGTTACATCTTTAGCCATCACAGGAAGTTTGATGGATCCGAGGGTCATTGACATTGCGCCCAAAAAATCTGTAAGGGGTTTTGGCTCTGGGACGACTTCTCCGAGTTCGATGCTCATCCTTCGAAGCGTGTCGCGGCAGATGGCGTTGACTGTGCTTCCTGTATCGATAAGGATTCTTCCGACTTCAAGGTCTCGGGTTACCAAATCGATGACCAGCGGATCGCAGTGCGGTTTGTCGATGCCGATGGTTTCCTGTTCTTCGAAGGTGATCATATCGTTAGGTATGTCGTCGGTCGGGGATCGAGTTGGCCAGTTAGTTCTTGTCTCAGCCTTCCATCCGTAAGCCTTGATCAAAGAGACCGAATCGTGATATAATTGCGATCCTCCGATGATCATGTTGACCCTTCGACGGTTGCTGTTGTTTCTTTGGTTGTCTTGTCTTCTTCCGCGTTTCTCGCCCGACTAATTTTTGCGTGCGTCCCTTTCGGGAGACTCTTTATCAGTTTTGGGAGGTCGATCGGAATCCAAGATAAGATCTTTTATGCCCGTGACCTTCGAGAGTTCACCGGCGAGGAGTTTTGTGGAGAGCCTCGGCCGAGAACTTTGCAGTTCGTAGTAGAATGTCCTCGGGTCTGGTAGAACTTGCAGAGGAGTTATCTTTGAACTGGTTCCTGGTCCAAGTGTTCCTGGAGGTCCCCCCTTGTTCAGAATTGATGGTGTAATTATGTTCGCCATGGAGATCTTCTCCCTCGTGGTGGACATACTTGTCGTTACGAGATTTTTTCCTTTTTGCGGACGTCTTCTGTGGGTTGTACATCTGGGAGAGGACTTTCATATCCTCTTCCATTATGATGAAGTCAGTTGGCTTGTGAACAGCGTTCTGGATCGTTCTCGGTTTTTCGAGGGATATCCATTGTCGGAGTTTCGACCTGTACCACAGAGTTTTCCGCAGAGCATCGATCACTACTTTATCGCTGATTCCAGTGACTCTCGCCATTACTAGCTTGAATCTGTTCATGAACTCGCGAAGTGGTTTGTCCTCTCTTTGAGATAGGCTCCAGAGATCGACATCCGAGGTCTCTCTGTCCATGAACATGGAATACTGCTTGAGAAACTCTGAGGCGAGTTGGCGGAAACTTCTGATAGAGTTTCACTTTAGGCAAGAAAACCATTCGAGCGCGACTCCTTTGAGGTTTTGCAACGAAGAGGAGGCAGTAGCCAGCGTCTCGTTTGTGTTCTTTAAGTGTGCACCTTCCCATCGCGATCGGGAAAGATTGCTGATGCACCTTTGGGTCGGTGGTGCCATCGTAGACGGGAATCTTGATCTTCCCTGGATCTGAGATGTTGGTTTCCGTAATCTGGGCGGTGAACGGAGTTTTGCGTGCTTCCTCGAGAAGTCTGTCGATCTCGGGTGCAGCGCTTGTCGCGTGGTGGATCTGCGACTTTACCGCTTTGACTTCCGAGCTTGTCGGCGTTGGCCGCGATGGATCCTGGTCTGTTTTTTCGCCAGATCCTCCTGTTCTACCCAATGGAGGTTTTCTTCTTCCTCCGTCTTGGGTTTTGCCAATGACGCGTCACGCCGAGCAGACTGGCTTCGTGTTCTTCTTGGGTGGACATCAGCACCTTCGTCCGAGCAGTCGGACTGGTCGGTTATGTCTAGATCGATCCGCTCGATATCATCCTCTTTGTTGCTCCCGGCGGGAGGTGGAAGGTTCTCCGTAGTCGGCTGTGCACATGGCGGGAGCATTTCGTCAGGGTTTTGGCCTGAAGAAGTTTTGTCCGCACGTGCAGCTCGATCGTCCGGAGTCTCGAAATCAAGTCTTCTACCGCTGCGGGCTCTTGTGGTCCCGCGCGGGGCTTTGCTCTTGGCCTTCACCGTTAAGGTTTGCACCTGTTTTGCGAGAGAGGCTACGAGTTTTCCTTGTTCGTCCGATTTTTTCTGAGCGGAGGCGAACAATTCCTTCATCTGGTCTAGTATCGCGGTGTCAGTAGTGACCGTCGATATGTTTCCAGCTGGAGTTCTATCAGCTTTGGCATCGACGGGAGTCCCATCGTGCGTTTGCGGGTCTTTGTCAGCGTCAATTGTCATATCGGACTGAGCGTGTGTGGTTGCGAGAGAGATAGATCCGTACCCCTCCCCTCCTTCTAGCGCCAAACTGTGGAAACCGAAACCGTCGAGTTTTGTTAATCGGAGGAAAGCCAAGTTAGCCTAGCCTTTCCTGAAGGTCCCAGTTATCTGCTGGGCCACGCACAACAAGTCAATATGAAAGAATAAAGGATAATAAATCGGAAAAGAGCAAAAGGAGAACAAAATATATTATTTCCGAATTCGCGTTTGAGCGTGAACAACAGGTAGGATCCTAGGCCACGAGAGCAGTCGGTACGTTCACTAGTCTAGCCACCTAAGTTCTAACCTAGTTGAGTCGCATCACAATAGTAAAAACGGAAAAATTCCTAAATTGCTCTAAGTGCCAAGTTTTCTCAGAAAATGCCCTCCCCTGCTCCTCGTCTTAAACTCTCCTTAGATACTCCCTCTAGATCGTTTTGCCTCTCTTTTCGGGCCGGATTCGTCGCAAGACGGACTTTTCCATTTTTCGTCATCCTTCATGATTATCCTCGGAAACTTGACATTTATCTTCGGAAACTTGACATTTATCCTTTCTTGCAAATAAAAATAGACCGTCATACCAGCCTTGGGCTCAATCTTATTCTAAAATCGTAAGTGGGCCGTTCATCCGTAACCTAGGCCCCTTCTGGGCCGTTTTGTGACTTGGGCATTTTTTACGATTTTTCCTAAGAAACAACCGTTCGTTTTTCCGAAAGGATTCCAATTCCTCGTATAGTCAAGGTAACTGGTGTTCAAGCTGACCATAGCCGTTTTATACATCAGGCAGGAATCCGTTTTGATGACCAAGTCTTTTATAACTTTCCGAAATTTTTCTTCGATAATCCCAAGTGAGATGAAAGATGGGTATTGTGTCCATGGACCTGAGGACAGTGTTACGGGAACTTTAGACGAAGATGCATGGTTGCGGGATAGGACCAAGTTTGGAATGGTCCGTGAAGGGTCGGTCCTCGCCCGTGGGCGAGCGGACCCGTGTTGAGGTCGCGCTCGCCCGTGGGCGAGGGGACCCGTGTTGCGGTCGCGTTCGCCCGTGGGCGAGCGGACCCGTGTTGCAGTCGCGCTCGCCCGTGGGCGAGCGGACCCGTGTTGTGGTCGCGCTCGCCCGTGGGCGAGCAGACCCCTGTTGTGGTCGCGCTCGCCCGTGGGCGAGCGGACCCGTGTTGCGGTCGCGCTCGCCCGTGGGCGAGCGAACCCGTGTTGCGGTCAAGCTCGCCCGTGGACGAGGGGACCCGTGTTGCGGTCGCGCTCGCCCACGGCGAGCAGACCCGTGTTGCGGTCGCGCTCCCCCGTGGGCGAGCGGACCATCGTCATTGTCGCGCTCGCCCGTGGGCAAGCAGACCCGTGTCATGGTCGCGCTCGGCCACGGGCGAGCGGACCACCGTCATGGTCGCGCTCGCCCATGGGCGAGTGGACCATTGTCGCGACCACGATAATGGTCCGCTCACCCATGGGCGACCCGTTGCGGCTATCCGTTTTCTCGGTTTTTGAAGTTTGACCAAGATTTAGTTTTTTCGGAAATTTTTAGGCATCGATTCCGTCGTGACCGATTTTGACCCCAACACTCGCCCTTCACCCTAACCATCGACCGATAAGACACCACATGCATCGATCGGCGAGGGCACTATGACATCGATCGATCCTATTGCAACAGCATCGATTGATACTGATACACAATCAATCCGAGAGGAAGCCATCAAAGACATATTGAGTGTTCTATCTCCAATACATGAAGAACTGTCAGAGCCATCAAGGAACGCTTATGATAAGCTTGAAAAGCAGAAGTTCAACATTTAGAACTTTGAGAGGAGGCTACATTTGCTGAAAGATGAGTTAGAGGATATGAAAAAGAGATGGACCAGGTTAGATGATGTCACCAGTAGCTTCACTGCAACTCAGTCCACAACAAAAGAGGATGTTTGCACACCAGCAAACAACTTCTTCCACACCAACTAAGCCATTCAACCTCGAAAGTCAAGCTAAATGACTATAACAAAGCGCTGAGTGGGAGGCAACCCACTATTAGGTACTCTCATTTATTTCATGCATTACTAATATTTATTTACGTTTTTATGCAAAAAAAAGATCCGAGTAGACGTTTGCCATCTCTATCGACCGACGCGACCAAGTCGACATCGATCGACGACACTACATCCGCCACGATCGACACGCTTTCTTCTACATCGATCGATATGGTATCGGTCAGGTATAATGTTCTAACTTGTCCAATTTCGCATTTATACTATCGTTATTTTTATAAACTCCGACTGTTTTACATTGGGGACAGTGTAATTTAAGTCTGGGGGGATTACTAATGATTATCTATTATTTATCTACTATTTTGAGTCTTATTTAAAAATTTTATTGAGTCAAGAAGAGGACAATGATCTTATCTAGTTTATTACTTGTCATTTAACCACTTTCTAAACCAGTCTTAGATTCATTGATTGCAGAAGTACTAAAGATACTAAAGTGGATCAGTCTGTCTACTATGTTTGCACCTACTAAGAGTGTTTGAAGGAACCAAAGCTGACCTCCAACCTAATACTGACATTACCTGCTTGTCTTGGGGCTTGGTATACATTGGATCGGATACCTCCTGCAAGTCTGGAAGGTAAAACTCTGTATGTTTCTGGTTCCCTTCTCTCTCTCTCTCTCTTCAAGCATCCAAGATATAAAAGATTGAGATGATTTCCTGGAAGATGCAGAGGGGTAGGAGTGTCTCTTATGACCCCAGTATTCTAATTCTGAAAGGAATGATCACACATTGTGGAAACGAGGGATAGGAGTGTCTCCTGTGACTCCATTATTCGCTACACTTTGTCTAAATAAGAGCTACAAAAGTAGAGAGTCAATAAGATGAACAAGATGGACTGCATCAGCATCAATGTTCATTAAATTGAAATTATAAGGATTCAGAGAAGAGAGAAAGAGGAAAGAAAGGGATCAGAGAAGACTATCTTGTGTTCAGAAACTTGTTTGAGTAAGAACCCATGTGTCCTTTGATCGATACTCCCAAGGTAAAGCCTACACTTTTATTTTATGCAAGAAATGAGGTTAGTAGAGGAGATTATCAGACAAGATTGGTTGAGTTGTTAACTAGGAAAACTTGGTTGCTATACTAGGATATGGTATAATGTGCTTTTGTAGTTAGAATGATCTTGACTTGGCTTGCACTACTAGGAAGATATGACTGAGATCTTTAAACTTTTTGAGTCCCTGCTGTTTTCAAACCTTTTCTAGAGAGACTACCAGTTGTTTTTGCTTGAGGACAAGCAAAAGGGTAAGTCTGGGGAAGTTGATATACCATGAATTTGACCCGATTTTAGTCATGGTATATGATAGTTTTAGGATATATTTAATCTATTTTGGAGTCTAGATAACATATTTACCTGTTCAAGAGCATTTGGAGAAAAGATGATGTTTTTGGAGCATTTTGGAGCATTTTAGAGATTTATCCCGAGATGACCATATCGACCATTCAAGGTCGACACGGAGAGAGACGCGTCGATCGACACACCTTCAGTGCTCTCGATCGATATTTAACACACAGAAGCCCGGCTTGGTCACAACCGACTTGAAGCCCAAGACTTCATCCATTTTACCAAGATACCCGTGACGAGTTTTAACCTAAATTTTGAGTATTTAAGTTTTGCCTAAATGTTTTGGCAAAGAGAGAGTTTTTAGAGTTTTTGAAGAGGTTGTCCTTCAAAGTTTTTAGCGAGAGTCTTTTTGAGAGTTCTTCATAATATTGTTTTGTGAGAGAGAGAGAGAGTTACAATTGAGAGCTTTCTTGAACACCTCTATTTTCCATCTATTCTATCTATGCAATTTTATTTAATTGTTATGATGTTTTGCTTGGCCATGTCTGAGTAAACACCTTTGTTAGATTTAGGATTCAAATAGGTTTTGAGGGATTAGCCCCAAATATGAATACTTGAGCATGTGATAAAATCTCAATAAAAAGTGTAGGCTTTACCTTGGGAGTAAACGCCTTCCTATGTTTCACCAATGGGAGTCTCATCGGTTCTAGTAATAGATAACTTAGGACGACAGTTAAAGTTATTGTTATAGTTGGGTTCTATAATATCATGCAAGCATATCAGATAGGCATTCATACTATTATAATCCTGATAACATGAATAGTAATCCTAAGTCTAACGCCTTCACCATATCTATTAAACACCCAAATCAATCACTTGAGTAATTGTCTTACCAGTTCTAAGTTTACTTGTTATTTACTACTTTGAAATCTTTCACCTAGCTTTGTTACAATAAGATCTAGTGTGTTCCCTTGCTCCCTGTGGATTCGATCCCTATGTACTACAACTCTACCTCTTATTTGAGAGAGTATAAATCACTCCTTAGGGTAATTTGAGTGATACCATTATGAATTGCTTAGCCATGTCTGAGTGATTCTATTGTTAGATTTAGGATTCAAATAGGTTATGAGGGATTAGCCCCAACTATAGATTGCTAAGTTGTGATATTCAACATTAGGATGCTCTTAATGCTTGTGTTCTAGAATAGCTAACTAGAACATTGGCCTAGGATATAAGTTATCACTTAACCTCGTCCTGAACCTATCCTAATTGAGCTAGGATTACTAGAGAAAGGTGGAAGCTGATATAGGAACCCTCAGTGAGCATTCATTCAATCCGCACTCATAGCTTGCTAGAGCACGTCGATTGATATTCATATACAATAATCGATCAACAGTGCAAAAGGTTTATCGATCGATATTCCTCTAGAATAATCGATCGATACTTTCTAATTGATCAAGACGATTGATGAGATCAATAAATCTAGTCAATAGTTAAATCTAGACAAGCGAAATCTGATTGATTTGTTCTTATAAATTGAGCTCTGTAATATCATGCAAACAACTGTTAGGTATCTATAGGATTATAATCCTGATTACCTGAATAGAAACCGTAAGTCTAGCTACTTTCCATTAACTGTCAAAACCTCCATCAAACCAATCGAGCAAATACGTTGCTCAAAACCTACTATTTAATTTTAATCATAATCAATCTAGCTTAATCATTCTGATTAGATCTTTTTGGTTCCCTAGCTCCTTGTGGATTCGATCCCAAAGTACTACAACTGAACCTCTTATTTAAGAGAGTAAAGTTTCTCTAGGGTTAATTTGAGCATTATCAATAGCACCACCCTTTGTCAGCTTGTATTCCAATAACTTTTGCCGGTGCATACGAAGTCAATTGTCTAGATTAAAAATGACAACTACAGAATATCAGTAAGTATCAAGCATATGATGGGATAAGTTAATAACAGAACAGCATGACTTCTGAGGCGCTGCTGTGGTGGCATATTCATTCAGCCATGAGACGGTGGGAGTTTCAAGTTTTTGCGCATGAAGCATCTTCGTTGGGGTTTTTGACCCTCTTGAGGGATCAGTAGCCAATATAATGGGGTTTACAGCGATAAGTAAATTAACTAATGAGAACTCTGAATACTTATAGGTAGCATAATAATCAAACTAATTGTTGGAGCTAATTTACCTCTCAAAGCATATATGCGTCCCACAGTTTGCGTTTGCAAATAACTGACCTGACAATATAAATAAACTCAGTTGGTGAGGATGAGGAGTCATCCGTTAGAGCATTTTACAGATCTATAGAGGGTAATAGTTATCTGAAAAAGGAAACAAACCTCCTACCATTTTAGGATTTCCGTATGTAGCTACAACAGCCCTTAGTTCGCCATTGAAAACAGTGAATTTTTATATGAAATTTGTAGGTGAAGCTGTCAAATAAATTCGGGCAGATAGAACGATCCCTGTAGAGATTGGGAGAAGTCAGATATATTTAAGGTTGTTGTCACTCAGTGTGACGTTGAACCCACTCATCGAATAGAGTGAACATTCACTACTTCTTCAGACGATTTGATTTGATGATGCCTTAGATGAGTGTAGACTAAGTTGGAAGAAAAATTACATAAGTATTTTTAAAAGGTAACGAAAATTTATATAAATGAAGAACAGCAGTATAAATCCAGATGCATATTCGCCGAGAAAGAGCAAGTCAGTCCCCATTACCTCTCTCCTCCTTTCTTCACATTACGAGCTTCCCAGAATCGGATCAGACGAATCTCCACTCTGTTAGAACATTGTACGGCTTTTAAATCAGAGATACGGATACGTAAGGTGGCCATCGGAGGAAGGTGCGCTTCAAATAGAAAGTTGTTATTGCAGTTAACACTGTCGGATTTGAATGCTAAAGGAAGAGATGCATGCTTCTGGATCTCGTTTGATTTCGTCGGAGCTAATAACGGATTAATGGAAGTTTGAGATGTTATGGAGGACGGATCGTCTGGAAGGTCGCAAGCGTAAGAGAAGAAGAAACCTAATGCTATATGAGCTTGTCTTAATCTATTATCAAAGGATTGGGCTTACTACCAAATTGTAATAAAAGTTCAGTTCATGAGATAATCGGAGAAAAATTTATGATTTCACAATTGGTTTGGTGAAGTGACACGTGGCAAAAAAACTCAACTCTCCTTGCTGACATGGCGGCCTGAGAAGACATATATGCCAACTTTATTAATATAGATAGATAGATGTTAGAAATTGTCAACGACGGCATATTAGAAACTGCCACATTAACAACAATTTCTATAATTTTTTTATATATCTTCATTAATAAAATTATTTCTTTTTCCTATTTTTTATATTTCATTTATATTTATTAAATAAAAATGTTATTTTTATTAATTAAAAATGTTATTTTATTAACTAAAGTTAACATTTAAAAATGGTTCTCAATGATGATTATTGAAGTTAATTGTTTTGTCTAATTCATTTGCAGCACTTAGTATATTTAAAGTCAACTTGATAGTTTAAAGTACTAGTAAAAAATTTAGAAGTTTAAAAGTGTAAATGACTGTTACATTTAGGCCTGGGACGGATCTGGAAATCTGGGATATTCAGGGTACCTAGTCCGGATCCGTATCCGTCGGATCCGTGATTTCAGTATCCGGATTCGGATCAGTGCCTTCCGGATATTCGGGATTCGGATATCCGTCTAGATATCATGATACCCGCGAGTATCCGGATTCAGATCCGGATCCGTCAAAATAATTAGAAAATAATAAAAATATTTTTTAAAATACAAAAAAATCTAAAAATATTACATAAATTAAATATTTTTATAAAATTTATGAATATACCATTGTGTGTGTTTACCGGTTTTCTTCAAAAAAAATTACAAGGCCATATTTGACGAACAATTATATGGTTTATTTAAAGGGCTAGAATGAAAAATATATTTAAAATATTTAATTTGCTTAGTTATTATCAAAGATATTTTTGCCCACAAAATCAAAAATAATAATTCCATATTCTCCCAAAATCAATAACATTCCAAAAAACCTTTCCTACTTTTACTTTAATATTTTCAAGTTCTACTAATACCTTAATAATAGCTATCTATTTAGAACAAACAGCCTAAAATATGGGAGGACCAATTTAAATTCCTAACATATTCCTAAAATTTAGATGATTAGCTAAGGAAACAAACTAATAAAATACTTTGCATATATATTAGGCGTGATTCACTCATATATTAGCTTTCTTTTATAAAATTTTAGGAGAGGTTTAAAATTAATAATATGTATAAGTAATACAAAATAATATGAAAGAAATGTTAATATATATTTGACTCGACATGTTATGTTAATACCTAGATCAAATTATTTTTTTGTAAAATTACATAACACGATACGGTATCGTAATAATTGATCTCATAAATAAACTAAAGTAATGCAAATGCAACCATTAACTTATTATGTTTAAAATGTTTATATATTTATCGTAAAATAAATACCCACACGGGTGTACGGGTCAAGCTCTAGTAGCTTTCTAATTTCTAACCTTTGTCTATCCAACAAATCAATGCTTCAAAATCTCAGATCATTAAACAGTTTTGTTATCCTGATGAGTAGGTAACTGCATTAGTTGACTTTAACAAAACTTTTAAAAGGCGAATAACAATCATACAATTAACAAAACATTTCAAAAGTAATAGAGCCGTTGCACCTTAATCGACACATTGGTCATTCTTCCTTTTAGCCATATAACGGTCATATTTTCAAATTAAAAAAAAATCGACCGTTAATCCTAACAAAATATCAGCTTTATCGCCTCTCAGTTTTATTCCTTATGCAATGTCAATGTCTATATAAAATCATAAAACCAAGAGAACTAATACGAACAGCAAAACCACTTACACAAAAAGAAAAAAAAAACAGAGTATCTCCT
This sequence comes from Brassica juncea, assembly GCA_018703725.1. Taxonomy (NCBI): domain Eukaryota; kingdom Viridiplantae; phylum Streptophyta; class Magnoliopsida; order Brassicales; family Brassicaceae; genus Brassica; species Brassica juncea. Next base: position 34,511,375 of record CM031935.1, on the reverse strand, counting down.
CTGTAGTCAAAATTTGTATAAACCCTTTAACCAGAGAAATGGGAATCTCAAGATCTAAAGGAAACACACACAACATCTTCCTACTCTGCAACTACATCCTCTTAGGCTCCGCTTCAAGTTGCATCTTCCTCACAATCTCCCTCCGTCTCTTCCCTTCTCTCTCCGGCCTCTCTCTCATCTTCCTCCACACTCTCACCATCGCCACCGCTATCACTGGCTGCTCCGTTTTTGCCTCTTCAACCGCCGCAACCACAAGCGACAGATTGTACGGTGCACACATGGTGGCCACAGTCCTCGCTGCCATATTCCAAGGGGCGGTCTCTGTTCTGATATTCACGAGAACAGGGGATTTCCTTAGGGTTCTGAAATCGTATGTTCTGGTAGAAGACGGAGCAGTGATACTTAAACTGGCAGGTGGGTTGTGCGTAGTGATGTTCTGCTTAGAGTGGGTTGTTCTTGTGTTAGCGTTCTTGCTGAAGTACAGTGACTATTTGGATGAGGGCGTTGTAGATGATGATGGTAAGTTTCAGAGGCAAGAAGAAGATCTCAAGGATTGGCCTTCTTACCCATTTCAACTCAAGCTTTGATTTTAATTCCACGTTTTCTATTTTTGGTACTTTGGATACATTCTTTGGATTTATATATTTATGTTTGTGAGATGGCAAAAACCATACGGTTTTGATGCTTGTTACCTGAGAGATGTGTGATTTTGTCACACTTAAATAAGATCAGTGTATATTTTAAATTTATGTATTTAAAAAAATCACTTTTTCATTCTCTTCTAAACTTGTGAAACAAAAGATGAAAATGACAAAAAAGAGTATTCTGTTAAAAAAAAAAAACTAAAAATGCGGGAATAGAAACAAATTGAAACGGAAAAAAACGTAAGTAAATTAAACTTGTGATGCAAATTTTGTAAACCCGTTTCGATATGAACCGAATCAATGGCCAAGAGAATTTTATTTCCAATTAAATGTCGAAATAGAAACAATTCGAAAAGCAAAAACCGTAATTACGTAAGATTATGCAATCCGAGTTATACCACTTTGGAGATTTGAACCGATTTAATGGCTGAGAAATGGGTGAGGCATGTAGGTGTGGGGTTAATGGGATGTTAGGGCATCCGCAGTGATTTGGGGGATAGTAACTGTTTATTTTTTTATTATTTTTTCGTTTGTTTTTTCTTAAAAAAAAAATTAATTAACGAATCTATCGTGGGCCGCCACGTGTCGTGGGGCCCACAAAAATAGTGATGAATCAGTTCATCCCAGTGATCCCCAACGACATAGGTTCACCCCTTTTTGTATTGAAAAGCGTGTGATCCCCACTTTAGAACTGCTAATGCGGTTGGCCTTAGTTGATACACAATTAACGTAGTTCTGTGTTTTAATAAAACTAACCTACCGAAATTTTGCTTTTGACACCTCATCCACTAAAGCCAATCATTTTTGTGTGAATAAAGTATGATAAGTTATTAGATCGAGCATAAATAAGCAATGCACATCACAACTAATATATAAGAGGTTTGACTAATTAATTATATCAAACATAAAGCCTAAATATGAAGATGCAAATGTCTAGTGAACATGTTAAATCAGTTGCAAGTAGATATGCTGCAGCGAGTTTGTGGAATAGAATGATTAAGAATTAGTTGAGCCGCTGACCTTAGAAATTGGATCTAGAGGTAAGTTGGAACTGATGTAGAGATTACAAACAAAAAAAATGGACCAACCTGATTTCTTTACCAAATGTAAGAGCGTACGTTGCTTTTCACGACACAACTAAGGTCTTTTTTTAAAAAAGAGTTAATTTAATTTAAGATTTCTATAAATAATACTTCACTGAGGTTAAGTTTAGTTTTCATTGTTCATTTAGTTTAATCCAGAAACCTACCGAATTACTAAGGTATAACGACTATTTAAACATGTATCTTAGCCATTGCATACTTGGGTCATCCCTGAGTTGAACACTCGTTCATCCATTTGACATGTTTGTCTTGTAACCTTGCTTCCATATCCAGCTCGATCAATATTTCACTGCATCTCCTTGATACTTGGCCACTCAACCAACCATCTCCACATAACCAAGTAAAAAAGAGAGTTGAGTCAGTCTCTCATACAACTATCCAATACAACTAGAATGTTAGCCATGCTCATCCAATACAAACAGATCGATACGATCAACTCATGATCAGTAAGGACACACTCGGCCCAAAGGCCCCTAAATCCAACAATTACTTCACGCAGCCATTGATCTTTACACTCGGCCAACTGCCAGCCCGCCTATCAAATGCTCAATAACCAGATTGTGTGTGACGAATAGAACACACCATTTTTCTCCAGTCTATAACATTAGCCATGATAATTGTCTCACACTCAGACCATACCATCCAACATGAATCCCATTAGTCCATGTTAGCCCAATCTGAACCCATTACAACTGAAATTTCGTGATCCATAACAGAGACTCATGCTCAGCCGACAATAGTTATGATCCCCTGATCCATCAAAAAATATTCTAACCATAGATCAAAAAAATATTATAGCCATAATCCAGCCGCTTCTCTTCTCATATCTTACTGAAAAGTTTCTCTCGATTTTGAGGATCATATTCATGACTATCTTATACAATACGAGTAATAACTGCCACAAACCGAGGCACATACCGAATACTTTCCTTTGTTCACCTATAAACCATCGAATTTTACTAATGATGATCCGTCCATCGAGTACAATCAGTCATCGGCATCTAATTTACAACAGAGGTGCCATCGATGAATCAAGGCCTGACAATATAAAAGCAAACCAGTGATCCCATCGCCTCGATCTCAATGTTATCTATCAGTACAAGACTCCGGCTTGCCATATATTACCTCGAGTCTCTATCTCCCATTCTCCCGCTCAGTCATCTTCAATTCCGTGTAACAAAAATGGAGAGTCCGTGTCCATGTGGGGAAAATAGGATGGTTGAATTTGAGCACCTTGTCCAAGACTGTCCGCCTTTATGTTTTGAGCCTGGGGTACGTGCGTGATCACGAACATGCGGAATACATTGTATTTCCTCCAACTAAGTTGCAAAATCATGCCATTCTTCTGGTTCTAAAACAATAATTATTAATTGAGAACAATTTGTCGCAAAAGTCACTTGAAATTGTCGTTAAGTTTTCATACATTTCATCATCCAAATGAGGGCCTCAAATTCCGCATGCAAGGGTGATAAGTGGGCCTTGTATTTTCTCTCCCCTCAAACCTTCAAAATCTGTTAGTGTACTAAACCAACCTTTCTGGGAGAATAACTCCTTATCATTTCAAGATCCATACGTAAAATGATGATCGTCAATGTATCGTCCTATTCACCAAAAAAATCCATAGTGGTGAAAATTGATTGCACAAAAAAACTACTTGAGTTTGTCAGAATTCTTGAGAAGGCTCATACTTGAATCACTGGTGGACATTCAAATAGAACATGATTAATTGTTTCCTCCTCTGCCCCAAATCGTGTACACAACATATCACACTTGATTCCTTTCATTTTAAGATTCTTCTTAATCAGTAAACAGCCTGTAATAATCTTCCAAAGGAAGTTGTTCAACTTTGGAGAACATCCAATTTTCCAGGAGAAAACCTGAAAAGCCTCAATGTCTGGTCCAAATCTGGGTATCTGTCTTGCTTTATTCGAATAAAAATGTTCAATAAGGTAACCAAATACTTCTTTGATAGTGTAAATTGACATCCGTCCTTATCAGAGAAGCGATTCCTGCTCAGTATGGTACTTTTAATAATCGCTGCATCAACAAGATCAGTCACAGATCTAATTACATGCATGTTCCATGAATGTGATGTGGTGTTGATGAGTTGATCCACCATAAATGGAGGGTAAACTGAAGTACAAGAATTGCTGTTTGATGGTCTCAGACGGTTAGGTGGGATCCATGGATCATTTCATACTGAAATGGATGATCTTGTTCCCACTTGTTTGATTAGCTCTTTACTTACAAAAAAATCCAGATGATACAATACTATGCTAGCCATATATGATAGCGAGTATGATCGCATTGGCTGAAAGGGATTCGACTTCCTAAAGTACATGCCTACAAAAACCCGATCTATCAAATAAGGAATTGAATTTTTTTAATTAGCCTTCATAGTTTTTTTCACAACATAGCCATATTTAAATCCATCCAAAAAAATATTCCTCCTTCGTCTTTATGCTGGCATATTTTTTTCTAAGAAATCCAGTGCATCCTCTTCCATTTCCATATGAATTCCATAAAAATTGAGATACTACACTTGTTAACACTGTCGTTACTTTTTTGGCAATTGAAAAGATGATATGACTTGGTTCAGCATTTCCGTTGCCAATGATTTAATGTGCACCTGCTTTCCTCATTTTGTTAAAAACTTTAATGTCCATCCATCTTCTAGATTATGAAGTTTGTCTTGTAGAAATTTAAAATTAGGTGTCTTTGATCCTCCCAAGCTCTCTGAAATTCCCAAATAAGTTTCAATTTCTCCTAATGCATGTTTGAATCCTTAAAATGTCCATCATTTCCTCTTGAATCGTTTACTCAATCTTATGGCTTATAATCTTTCAGTATTTACAGTATTATTTGACATTCCTCCTTTTGCAGCTTACAAAAGAAAAGATTGTTATCTGCAAATAGAAGGTGAGAAATAGGCAGAAACACTCTTACCACCTTTAATCATGTTAGCTGCTTCGTTCTCTCTGCTTCGTGAGTATTATCAATTAAAGTCTCAGTACACATAATATAAAGATAGGGAGATAATGGATCTTCCTACCTTGTATTCCACCCTCATGATGCACTCCATCATCCATTGTATCCATTGATGAGCAAACCCTATTTTATGTAAAAATCCTAAATGAAAGTCTACTCTAGCATAGGCCTTGTTCATATCCATCTTGATTTACATAATTTTTTTTGGTATAATTTATTTGTTCTCAAGCTACGGAAAATTCTATGAGCTATCATAATATAATCTGAAATCAACCGACCTGCCACAAAGACCGACTTGTTCTATAAAATTAATAAAGGTAGACAAATATTTAGCATTTGGTAGAGAACCTTCGAAATAATCTTGTATACCACATTATAGAGATTTATTGGTCTCAATTTCATCATCCTAGTGGGTCTCTCCATTTTAGATATCAATAAAATATCTGTTGCATTCAACCGTGCATCCAGTTTTCATGTCCATTAAAAAATTTCACTAACTAAAGCATATCTGATTTTATTAAGAGCCATAAGTGTTGAAAAATAAAGTTGTTATTCCATCCGGTTCTGATGCCTTTTCTAGATGCATCATAAACAAAGCTTTTCAAACTTTTTACTCTGTGCTATCACAGTCAGGCAGCAATTCATCTGATCTGTAATACTTAAAGGAATCTTATGCAAGAAATTCTCAAAATCCGAGGGAGATGTGGATGTGAAAAGATGATACAAATATTCTACCGCCACTTTTTTCCCACTCCCCTCTCGTCCGCTATAACTGTCCTCCTGCATCATTTAACACAGTTCCTATTCATGGGGCTTCTTTGTTTGGTTAATGCATGGTAAAATTTGAATTTGAATCATATAATGTGTACCACATGTCCCTGCTTTTATATTGCAAATAATCTTTTTCATATGTGTATGCTTTTTTTGCATTTTCTTTAACACCTCAAGAATCTCCTTTTGAGTCATACTATCATCACTTTAAACCTCTTATAGTTTCATGTAGTTCATTTATATTTTTTTCATAAGGCGGGTTATTTTTTCTCCACCTTACAATCTCATGTCGACAAGTATCTAATTAGTGACAAAATCTATAGTAGATTTTCTTCCCATGATTTCCCAACCTCTTGTGATTGATTCGATCAACCATCCTGCCCAATCCACCTTTTTGGAATGGAACTATTTTTTCCTCTTGTTAACATTTTCTTCAGTAGTTGTCACAACTGAAATGTGATAAAATCATACCATTCTCAGATATCATATGGAAGATTATGCCCATCTGCATTTTATCAATTGTTTTTCTTTGCGTCCTTGCCATGGCATCCTATTACCTGAAATTGGAAAATCAATCAACAACAATTTCTTATCATATTATTAAAATCATGAAAGAACTTGCCTTTCTCAAAGTCCACCCTGCTTCTCATGGTTTTCAGTAATCTCATTCAAATGTCCAATAATAAACCAAGATTATGTATATAATTTATGTACAAAATCAATTTTCAGTGTTAGTTATATTAACATTAAGAATACTTCTTTACATAACATTTTTATATTATCACAAAATTTGAATTATATTTACTTGAAACGTTTTCAATGATTTTTATGATTATTATAATTGTATTCACTAAAATTATGGGGTAATTTACTATTTTGAATAACTCTTTTGGAAATATTTCACATCTTTATGTGTAAAATTTTAATTTGCATGTCTATGTCCTTACAAAAAATATTGTACATGTATATAAATATTTTATATAATAAACGTAAATAAAATTATGTTAATTAATAAAAATTGATATTTCTTGTATGTAACGCATGTATAACCATATTTTTATAATTTTAATATCTACAAAATATTTATAAAAGTAATTATCATATTATTATATATAACAAAATAAATAAATTTATTTATATTATATTTAAACTATATAAATTTATATATAATGCATAACAAGTTAAAATATATGTAATAACAATTTAGTTATATAATTAAGCTACAAAATAAAGCTATGGTACTTATTTTAAATTGGGTTATATAAGTTCATATTTTGTATATTGTAAATTTAAAAAGAACATCATGCAATTAAAATTAGTTTAACCTCATTATAAAAATTAAACCAAAATCTTTATTAATTTAATTAATTTTTATCATATCAAACAATAGAATAACACATATATATGGTATATGTAATTTAAATAGCTAAGTGACAAAGTTGAAGAGGTATATATATACCTTAAGTGGGAAAGAGAAATTAACAGTTAAGATTTTTGTGTTGAGTGAACTAAAAATTTTAAACAATATTAAGCCAAATTCTATTATTTTTTATAAAAAATGTGTATTCTTCACTTGTTTTACTCAAATAAAGGGGCTACCATCAGTTTCTCCATTTTATTATTACAATCCGAAAAACAATCCAGAAAAATAATGTGTTGATTGTGAACAAAATAGTGATCTACATATGAAAGAGAGACCATTATTTCTCCTCCTCCCATTCAGATTCACAGTGTTGAAAATCTTGGACATGGAGTAACATTTTGTTGACTCAAGAGGTCTAAGGAAAAAATACGAGTGACAAAAGAACATCACTAGAAGGTTAATTCCTTATATGCAATTTTGGATTTACAGTTTCAAAAGTTTAACAATCGCTGTACTACCTCTGTTATTTAATTTGATTTTTTTAACTATGTTAAAGTCTCATATTATTAGTTTATGAATTTTTAATAACTAATTAGAAGTTTTCGAAAGTATAGTGTTATTAGACTCATTATTTTGAAAAATCTATAAAAGTCTCATGTTATTCAAAAAAAAAAGAAGATGAAAATACTGATTTTGACATATATTTAAATTCTGTTGTTGTTATTAGTTTAGTGATTTCACACATTTTCTTCACAAAATCCAATTTTCAAAGTATGGCACGTCTATCATGTATTCTCAAAATATTTTTATAATTAAAACATATTATGTTTAAGAGAATAATTCATTCATTTCTTCTTTTGCTCAAATAGATTTTGCAAAGGTTGATGTCGTTACTGAACCTGAAGGCTGCACTCTTCATAACGAACCAACTCATGCTCCACTTCCTCTTCTAAAATTTTAGACGTTTGTGGCAGAATACAAATATTGATGTTAACATAATATGAACAAAAACTCAGTCAGATGGTAAATAAAATTTATAAACACAAAACAAAAAAAAAAGTTGAGAATCTAGTAAACCTGCAAGGTTCCAGTTTTTTCTATTTTAAAAGCAAGCTTCAAATTTTGAAAAATGCATTGAATTATAACGTGCAAATTATTGAAAATGATATGATTCCAAAATAATAACAGACTAGATTTTGACTCGCGCTTTCAAAAGCACGGATTTGAATTTTGGGTAAAAATGTTAGTTGGTATTAAGTACTATTTTTGAATTTTGATCTACATATTTATATTAAATATAGATATTCAGTGTTTTCATATCCGACCCGGACCGCGGTTGATCCACTAAACCCGGTGATCATATATATAATCCAGGTCAAATTTAATGAAAATTTCGTTAATTAAAAATCTGATAAGACCCGATAAAATATAAATTTTTTTTATCATTATCCCGTGTTCTAACCATGATTGACCAGGTTACATCAATAACATGTCAAAAAAACCTCTCAGAGGCGATGACAACAATGAAGACGATTTAGGGTTTCCATGAACCTTCGACGGTGGGATCCGGGGAATCAAGGATTAATCAGGATTTCGATAGATCATTATCACGATGGTAAAGACGGGGAGATAGATAGGGTTTCCATGGTTTTCAGCCGATGGGATCCAGGGATTCAAAAGGAACCAAGGATTCTATTGGAATCTTATGAAGAGGATTGGAGTGGTGTGACTGGGAAGAGACGGAGAGGTTTGGCAAGAATATCCCTTTCATCTTTTCGATGGACTTATCTTCAAAGGGGAAACGCTTGTTTGGTCGGATTAAGGAAATCATGGAGAGATATAATTGAAATAGGGAGATCAGGCATCATCAAGAAAAAATCCCCAAAGTACGATGGTATGATTTTTGATTACATCAAAAAAAAAAATCTCACTCTACTGTTTATGAGATAATACATCAAGTTGAGAGCTTCTGCAAGCAGTTTCTGGTTTCTGGTTTTCATGTTTTCATTGTTTTAATAAGCTCTACGAGCATTTTTATTGGTTTTCTCTTTGGGTTTATTTTGGTTTCTCTTCTTTTAAGCTTGAGTTGGTTGATGGGAAGCTCTCTTTATAAGTTTAAGTATTGGAATAAAAGTTATCTTTTGGTTTATTGCGGATGGTGTTGGACGGTTTTGAGGAATACAAGTATTGTTAGAAAAGAGTTTGATTATATCTGCTTGCATTTTTACCATTTGTTAACATGCTGGTCCGTTGAAGTAATATGGCTCAGGGTACAAGTTGGATGCTGGTATAAGTTGGTCTTTATACTAAAATTCACAAGGATGTTATGCTTGGTCTCATTAAACCAAGTACAACAAAGACTTCGAGGTTGGGCTAGTTTGGTGGAAGAGCTCAGGGTTTCTATGAATTATGGAACATATTGCTTGGAGTCTGGGTGTGTTAATGCTAGTAGGCTGAAGACTCTTTGGTCTCTACTAAAGCAGGACCCGAAGCTTTAAAATTATTTATGGTGCAACGTGGAGTGAAATTTGGAAACCAGAGATTATAATTTGGTTACTAATTTATAGCCGTAGTGGAGTAAGGAAAGGCGGTGATGGTTTCAATAATATTTTGCGGTTTAATCTTTTACTGCACAATAATTTCATCACAAACAAAGTGTTCTCTTTTTGGTTATTTGAAATGTTTGGGCTTTGTGTTGATAGTGGTATCGGATGGAATTGTGGAACAAGATGGAATTATGTCTTCTTACTTATAATTGGAGGTACAACACACCTAGTAATGGTCTGGAGGATTACTGCTTCAAGATTTTTGAGATTTCGGGACACCATTAAGTCCGCATCTCCTGGCTCTAAGAAGCGTAACCAAGAAATTTTTATATGAAGATACTAAGCTGGAATTGTAGAGGAGTGGGAAGTAATTGGACAATAAGTTATCTAAGAGAAATATGGCATAAATGTGGGAACCGAAATTCACACCGTCAAATTTAGTTGATTTGGAGGAAAGCCAAGTAAACCTAGCCTTCCCTGAAGGTCCCGGTTATCTGCTGGGCCACACACGACACAATCAATACGAAAGAAAGATAAAGAAACGGAATATGAAAATCGTAAGAAAAAAGATAGAGCAAAAGATTTTATTTCCGAATCCGCGTTTGAGCGCAAACAACAGGTAAGAGCCTCGGCTACGAGAGCTGTCGGCAAGTTCGCTAGTCTAGCAACCTAAATTCTAACCTAGTTGAGTCGCAGCTCACTAGTAAAAACGGAAAAAGTGCCTAATTTGCTCTAAGTGTTTAGTTTGCTCTCAGAAAGCTCTTTCCTTGCTCCTCGCCCCAAGCTCTCCTTATATACTCCTCTTAAAGACGGTCTATTCTTCGTTTGGGCCTAATCTATCGTGAATCGGGCTTCTTTCCATTTCTGCCGGTCTTCATGTTTATCGGAAAACTTGACATTTATCTTCAAGAAACTTCACATTTATCTTCGGGAAACTTTGACATTTATCTTATGTTAAGATAAACATGGGGCGTCATGTCCATCTCGACTTGGTTTCCTGGAAAATCGCAAGTGGGCCGATTCGGTCGCGTTCGGGCCTTTTGGGGCCGTTGTTTCGACCGTGGACGTTTTACGGTTTTTCCGAGAAACCAACCTGTCATGATACTTGTTTTGCCAAAAAAACCTCAATTCACCGTATAGTCTAGATGACTGGTGTTTTTAGAATAACCGTGATCATTTTATACAACGAATCGAGATCCATTCGTCAACCGAACCTTCGGTGGTCTCCCGAAGCTTTCCCGATTTATTTCGACCAAGACGAAACGGGGTTCTTGGGTTTCTTGTCTCCATGGAGTTGAACGGTGAGTCTTCGAGCAAGGATACAAAGTGCATAGTTGGACTAGTTTGTTGAGACGGTCTTGCGGGAAGAAGATCGCACTTGTCCAGTGGCCCGCACTTGGGCGCCTGGAATTTGGACACGGGTGCTGGCGCCCGGCGCCTGGGATTTGGACACGGGTGCTGGCGCCCGGCGCCTGGGATTTGGACACGGGTGCTGGCGCCCGGCGCCTGGGATTTGGACATGGGTGCTGGCACCCGGCACCCGTGACCAGCACGAGGGAGCTGGCGCCCGGCGCCCGTGACCAGCACGAGGGAGCTGGCGCCTGGCGCCCGTGACCAGCACGAGAGAGCTGGCGTCCGGCGCCAGTAACCAGCACCTCCAAGGGCGCCGGGCGCACCTTTCTCACCAAGCATGGTCTCGCCCGAGTACCTCACAACTCTTCGAAACTTTTACAAAGTCCCGAGTAGGGTCACGTTCCGGATTCCGACCGCTGGCGAGAGCGCAAGGGATCCTCCGCAGGGCTTCTTCACTTGCTATGAAGCTTTTCTTATGTACAGCCGCATGTGGTTCCCGATCCCTGGTACCATTGTTCGCGCGCTTCATTCTTTCGGACTTTCAATCAGCCAGCTCACTGTCCCGTCTTTGGAGAGTTGGCTCGGCGTGCTAGTCTCGAGCTACGAGTTGGGTATGGACCTTACTCCTAGTGATTTTGAGGGACTTTAGTATACCAAGCCAACATCGACTGAAGGTTCGTATTCCGTGATCCCGCGGAAGGACATGGCCATAATCCAGGGGACTACTTCGAACCCCAAGTCATGGTTTGATCGCTTCTTCTTTGTACGAATAGATGGGGAATCCATGGAGGAAAGCTGCCTTCACTTATTCCCTCAGGAGTGGAACTTTGATCGTGGTAACACGACTAATTCTCTTCTCTTTTATTTTTTGTTTTCGTACTTTGAACGTTCATGAAGATAAAGCTTTTCTTTATCGTGCAGTTAACAAGATTGTCGCGCACACTCATGCCGATATTTTCGTCAAACGAGACCTTTTCGGGAAGGCCATTCTTCTGGAGTACTTTTTCCGTCGAGCGGATTCGAAATGCGGTGGAACTCCATCGATCCCGAGTCGCCTCTCAGCCTTCCGACGTTCCGTGCGACGTCGAGCCGACTGCTGTCTTGCCTGTTCGGAGGCGGAGACATAGGTCTCGGAAAGGCAAGGAGATCGAATGTGAGACGGCCTCGGAAGATCATTCGCCATTAGGAGGAAATCTTGGCTTTGCTCCGGGAGAAGGAGGTGGAACCAGCGAGTTTCCCCTACCTAGCAATTTTTTCGATGGGCTCCCTCCAGCGTTTACTACTGATGAGTCGCTCGAGGATGACGTGAAGAGGAGTGCTTTTGCCGAGGGTACTCAACGAATCAACGAGGTTTACTCTTTGAACTTTGATCATATATATTACCATTGTTTGATATATATTTTTCTGATCCTAAGTTTCAGCAGGGGATGAGGGTGTTCGGAACGGCACTTGATGAAAGCTTTCAAAGATCGAGGATCTCCCGCTTCAAAGCCGAGGAAGCCGAACGCGAACTATTCCGTTTCCGAAAAGAGGCTAAGGAACAAAGTCGGAAGCAGGCCGAACTTCATTCCCGGGCCCTTGTTCGTGCGGAAAGGAGAGGGAGGAGAGCGATTGCTGCCGAGATGGCGCGGAGGGCTGAATCGTTCGCCACCGAATTCGAGAGCTTGAAGGAAGCTCAAGAGTTTGTGGGTGATTTCCGCGAGTGCCGGGGATCGGTCGCTAACCTTCACAAGTCGCAGAAACCGGGTTTTTCCTTCTCCTCTGAGATTGCTGAGATGGAAGGTTTATGAGCGAATGTGCCCACGCTGAATCCTTAGTTCCTCCGATCGAGGGAAGGGTCAGGAAGCTTTGGGATCCCATCGAGGTTTCGGAGGACACGGTGGAGGCCGAAGCAGGCGGGAACGCGGAAGGCGCGGATGAAGAAGTTGACCAGCCTGTTACCTCGTTCGGGATTTTCACGTCCGAATACCTTGACCTTGATTACTGAGGATTGTCGTCGGGATTATATCCCTTTATCTTGATATTTGTTCGTGTGGCCGTGTGAGGCCTGTTATTCGTATATGCTGCGACCGTAGGAGGTCGTGTAACCTTTGCATATTTTGGGACTGGCCGTTGGTGGCTTCGAATCCCTGCCGTTTCTGCGGCTTGAATATATATCATGTGTATTTTACCTTGTGTTTCGATTTATACTTTCGTCAAGTGTAGAGGGTAGAATGCGAGTAGTCACTTCGTATTCTAACTCTTATTTTGTCGCTAGGTCCGTGTACTACTTTGTAGCGAGTGTTTTAGGTGTTAGCAATGAGAGACATGTTTTTGGATCTCGTATCTGGTGTCGATACTATGTCTGTGAGATGTCAAGATCCAGCAAGACTGGGTTTAGGGCAAGACCTAGGCTTACTCTCAGCTTTAAGGCTATGCGATGACTGATCGGCTTTCGTTTTGCCTGTTAGTGATTTCGTCCTGACTCGCACCGTTTTAAAATCCGCGAATTGTTATCGGCTTATATGATTTGTTTAAATGCGAATCGAGCTACTTCCGTTTGGAATAGCTAACCAAAATTTTGAACTTATTGTATAGCGCGCTATGATATCCTTGTCGGATGTAAGAGGACCTTGAAAAGGTCTGACTACGGTTTGTATTAGTGAAACGTTTCTGTGTTCGTCCGTCAGGGCCAATCGACGGGCGTTTGTTTAAGTCGCAGGTGAACTGTTTTGATGGATGATGCGATTTCGATACCTTTGGGAATTTGCGACGTCTCGCGTTTTCCCGAAGATATGATTTTCGTTTTTCCGAAGTTTTGATGCGTTACTGTGTTAAGCATGCTTTGAAAGTTTGATAGAAAGAATTTTATTGAAAAATTTCGAAAATTTCGAATACATGTGCGGATATTTCGTACCCACTCCCCGCCCCCGTTTTTGGTGAAGGGGATAGCTGAACTCGCCGGGTTTCGACGAGCTGCCTATGTACCCCTTTCGAAGATCAAGCCATCTCGTAGTTCTGATTGTTGCTGCAGACGTTTTTTACTCCCCGTGTGTCGCCGTTCCGATCGTACTAGTCGGATCGGTGGTTTGTGCGGGGGTCGAGTTGTCTACTTTTACGGCGATGGACTCAGAGACTTTGTCGCTGTCTTGAATCGTTGCCTGTTCGGATGATTCTGGATCATCTTTTTTCGAGTTTTCAGGAATGCTGTGTGATTCCTTTGCTCGCTTCGGGTTGGCCGTAGGGGCGTTCCGATCTTTTCGCAGTTTGAACTCAGCTAGGTAGCAGAGTCTCGACTGTTTCTGACTACCCCAGATTACTGCGGTTCCGGTTGGAGTCGGAAATTTGATGTCGAGGTGGTATGTGGACGGTACTGCCTTCATGGAGTTGATCCAAGGGGTTCCCATGATGGCATTGTAGATGGCTGGGTTGTCGACTACTGCGAACTCGACGATCATTGTGATTTCCTTAGCCATGACCGGGAGCTTAATGCTCCCGAGGGTCATGGAGGTGACGCCCGCAAACCCAGTCAAGGGTTTTGGCTCAGGGACGACTTCCCCGTGTGGGATCTTCATCCAATAGAGGGTGTCTCGGAAGATGACGTTGACCGTGCTTCCTGTATCGATAAGGATGCGGCCAACTTCGAGATCCTGGATCACCAGGTCGATGACTAGAGGATCGTAATGAGGTTTGTCGATTCCGACAGTTTCTTGTTCCTCGAAAATGATTGTGTGGTTGGGAATATCGCTATCCGGAAGCCAGTTGGAACTCGTCTCAGCTTTTCGGCCGTAGGCTTTGATTGACGAGACCGAGTCTTGGTAGAACTGCGACCCTCCAATGATCATATTCACCCTCTGGCGACTGCTGTTGTTCCCTTGGTCGTCTTGTCTCCTTCCGCGCTTCTCACCTGACTGACTTTCAGGCGCGCGGTCCTCGGAGACGGTCTTGTTGGTTTTTGGGTGGTCGGACTCCAGGAGCAAGTCCTTTATACCCTTGACCTTCGACAGTTCGCCGGCGAGCATGGCGCCGAGAACTTTGCAGTTCACGGTGGAGTGACCTCTGGTTTCGTGGAACTCGCAGTAGGAATTATCCTTGTACTGGTTCCTGGTCCAGGTGTTTCCGGAGGTTTTGCCTTGCTCCGAGTTGATGGCGTAGTTATGCTCGCCTTGGGCGTTTTCCCCTTCGTGATGGACGTATTTGTCGTTACGAGAGGGTTTCTTCTTTGAAGACGTTTTCTGCGGCCCATGCTTTTGCGATAGGACCCTCATCTCTTCTTCCATGACGATGAAGTCCGTTGCCTTGTGGAGGGTATCCTGGATCGTCCGTGGTTTTTTCCAGCAATATCCACTTTCGGAACTTTGACTTGTACCAGAGAGTTTTCCTCAGGACGTCGATTGCGACTTTGTCGCTGATACCCGTCACTCTGGCCATCACCAGCTTGAACCTTCTCATGAAGTCGCGAAGCAATTCGTCTTCCTTTTGAGCCAGACTCCATAAGTCCACGTCGGAAGTTTCTCTGTCCATGAACATGGAGTACTGTTTGAGAAATGCCGAGGCTAGTTGGTGGAAACTTCCGATGGAGTTTCTTTTGAGCCGAGAGAACCATTCGAGCGCTGCACCCCTGAGATTTTCCACAAAGACAAGGCAGTGACCGGCGTCTCGTTCTCGCTCCGGGAGTTTGCATCTTCCCATCGCGATCTGGAAGGACTGTAAGTGTGCCTTCGGATCTGTGGTTCCATCGTAGACGGGAATCCTGATCTTCCCAGGGTCTGAGATGCGTGTCTCTGTGATCCGAGCGGTGAACGGTGTTTTTCGTGCTTCCTCGAGAAGTCTATCGATCTCGGGAGCGTCACTAGTTGCCTGGTGAATTTGTGATTTCACCGCTTTTACCTCGGCTACTGTTTTTGCAAGAGACTCGCGGAGATCGTGGATCTCGCTATCGCTACCTGCGTTTTTCCGAGCTTGTCGGTGCTGGTTACGATGGATCCGAGTTTGATCCTCCGCCAGTTCCTCCTGTTCCATCCAGTAGAGTTCTTCTTCCTCTTCTGTCATGGGTTTTTCGAAAGAGACCGTCTGTCGAGCAGACTGACTTTGGGTCCATCTAGGATGAACGTCAGCGCTACTGTCCGAATGATCGGATTGGTCGCTAATGTCCAAGTCAATCCGCTCGTTGTTTTCTTCGTTTTCCCCAGCGGGAGGTGCAAGATTCTCCGTGGTCGAATGCGCACCCGGTTGGAGAGGTTCGTCAGGTTTTTGGCTTGGAGAAGTCTTGTCCGTGCGTGCAGCTCGATCGCCCGGAGTCTCGAAGTCAAGTCTCCTGCCGCTTGCGGGCTCTTGTGATCCCTCGTGGGACCTTGCTCTTGGCCTTCGCAGTTAAGGTTTCCACCTGTTTTGCGAGAGAGGCCACGAGTTTTCCTTGTTCGTCCGCCTGTTTCTGAGCGGAGGCGAACATCTCTTTCATCTGGTCGAGTATCATGGTGTCAGTGGTGACCGTTGATACGTTCCCAGCTGGAGTATTGGTCGCGTTGGCATCGATGGGAGCTCCGTCGTGTGTTTGCGGGTTGTCAGTGTTGGTCGCCATATCAGACCGAGCGTGTGTGGTTGCGAATGAGATAGATCCGTACCCCCCCTCCTTCTAGCGCCAAACTATGGGAACCGAAATTCACACCGTCAAATTTCGTTGATTTGGAGGAAATCCAAGTAAACCTAGCCTTCCCTGAAGGTCCCGGTTATCTGCTGGGCCACACACGACACAATCAATACGACAGAAAGATAAAGAAATGGAATATGAAAATCGTAAGAAAAAAGATAGAGCAAAAGATTTTATTTCCGAATCCGCGTTTGAGCGCAAACAACAGGTAAGAGCCTCGGCTACGAGAGCTGTCGGCAAGTTCGCTAGTCTAGCAACCTAAGTTCTAACCTAGTTGAGTCGCAGCTCGCTAGTAAAAATGGAAAAAGTGCCTAATTTGCTCTAAGTGTTTAGTTTGCTCTCAGAAAGCTCTCTCCTTGCTCCTCGCCCCAAGCTCTCCTTATATACTCCTCTTTAAGACGATTTATTCTCCCTTTGGACCGAATCTATCGCGAATCGGGCTTCTTTCCATTTCTGCCGGTCTTCATGTTTATCGGGAAACTTGACATTTAGCTTCAAGAAACTTCACATTTATCTTCGGGAAACTTTGACATTTATCTTATATTAAGATAAACATGGGGCGTCATGTCCATCTCGACTTGGTTTCCTGGAAAATCACAAGTGGGCCGATTCGGTCGCGTTCGGGCCTTTTGGGGCCGTTGTTTCGACCGTTGACGTTTTATGGTTTTTCCGAGAAACCAACCTGTCATGATACTTGTTTTGCCGAAAGAACATCAATTCACCGTATAGTCTAGATGACTGGTGTTTTTAGAATAACCGTGATCATTTTATACGATGAATCGAGATCCATTCGTCAACCGAACCTTCGGTGGTCTCCCAAAGCTTTCCCGATTTATTACGACCAAGACGAAACGGGGTTCTTGGGTTTCTTGTCTCCAAGGAGTTGAACGGTGAGTTTTCGAGCAAGGATACAAAGTGCATAGTTGGACTAGTTTGTTGAGACGTTCTTGCGGGAAGAAGATCGCACTTGTCCAGTGGCCCGTACTTGGGCGCCTGGAATTTGGACACGGGTGCTGGCGCCCGGCGCCTGGGATTTGGACAAGGGTGCTGGCGCCCGGCGCCTGGGATTTGGACATGGGTGCTGGCGCACGGCGCCTGGGATTTGGACATGGGTGCTGGCGCCCGGCGCTCGTGACCAGCACAAGGGAGCTGGCGCCCGGCGCCCGTGACCAGCACGAGGGAGCTGGCTCCCGGCGCCCGTGACCAGCACGGGCGAGCTGGCGCCCAGGGCCCATAACCAGCACGGGCGAGCTGGGTCCCGGAGCCCGTGACCAGCACAGGCGGGCTGGCGCCAGGCGCCCGTGACCAGCACGGGTGGGCCGGCGCCCGGCGCCCGTGACCGGCACGGGTGAGCCGGCGCCCGGTGCCCGGTGCCGGCACGGGCGAGCCGGCGCCCGGCACCCGGTGTCGGCACGAGCGAGCCGGTGCCCGGCACCCGGAACCTGGCGCTAGCACGGGCGGGCCGGCGCCCGGCGCCCGGCGCCAGCACAGGCGAGCCGACACCCGGTGCCAGGTGCCAACGCGGGCAAACCGGTGCCTGGCGTCAGCACGGGTGAGCCGGCGCCCGGTGCCAACGCCGGCAAGCCGGCGCCTGGCGCCCGGGGCTAGGCCGTGTCCGCTCCTGCTGGTGTCCGGTGCCATGATGCGATCATCCCTTCCGACGTTTTCGTCGAATAACTAGTTTTTTCCTTAGTTTTATTTGAAGCTTGATTGTTTCCAAGGACTTTCGGGTATTGATTGCGTCATTGATTGATTTTGACCCCAACAATAAACATAGACTAGATTTTTTATTCTTATCTGAAACGAAGCAAGACTCAGAGTTTGTACAAGGATTTCAATCTCATTTTGATTATAATAATTTGGTTACAGTGGACCCAAATGGAAGGAGTGGAGGGCTAGCCCTTTTCTATAACAATGAATATCAAATTAAGATACTATACTCCAGTAACAGAATGATAGATGTGGAAGCGGTGGCTCTTGGTAAAAAGATTTTTCTAACTTTTGTATTCGGAGATCTGGTCCAAAAATTGAGAGAACAGGTTTGAGAAAGATTAACCCGGTACGTCTTATCGCGATCTGAGCCATGGTTTATTATTGGAGATCTAAATGAAATTACCGGAAATCATGAAAAGAAGGGTGACCTTTAAGAAGTGCAAACTCTTGTGGGAACCGAAATTTACACCGTCAATTTCTGATAAACGATTTGTGGAGGAAAACCGAGTTAACCCGATTTTCCTTGAAGGTCCCGGATATCTGCTGGGCCACACACGATACAATCAATGGGAGTTTAAGTTGTAAAATAAAAATCGTAAAATAGAGAGAAAAGAGATCTTATTTCTGAATTCGCGTTTGAGCGTGAACAACGGGTGAAGAAATAAGCTACAAGAGCTGTCGAAAGGTCCGCTAGTCCGGCCGCCTAGATCTAACCTAGTTGAGTCGCAGCTCGCTAGTGAAAACAGAAAAGAATGCTAAAACACTCTAAGTGCTAATTGCTCTGGAAGTTTGGTGATGATTTGCTCCTCGCCCAAAGCTCTCCTTATATACTCCTCTTAAGATGGTCTATCTTCTTTCGGGCTGAATCGGGCTTTTTCCATTTTCGTCCATCTTCGTGTTTATCGGGAAACTTGACATTTATCTTCGGAA
This sequence comes from Brassica juncea, assembly GCA_018703725.1. Lineage (NCBI taxonomy): Eukaryota > Viridiplantae > Streptophyta > Magnoliopsida > Brassicales > Brassicaceae > Brassica > Brassica juncea. The sequence goes on along the minus strand of CM031935.1, from coordinate 34,492,335 downwards.
AACTTGACATTTATCTTCTGGAAACTTGACATTTATCTCTTATGTGAGGATAAGGATAAACCGTCATAGTTATCCTTCCTTTTCGGAAAATCGTAAGTGGGCCGTTTTGGCCATGTCATGCCATTTAGACGTTTTTACGGTTTTTCGAAAGAATAGTCTTTGAAGGTTTCGGCATTTCCGAAGGAAACCCAATTTCTCGTATAGTCGAGATGTTTTTTGTGTTAAGAATAACCGTGATCGTACCAAACTCACGAAGATTGATCCAAACAAGCCAAGATGGGATCAGACCGAGCATGATGGGACCGAGACCAGGACGAGGGCCATCGACCGGCGTCAGGGGGCTTGCCGCTGGAGCCAGGCCGGCTTGTGGACGGCGCCAGGCCGGCCCGCGTGACGAGTGCCGCCGGTGCCAGGCCGGGGTGCCGCCGAAGCCAGGCCGGCCCGCGTGACGCGTGCCGCCGGTGCCAGGCCGGCTCGCGTGTCGCGTGCCGCCGGCGCCAGGCCGGGGTACCGCCGGCGCCAGGCCGGCTCGGGTGACGCGTGCCACCGGCGCCAGGCCGGCTTGCCGCCCGTTGGTTTTCTGTTGTTCGATCTTTCCCCCGTTAGTCGTTCGTGCGGGAAATCTTTGAGTTTGGAAGGATCTTTAGCCGTGGATTTCGAGATAATCGTTTTTGACCCAACGAGATTCCTCGAGTATCGGGATCGAAATGGACTTGGATTCGTAGATTTTCCATCTTCAAGGGTTTGGGTAATGAGGCTTCGAACTTTAGACGTTTAAAAGATGAACTTTTAAACAATCGAGAAGGCTTTGCGGAAGAATGATTGTAGTTCTCTGACGATCCGGACATGGGTTTAAGGGACCAAGATGCTACTGTTGCCCGAGATCATGAGACGATTGCACGGATGGCCGCCAGAACCCTTGCCGCCGGCGCCAGACGGGAGTGGACGAGCCTGCCGCCTGCGCCAGGCACGGTGTGGGCGTCCTGCCGCCCGTGCCGTGTCCTGCGTCCGTCGGTGCCTGCTGTTGCTCGCCTTCGTTTATCCCCGGGGCTCATGGTCCGTTCATGCCTTCCCGTGAGTTTATCGAGTGACGGCCCGTTTTTTGGTTTTGATCGTCACTTAGTTTTCTTTCGAGGACTTTAGGGTGACGATTTCGTCGTTCACCGATTTTGACCCCAACAGTTAGCCCCCCAGCTAGCTAGGAACCGTAGTGCCTGTCGGATCCTAGCTTGCGGTATGGCCGTGGGGGAAGGTGTAGAGACGTAATCGTTTGCCGAAAGTCGGGGTAAATAGTGATTTTACCTCCTTTATAAGGATGGAGTAAGAAATCTCATTCTTACTTTATTATAAGAAATTCATCATCTCTCTCAAGAATCCTTTCTCTCTCTCTAAGAACAATGTCTTCAAGATCCTCAAAGAGAAATTCTTCTTCCCATTCATCCTCGGATGACTCTCCTGCCCATGTGACGGTGAAGCAAGAGGAGTTAATCGAGGAGGAAACGAAGAATGCGTATTACCGAGCCCTTGTGCGCTCGGCTCAACCTCTGCCAGACGTCCCTGTTCCGAAGAGACCTTTGAGGCAGCCTGGTGCTCCCTTTACGCCGAGCCTGGTTTCAGGTAAATATCTCAGGATTCTTCGAGATTTTTACCAGATTCCTGATGGAGTCAAATTCCGGATTCCCGTCGGTAACGAGAGTGCGAGGAATCCTCCGGAAGGTTTCTTTACATGTTACGAGGCTTTCCTTACGTATTGCCGCATGTGGTTCCCGATCCCTGGTACCATTGTTCGGGCGCTTCGTCACTTCGAACTTTCGATCAGTCAGCTCAGCGTTTCTGCCTTAGAGAGTTGGCTTGGCGTACTGATCTCAAGTTATGAGCTCGGGATCGATCTCAGTTCTGGTGATTTCGAAGGCCTTTGGGGCACTCGGCCGACGGGGAGCGACGGTTACTACTCCATGCTGCCTAAGAAGGATATGGACATAATTCAGGGGACTACTTCGAACCCCAAGTCGTGGCAGGAGCGTTTCTTCTTTGTCCGAATAGATGGTGACTCTGTCGAGGAGAGCTGCCTCCATCTATTTCCGCATGCATGGAACTTCAACCGAGGTAATATGATGAACACTCGTTGTCTATTTTGTTATTCCGGAATTGCGAGTTTTTAGTGAAAAAGTTTCGCTTTGTAGAGAACGGGGCTGTTGCGCATTTGCATGGCGATCTTTTCGTCAAGAGGGATCTCCTTCGTCAAAGGCCGTTTTTCTGGAAGTCCTTTACTCTTGAACGGATTCGAGACGCAGTAAGGCTTTACTTGTCCAGAGACTCTGTCCCGGCATATGATGCCGAACCGGTTATCGAAGCCCCAACTCGGAGGTGTAAACAGAGATCTCGTAAAGGGAAAGAAATCGATAGTGGGGAAGGTTCGGAAGATCTTTCACCGTTGGGGGAAAACCCTAGTTTTGTTCCAACGGAAAAAGGCGGAGCCAGCGATTTTCCACTGCCCAACAATTTCTTCGACGGCCTTCCTCGGAAGTTTGTTACTGATGAGTCGCTGGAGGATGAGGAGAAGCAACGGGTTTTTGCCGAGGGCTCCCATGCCAACGAGGTTTTTCCCTTTGAACTTCTTAACCGTATTTTTGAATCTGTATATGTGCATGCTTGCTGATCTCGAATTTATGCAGGGACTAAGAGTGTTCAGCAATGCGCTTGACTCGAGTTTTCGCAAGTCCAGGATTGCTAACTTCAAGACCAAAGAAGCTGAGCGAGAGCTCTTCCGATTCCGTCAAGAGGTTAAGGCGCAGAACGAAAACCAAGCTGAGCTTCATGCTCGAGCTCTTGTTCGGGCGGAAAGGAGAGGAAGGAGGATGGTCGCAGCTGAGGTGGCGAGACGGGCGGAATCGTTCGCTGCTGAGTTTCAATGTTTTAAAGAAGCTCAGGAGTTTGTTGGCGATTTTCGCGAGTGCCGGGGCTCAGTCGTAAACCTTTACAAGTCTCAGAACCCGGATTTCTTCTTTGATTCCGAGATTGCTGAGATGAAGGATTTTATGGCCGAGTGTGCTCATGCTGAGTCCTTGGTTCCTCCAGTTGAAGAAAGAGTCCGGAGACTATGGGAACCTATCGAGGTTTCCGAGGATACGGTGGAGGCCGGAGCCGATGAGAATGCCGAGGGTGTTGGGAACGCTCAAGGCGTGAACGAGGAAGTGGCCCAGCCTGCAAGTTCATTCGGGATTTCCGCATCTGGATTTCTCGATGTTGACTTCCTTTTGTGAATCGTATGTTTTGGCCGTGTGTGGCCGCTTTTTAGGAGTTTTATTCTGCGACCGTTGGAGGGTGCATTCTTATGTTTTGGAACCGGCCGTTGGTGGCTTGGAATCCCGCCGTCTTTGCGGCTTTTATGAATATGAAAATTTGCGAGATTTCGTCTTTCGTTTCGATTTATACTTTCTTCAAGTGTAGAGGAAAGAATGCGAGTAGTCACTTCGTATCCTAACACTTTTTTGTCGCTTGGTCCGTATGCTACTTTTTAGCGAGCGTTTTAGGTGTAAGCGATAAGAGACATGTTTTGGGATCTCGTATACGATACTATGTCTGTGAGATGTCAAGATCCAGCAAGACTGGGTTTAGGGCAAGACCTAGGCTTACTCTCAGCTTTAAGGCTGTGCGATGACTGATCGGCTTTCGTTTTGCCTGTTAGTGATTTCTTCCTGATTCTTTTCGTTTAAAGTCCGCGACTAGTCGCCGGCTTATATGACTTGTGTTAAAAGAATCGAGCTATCTTCGGAGTTTATCCGAGAAGCTAAACCAAAATTTTGGGTTTCTAGTATAGCGCGCTATGATATCCTTGTCGGATGTAAGAGGACCTTGTAGGTCTGACTACGAGTTTGTATTGAGTGAAACGTTTCTTGTGTGCGTCCGTCGGGGCCAATCGACGGGCGTAAGTTATTTTTAAGTCGCGGGTTGACTGTTTTAGCGGATGATACGAGTTTTGTTATCTTTTTAAGAAGTTGCAACGTCTCGCGTTTCTTTTGAAGATATGATTTTCGTTTTTCCGAAGTGTTTATACGTTAAGTGAGAATAAAAGATATAAAGAATTTTATTAAAATTTCGAAAAGTTCGAGTACAAGTGCGGTTATTTCGCGTCTTTGTGGGAGTATAGGAGTATACGTACCCAGTCCCCCCCCCTTTTTGGTGAGGGGGATAGCTGAACTCGCCGGGTTTCGACAAGCTGCCTACGTACCTCTTTCGAGGATCAAGCCATCTCGTAGTTCCGATAGTTGCCGCAGACGTTTTTACTCCCCGTACATTTCCGTTCCGATCGTGCTGGTTGGATCGGTGGTTTGCGCGGGGGTCGAGCTGTCTGCTTTTACGGCGGTGGACTCAGAGGATTTGTCGCTGTCTTGAATCGTTGCCTGTTTGGATGATTCTGGATCATCTTTTTTCGAGTTTTCAGGAATGTTGTGTGATTCCTTTGCTTGTTTCGGGTTGGCCGCAGGGGCATTCCGATCTTTTCGCAGTTTGAACTCGGCTAGGTAACAGAGTCTCGATTGTTTCTGACTACCTCAGATGACTACGGTTTCGGTTGGAGTCAGAAACTTGATGCCGAGGTGATATGTGGATGGTACTGCCTTCATGGAGTTGATCCAAGGGGTTCCCATGATGGCATTGTAGATGGCCGGGTTGTCGACTACTGCAAACTCGACGTTCTTTGTGACTTCCTTCGCCATGACTGGGAGCTTAATTCTTCCGAGGGTCATGGTAGTGACGCCCGAAAACCCAGTCAAAGGTTTTGGCTCAGGGACGACTTCCCCAAGTGGGATCTTCATCCTGTAGAGGGTGTCGCGGAAGATGACGTTGACCTTACTTCCTGTATCGACGAGGATGCGGCCGACTTCGAGATCCTGGATTACCAGGTCGATAACCAAAGGATCGCAGTGAGGTTTGTCGATTCCGACGGTTTCCTGTTCCTCGAAAGTGATCGTGTGGTTAGGAATATCGCTGTCTGGGAACCAGTTGGAACTCGTCTCGGCTTTTCGCCCGTAGGCTTTTATCGACGAGACAGAGTCTTGGTAGACTGTGATCCTCAGATGATCATGTTTTCCCTCTGGCGACTGCTGTTGTTCCCTTGGTCGTCCTGTCTCCTTCCGCGCTTTTCACCCGATTGATTTTTGGTTGCGCGGTCCTCGGAGACAGTCTTGTTGGTCTTTGGGCGGTCGGACTCCAGGAGCAAGTCTTTTATACTCTTGACCTTTGATAGTTCGCCGGTGAGGAGCTTTGCGGCGAGCCGGGCGCCGAGAACCTTGCAGTTCGCAGTGGAGTGACCTCTGGTTTCGTGGAACTCGCAGTAGGAATTATCCTTGTACTGGTTCCTGGTCCAGGTGTTTCCGGAGGTTCTGCCTTGCTCCGAGTTGATGGCGAAGTTATGCTCGCCTTGGGCGTCTTCCCCTTCATGATGGACGTTCTTGTCGTCACGAGAGGGTTTCTTCTTCGAGGACGTTTTCTGTGGTCCGTGCTTCTGCGATAGAAGTTTCATCTCTTCCTCCATGATGATGAAGTCCGTTGCTTTGTGGAGAGTATCCTGGATTGTCCGCTGCTTTTCCAGTAATATCCACTTTCGGAACTTTGACTTGTACCAGAGAGTTTTCCTCAGGGCGTCGATTGCGACGTTGTCGCTAATGCCTGTTACCCTGGCCATCACCAGTTTGAACCTTCGCATGAAGTCGCGGAGCGGCTCGTCTTCCTTCTGAGCTAGGCTCCATTGGTCCACATCGGACGTTTCTCTGTCCATGAACATGGAGTATTGTTTGAGAAACGCCGCGGCCAGTTGGCGGAAGCTTCCGATGGAGTTCCTTTTGAGCCGAGAGAACCATTCGAGCGCAGCGCCTTTGAGGTGCTCGACGAAGAGAAGACAATGACCCGCGTCTCGTTCGCGTTCCGGGAGTTTGCATCTACCCATTGCAATTTGGAAGGACTGCAGGTGCGCCTTAGGATCCGTCGTACTGTCATAGACCGGGATTTTTATTTTCCCTGGGTCCGAGATGCGTGTTTCCGTGATCCGAGTGGTGAATGGTGTTTTCCGTGCTTCCTCGAGAAGTCTATCGATCTCGGGGGCGGAACTGGTCGCCTGATGGATTTGCGATTTCACCGCTTTCACTTCGGCCACGGTCTTTTTGAGAGATTCGCGGATATCGTGGATCTCGCTATTGCTACCGGCGTTCCTCCGATTTTGTCAGCGCTGGTCGCGATGGATCCGAGTTTGATCCTCCGCGAGTTCTTCCTGCTCAATCCAGTAGAGTTCTTCCTCCTCTTCTGTCATGGGCCTTTCGAAGGATACCGTCTTCTGAGCGGACTGGCTTCGGGTCCTCCTGGGGTGGATGTCAGCGTCTTCATCGGAAGGATCCGATTGGTCGCTGATATCTAGATCGATGCGCTCGACGTCGCTTTCCTTGTTTCCCGTAGCTGGGGGTGGAAGGTTCTGCGAGGTCGTTTGCTGTCCTCTTGGAGCCGTTTCCTCGGGAGTAGGCTCTTTCGGGGCATCTTTCTCTCGTTCTCCGGGAGATCCGAAGTTGAGTCTTCTGCCGCGCCGCGCTTTGGTGGATCCGCGCGGCAACTTGCTCCTCGCAGTTAAGGTGTCGACCTGTTTTGCGAGCGAGGTTATCAGCTTGTCCTGTTGTTCCGCCCGTGCCTGGGCGGAGGTGAACAGTTCCTTCATCTGTCTGAGCGTCTCAGTGTTTGCATCAGCAGTGACTGTGGACGCATCTCCAGTTGGAGTCTTCTCAACGTTGGCGTCGACGGGTGCTCCGTCTAGCGTTGGCTGATCTTTGGTGACGTCAGTAGACATGATCGAGCGTGTGCAGTTGCGAGATAGATAGATCCGTAACCCCCCCCTCCTTCTAGCGCCAAACTGTGAGAACCGAAATTCACACAATCAATTTCTGATAAACGATTTGTGGAGGAAAACCGATTTAACCCAATCTTCCTTGAAGGTCCCGGATATCTGCTGGGCCACACACGATACAATCAATGGGAGTTTAAGTTGTAAAATAAAAATCGTAAAATAGAGCAAAAAGAGATCTTATTTCTGAATTCGCGTTTGAGCGTGAACAACGGGTGAAGAAATAAGCTACAAGAGCTGTCGAAAGGTCCGCTAGTCCGGCCGCCTAGATCTAACCTAGTTGAGTCGCAGCTCGCTAGTGAAAACAGAAAAGAATGCTAAAACGCTCTAAGTGCTAAGTGCTCTGGAAGTTTGGTGATGATTTGCTCCTCGCCCAAAGCTCTCCTTATATACTCCTCTTAAGACGGTCTATCTTCTTTCGGGCTGAATCGGGCTTTTTCCATTTTCGTCCATCTTCGTGTTTATCGGGAAACTTGACATTTATCTTCGGAAAACTTGACATTTATCTTCTGGAAACTTGACATTTATCTCTTTATGTGAGGATAAGGATAAACCATCATAGTTATCCTTCCTTTTCGGAAAATCGTAAGTGGGCCGTTTTGGCCATGTCGGGCCATTTAGACATTTTTACGGTTTTTCGAAAGAATAGTCTTTGAAGGTTTCGGTATTTCCGAAGGAAACCCAATTCCTCGTATAGTCGAGATGTTTTTGTGTTTAGAATAACCGTGATCGTACCAAACTCACGAAGATTGATCCAAACAAGCCAAGATGGGATCAAACCGAGCATGATGGGACCGAGACCAGGACGAGGGCCGTCGACCGGCGTCAGGGGGCTTGCCACCGGCGCCAGGCCGGCCCGCGTGACACTTGCCACCGGCGACAGGCCGGGGTGCCGCCGACGCCAGGCCGGCTCGCGTGTCGCGTGCCGCCGGCGCCAGGCCGGCTCGCGTGTCGCGTGCCGCCGGCGCCAGGCCGGCTCGCGTGACGCGTGCCGCCGGCGCCAGGCCGGTTTGCCGCCCGTGGGTTTTCCGTTGTTCGATCTTTCCCCTGTTAGTCGTTCGTGCGGGAAATCTTTGAGTTTAGAAGGATCTTTAGCCGTGGATTTCGAGATAATCGTTTTTGACCCAGCGAGATTCCTCGAGTGTCGGGATCGAGATGGACTTGGATTCGCAGACTTTCCATCTTCAAGGGTTTGAGTAATGAGGCTTCGAACTTTAGACGTTTAAAAGATGAACTTTTAAACAATCGAGAAGGCTTTGCGGAAGAATCATTGTAGTTCTCGGATGATCCGGACATGGGTTTAAGGGACCAAGATGCTACCGTTGCCCGAGATCATGAGACGATTGCACGGATGGGCGCCAGAACCTTTGCCGCCGGCGCCAGACAGGAGTGGACGAGCCTGCCGCTGGCGCCAGGCGCCCTGCCGCCGGTGCAAGGCACGGTGTGGGCGTTCTGCCGCCCATGCCGTGTCCTGCGTCCATCGGTGCCTGCTGTTGCTCGCCTTCGTTGATCCCCGGGGTTCATGGTCCGTTCATGCCTTCCCGCGAGTTTATCGAGTGACGGGCCGTTTTTCGTCGTTGACCGATTTTGACCCCAACAACTCTTTCATCCCTTTTAATGATGTGATAAGGAATAGCAGGCTACTAGAGTTCCCGGCCCAGGGAAACAAAATATCGTGGCAAGGACGAAGAGAAAAGGGAAAGGGGTCTGTAGTGATTAGATGTCGGCTAGATCGATCATTAGCAAATGAAGAATGGCACACTCTTTTTCCTTGTTCTTATACAGAATATTTAGGAATGGTAGGGTCAGACCATCGTCCAGTGGTGGCTTTTCTAGAGGATAAGGTCCCTAGAAGGCAAGGACAATTTAGATTTGATAAGAGATGGATTGGACAGGAAGGCCTTTTGGATTCAATTGCTACGGGCTGGACAGGGCATAATGAAGAACAGGCGGAGGATATTGTTACAAAGATCAGTAATTGCCGCCATGAAATTGCTACATGGAGGAAAAATAACCCACCATATGGCAAAGAAAAAATTGCAGATCTTTAGCAAGCGCTGGAAGAGGTACAAACGGATAACAATAGGTCACAAGAGGATATTCTTGAGGTTTCTCGAAAGTTACAAGAGGCATATAAGGATGAGGAGGATTACTGGCATCAGAAAAGTCGAAATATGTGGTATTCATCCGGAGATCTCAATACCAAATTTTATCATGCGTTAACAAAGCAAAAACGTGTTCGTAATAGGATCGTAGGGCTTCATGATGAAGCGGGTAACTGGATAACGGAAGAATAAGGTGTTGAAAAGGTGGCGGTGAACTATTTTGAGGATTTGTTTAGCACCACTTCTCCTTCAGATTTTGATAGTTTTCTGGATGAGGTTACACCGTGGTGTGATCCTGGATTAGATGATAACGTCCCTGAATGCTCTCCAATGGTTTTGATGGTGAAAATAAGCAGTGGATTGAGTTGATACTTCTAAGAGTTGCGGAATGGGCTCTCAGACTATCAAATTTGCCTGCAATGTAAGGATCAAAGATCCAAAGTACACTAGACAAGCTTTGATCAAACAAGATTCAGAGAATGCTTTGGAAAGAAAAGAGTTTGATGATTTTGTTGATGAATTTCGTCCATCATATATAGAGAAGAAGATTGTACATGCACAACTTCTTGGAAACACACAAAACACTTAATGCAAACAAAGACTAAAGTTCAAAGTTAAAAGATAGGCTCCTGAGATAGTTTTGGACGAAAAATAGAAGAGAAATGGGCCTGGTTTCATCAAGAGGCTAATGTGTAGTGTTGTGTCCAAGCTACATTAAAAACTTTGTTTGGAAAACCCAGTGGGACAAAACTAAATCAAAGAAAAGAGTGCAAGTCACAACACCTCTCTAGATGAATGATCTAGGAGGCTTGAATCACAACCAGTGTGATTGAGAACACACTAGATTGCCCAGTATGTAGGAGTTGATGAAAGGCTTGTTGAAATCTTGCTTGATTTGATCTAGTCATTGGACCAAGTGGTACGTTCAAGTCTTTGGCGTAAGGCATCCACTCAGACCCATCCACGGAGGTGCATCCAATGGGTTGCATTGACTCAGTCGTATCCACAGACTCGCATCCATTCAGTAGCATCCACATAGTCGCAATCTTTGACTTTCTTAAGCTCTGGTTCAAGATGTTCCATCTCTTCAGTTCCACTGCTTGTCAGGATCACATTATCCTCTCCCACTTGAGAAGGATTTGATCTCAAATCCGTTTCATATGCATGATAAAGAACTAAATCAGTAACATTGAAGCTTGAACTCACACTATACTTACCTTGTAAGCCTCGTTGATAGGCATGGTTTCTGATCCATTTGGTTATCCTTTCTCCTAATGCATTACCCATTTCTGGTTCATATACATCATATAATATGTTAGCATATGAACAATTGTCATAAAGTAAGAGAAATAGTCCAAATCTGTTTTTGATCGTTTTAGACTTGGATGTTGCATCTGGAGGTACTTCTTTGATGAAGATGGAGCAAGTGACGTCTGGATGTCTCTCCTGGTTCAAATCAGGTGGCTTGAATCGCTTGTCTTCCTCACACTTGTTACTTCTCCTTGTATGCTTCAAAGCTTCCTTATAATCTGCACATGGCTCTTTTGACAAAAACAAGTGCATCATATCTGTGTAAGCAGTGACAAAAGGATCATTAAAGACACTGTTAGTTACCTTATATTGCTCACTTGGCCGCCATATGTAGGATTGAGATGTTCTTAACTCAGAAAAATTCAAACAAAGCAAACACAGGATTACCTGACTTGTAGAACCCATAACTCTTTCACCTGAGAAGCTTTGGACATGATTCCAATTCGACGTGAGACCCTGATGAGTAAAGTTTCCATAGCAGTCAAGTTTGTTGCTTAACGCCTTTTGGTTGTTGAGATATGATCCTTGGACTGCTCCTATGTCAAAACTGGCAGCAAAATAGTTTTCAAGGTGTGCTTGTTCCGTCTCCAACTTAGCCAAGGACTTATCATTGATATTCTGATCTCTATAGCCCCTCTTTTGACCTGTATCTTTCTCACCTTGTTTTGGACAAATCAAGTGTATTATCATGTCAAAGAAAGTATTGTAGACCAGAATGTCTCCAAAGCACAAAACAGTATGATTCCTCCATCTATTATGCATATCAAAGAAAATATTATAGACCCAAATACCACCAAAGATCAAGTTCACACATTCAGAATCAGTGAACTCTAGTTTCAATTGTTTAGCAGGTTTATCAAAGAAAGTGTTATACACTAGAATATCCTCAAAGAACAATCCCACATGTTTAGAATCATTTTCAGCACACAAACAATCAAGCTCAAACTCAAAGATATTTGTAGACTTCTCAATTTCAAACCTAATATCAGAATGATGCAATTTTGGTTCATGCAACTTCCTAGGTTCTTTCAATACATATCTGGATGCAAAACAATCATCAGTGGCCAGTTCATGCCTAGGAAAGTTCACAACAAAACACTCCTCTTTAGTTCTAGCAAGAGAATCACAAAGTGTTCTGAAACAGAAATCAGTTGGCTTGAGAACAGGTTCTAAAATCTTTTCATGGTGATTCATAAATTGTTCAAGACTCAAAACATGACCAGAAATGTTTTTATTTTTATTTTGAAAACGTTTTTGATCAAAAAGGTTTTCTGGTTCAAGTTCTTTAAAAAGATTTAAGTATGTTTTCAAAAACAGAGTTTGATACACAAAAATCTTATAACTTTTTCAAGACCAAAACGATTTACATCATAAGTACTAACCATAACAAATACTTCAGGTACAGATACAACCATATTAACCTTACAGTGCTCTTGCAGGTTATAAGACAAGGATTCATGAGCTGTTTCTGTCTGCATGTTTTTCTGTTGTTCTCCTTGTGTTGTACTCTCTGGTTCTTCCTTTGGTGAGTCTTTTTCTGCAACCTGTGTCACTGATACAAAACCGGTTCGAGACAGGTTAGTTGATCACAGGAATTATTGAAATTAAATTCAGACTGAGATAAGAAAAGAGAACACTCTTGTTCTGTCTCAGAATTTTCCTTCTCCACAGATGTTACGGTTTGGACTTTTTGAATTGGTGCAGCTGAGTCTGGTTCTGCATTGTCGAGTTCTGAGACAGTAGTAACTGGTTCTTGGTGCATTGTCTCAATGGATGGACGTGCTGTGTTGGTCCTGCTGAGCTGGTTCCTCACATTCTGCAGCACTCTTAACAACTCTTTTTATCCTCCTCACTAAACCAAGAATGTTAATCATCCAAAGATGGCTTAGGGACTGTCTTCTCCTTTCTTAAACAAGTTGGGGCCTTTCTGGTAGAACTAACTCCAGTGGATGGACGTGGTCTCCTACTGTCATGTGGTTTCTGAATTGAGATTGAAGGATACACTACAAGAAAACACAACTTTAGCGACGAAGTTTAACGAGGAAAATAAATCCTCGTAAAATAACGTCGCCTTTACGAGTTACTTACGAGGAAATTAAAAAGCAACGTCAGTTCATCATAAATTAATGAGGAAAACATTTCCACGTAAAAAAGACGTAAGATAACGTGGTTCTTACGAGGAAAATAATCATCCTCGTAATGTCGACGTAAATTTAGCGTGTCCTTTACGAGGAAAATCTTTGCGTGTAAATAACGACGAAATTTCGAGTCTACCAACTTTGTAGGTGTAACACGTTTTTTTCGGCTACCTAACAAAATTTCGTGGTTATTTCATAGTAAAATCTCAACTACCAGATTCCAAAATTTCCGATAAATATGAACCTTTGAAGATCATTTTAAACATACCAAGAAGAAAAAAAAATAGAAACGTGAAAGAAAAAAAATGTCGGGCTCCGGGAATATTTTCGAGTTGCCGAGGTGGATGTATATGCATAGAGATGCTAACGGGAGAGTGACGAAAGAATACCTTGCGGGGCCGGAGATATTTATGCATCAGGCAGATTCCACACCGCTGGCCCAAGAAAGTGGTAAGATGTTCTGTCCTTGTCAGAAATGCAACAATTCGAAATTGGCAAATCGTGAAAATGTTTGGAAGCATTTAATAAATAGAGGTTTCACGCCAAATTACTATATCTGGTTTCAACATGGAGAAGGTTATAATTATGATGAGAATCATGAAGCTAGTAGTAGTAATAGCAATTTTCAGGAAGAATAACCGGTTGATCATCATCATTTGCATAATGAACATAGTTACCATCAAGAGGAGCAGATGGTAGATTTTGATAGGGTTCATGATATGGTAGCTGATGCATTCGTAGCTCATGATGAAGATAAAGAACCTAATATAGATGCAAAAAAGTTTTATGAAATGTTAGATGCTGCGAATCAGCCACTTTACAGTGGTTGTAGAGAAGGTCTCTCTAAATTGTCGTTGGCAGCTAGAATGATGAATATTAAAACTGATCACAATCTACCTGAAAGTTGCATGAATGAATGGGCAGACTTGTTTAAAGAGTATTTGCCGGAAGACAATGTGTCTGCTGGTTCTTATTATGAGATTCAGAAACTGGTTTATAGTCTTGGCTTGCCTTCGGAGATGATAGATGTTTGCTTTGACAATTGCATGATCTACTGGAGAGATGATGAGAAGTTAGAAGAATGTCGATTCTGCAAGAAGCCACGATTCAAGCCGCAAGGACGGGGATGTAATAGGGAACCGTACCAAAGGATGTGGTACCTACCAATTACAGACAGATTGAAAAGATTGTACCAATTAGAGCAGACTGCTGGGAAGATGAGATGGCATGCCGAGCACACTCAGATGGATGGTGAGATGACTCATCCATCAGATGCAAGAGCCTGGAAACATTTCAACAAAGTACATCCAGAATTCGCTAGCAATAGCCGGAATGTGTATCTCGGATTATGCACAGATGGATTTAGTCCATTCGGAATGTTAGGGAGACAATATTCATTGTGGCCAATCTTTCTTACGCCATAAAACCTGCCACCGGAGATGTGCATGCAAAGGGAGTTGCTATTTTTGACCATATTAATACCTGGTCCGAACCATCCAAAAAGGTCTCTGGATGTTTTCCTACAACCACTGATAAAAGAGTTGAAGGATTTGTGGTCAACAGGGAAGAGGACGTATGACTGCTCAACGAAGACGAATTTTACGATGCGAGCAATGCTTTTGTGGACCATAAGTGACTTTCCTGCCTATGGGATGTTGTCTGGATGGACTACACATGGGAGATTAGCTTTTCCATTTTGTAATGGAACGACAGATGCGTTTCAACTGAAGAATGGTAGGAAGACAAGTTGGTTCGATTGTCACCGTCGATTTCTTCCCATTGGCCATCCGTACCGAAGAAACAAGAATTTGTTTAGGCGCAAAAGAGTTGTGAGAGACACTCATCCTCCATATTTAACTGGACAACAAATTGAAGCGCAACCCGATTACTATGGAGCTCTGGAAAGAGTTCCTCGTGGTGGTAATTGGCATGTCCCCGGTAATATGCCTGATTTTTACGGTGTTCAGCACAATTGGCACAAGAAGAGTATATTTTGGGAGTTGCCATATTGGAAGGATCTTCTTTTGCGCCACAACCTCGATGTGATGCATATAGAGAAGAATTTATTTGAGAACATCATGAATACAATATTGAATGTCCCAGGAAAGACAAAAGACAACATAAAATCGAGGATGGACTTGCCGGATATTTTCTCAAGAAGTGAGTTACATATAAAAAGCAATGGACAAGTTCCCGTTCCGATATTCAGATTGTCTTCAGAAAAAAAGTCGGTGTTGTTCAACTGGGTGGCATCAGAAGTGAAGTTCCCCAATGGGTATGTTTCAAATCTCTCTAGATGTCTTGAAAAGGGTCAAAAGTTCTCTGGGATGAAGAGTCATGATTGTCATGTATTTATGCAACGACTACTTCCCTCTGCATTTGCGGAGCTACTTCCAACAAACGTACATGAAGCACTTGCAGGTAATAAATTATAACCCAGTAATTTTATAATGGTTTAGTTTGCAATAATATATGACTAATGTGTTTTTTTTTTCGAATTAGGCATCGGAGCATTTTTCAGGGATCTTAGCACACACACACTTAAAGAAGAAGTTGTGGAACAGCTTCAGGAGAACATTCCTATCTTATTGTGCAACTTGGAGAAAATATTTCCTCCGGGATTTTTTGATGTCATGGAGCATCTAGCTATCAACCTCCCATATGAGGCATTACTTCGTGGACCTGTACATTACGGATGGATGTATCAGTATGAGCGAGCCATGAAATATTTGACGGAAAAACCAAAAACCTCGCAAAAGTTGAAGGTTCTATAATTGCTGGAAGTTTGTCGGAAGAAACTTCTCACTTCACATCGTACTACTTTGGGTCAAAAGTACGTACCCGGAAAAGAGCTCTTAGAAGATATGATGATGGTGGTGTCGCGCCAACATATGCAGTTGCTGGTGTTCCAGACATCTTTAGCCAGATTGGATGACTCAGTGGAAAATCAAAAGAGGTTTGGTGGTCGAGTGAAGAAGACGCCCATAGTGCACACACCTATATTCTACTCAATTGCGAGGATCCATTGATGCGTTATTTTGAAAGGTACATATGGACACTTCTAAACACACATAATAAATATAAATTATATAATTGTGAAATTAAGATTAATTGATATAAAATGTGATTTTACAGCTTATTTGTTTCTCAAGTCGAAGAAACATTCTCAGGTATATCCACAAGTGACGTAGACAAAAGGAGAGATCAACACTTTATTAAGTGGTTGAAGAATCAGGTATTAATTTTTACAGCTCGATCAAATTCTTTTTTCATACATTATATGTACTAATATTTCAACGTTCTTTTTTTTTAAGGTTGATTATAATGACGATGCAGATTATCCTAAGTGGTTACACGAAGTAATTCAATCTCCACATGTAAAGGTCACCACATCACAGATGTATTTCACACGAGGCTATACTTTTCACACATATGAGTATGGTAGACAGCGGGCGACCAGTAACTATGGAATATGTGTGAAAGGGAAAACAGATTTCTACGGGATCTTGACGGAGATTATTGAAGTCGAATTCCCAGGGATATTGAAGCTGAGCGTCCTCTTCAAATGTGAATGGTTTGACCCTGTCGTCAACAGAGGTGTTCGGTTTAACAAATTTGGTGTAGTTGATGTCAATGATGGACGAAGGTACAACAAATTTGAGCCTTTCATCTTAGCTTCACAAGCAGACCAAGTTAGCTTCATTCCATACCCTCGGATGAGAGAATCGGGAATAAATTGGTTATCCGTGATCAAAGTTACACCTCGTGGACGAATCATAAGTGGAGAAGAACCACCATTGCAAGAAGAACAGATAAATGTAGTCGAGGAACCTGAAGCTGCCACAGACGACATACTTCTCATTGATCTGCATAATCATGAGTACGAAGATCTTACCGACGATGCGAGGGACGAAGCTGTTGAAGACGAGTTTAATGAAAATGATGATGTTTCTAGTGATGACGAGAATGTCGATGTATCCGATTGATGTATTTGTATTGATGTATTTCTTTTAAGTGTATGATTGATTTTCAGACTTAAGGAATTGTGGTTTTCGAATTGTGAAATGGAATAAAAAGATTGAGGTTAAAGGGAAGATGGTTGGGGTTTGGAATATATGAAGTAGAAGATAAGGAAGATGGGGTTTGGGGTTTAGGTTTTGGATTTTAGGGATTTAAACATAAACCTCGTTATTTCCACATAATATAACGTGGTCTTTACGACGAAAGTGAGGGATTTAAACATAAACCTCGTTATTCCCACTTGTAATTTCAGTATCTTTCTTCTCTTTCTTTGAAGAATTCTTTAAAAATAGAAGAAATATCTGGAATCACGAGTGGGAAGACACGGGCTCTTCCCACTTACGATTCTAGCAATTACATAAATCCTAAAATTATATTTGGTGTTTAGGGTTTTGGATTTTAGGGATTTAAGAAAAATCCTCGTTAGTTCCTCGTTACTGAGAAACACGGGACTCGTGATATCCTCGTAAAGGAGAACACGGGCCTCGCTATTTCCTCGTAAAGGAAAACACGGGCCTCGCGATTTCCTCGTTAACTTACGTGGTTTTTACGTGGTAATCTATCCTATATATATACCCACGAACTCTCTCACTTTCTCATTTCCTCTCCACTTCCTCTCTAAAAACATGGTAAGTCCTCTCTCTTTCCTTTGATTAGTTTAGGGTAGTTTAGGTGGTTAGTGTAGGGAATTTAGATAAGTTTATGGATTTTAGGTTAATTAGTGTTGATTAGGTGATTAATTAGGAATTTAGTCTATAAAAATTTGAAGTTTGAGTGCTAATTTTGAATGTTTTTTTAATAGGTACGAAAGAACAAACTTACTGCCCACTACAGACAGATGTTCGGTGCGCAGGGTAGTCGTTTACACCCCGGTTCTTCTTCTACAGCACCTAGTTCTTCGGGTCCGGATAGCGTCCCAGAGACTCAGTCTTCTCAGAGAGTCTCTCCTTCTGGTGTACAATCGGTTACACCACCGGCTCCTCATGATCATCATGTCCCAGAGGTGCCACCTCCTATGCCACCTCATGTGCCTCCACCGATGGCTGCGGAGATGCCGGCTCAGATTCATCCCGATCTGATGGTGCCGCCGAGTGCTCCTTACTCGCAGTATACTGTCGAGGACATTCTCGCTCAGCCAGGCAGAGAAGGTTTACCAGTCACAGACCCCGACCGACCGGACGGAACTTTGTGGTATGTTACATTTTTTTAGATTCTTTTAAATTTTTTTAATAACATTAGTATCTAATTTATACTTTAAATTTGTTTTGTTTTTAGGTTTGGGGTTGACGGATATCTCGCATCAGACGTAACCGACACGATGAAGGGTTACTTCTCCATGCCACATCCGAACTGGAGGAAGATGCCCGTCTACATCAGAAAGACGTGGTTCAAGATTTTCGATGTAAGTTACTATTAATTTATATATATATATATATATATATATATATTCTATTATTTTTTTATTTATATTTCAAATTTTTTTAATACTAATTATTAACTTATTTTTTTCTGTTACAGCAAAAGTATCATTGGTCCTTGGGGGTCAATGAGAAGGTGAGGAAAGCGTTCTACGGTAAGGTGAAAGCTCGCCTGTTGGACACGGTCTCCAACTAGAAGGGGGACTGGATCGTGAAGGGATATGACCGTGGTAAACCCGCTGAGCTCACCACGGAGGTGTGGGATGGCCTCATCCATTATTGGCAAACTCCTGACGCCATAAGAGTCGCCCAGTCATGCTCTGTCTCCCGTAACACGGTAGATGAGCACGGTCACGGGCCGATGCTTCACTCTACGGGCCAAAAATCCCACGCCGCTATCCGTTTGGAGATGGTACGTAATTAAATATTGAATTTAATTAATTTCTTTTATATAATATATTTATATATACTAACTCTCTAAAATGTTTTGTAGGCCAAAGAGACGGGACAGCTCCCAACTCTTATGGAACTTTACGAGAAGACCCACAAGAACAACTCGGGTCGATTGGTAGATCCTAGGTCCGAGCAAATCTTCAATGAAGTTGCTGACCGGGTTCAAGAGCGTCAGACCCAGCTGACACAGCAGTCTACCGACGGACTACCCGTCACCTTATCAACAGTTGAAGTGGATAGGATTTTCGAGGAGGTAAATTTTAAAAAATTATTATTTTTAAATTATTCATTTAATTTAACTTTAAATTTTTACAAATAATAATTTTTTTGGTTTTTAAGGTTGTTCCTAAGAAAAAGGGACGTACGTTGGGGATTGGTTCCGTCAACGATGTTCCGAGAGCGACATCGTCTTATGGTCAGAGACGAGAAGACGAGGTCACTGAGCTGCATAACGAGTTGGCCTCGACAAAATCTGTGTTCACAGCTCGACAAGGTGTAGTCGATGGCCTCTTGGACGTCATAGCGGCCACAAATCCGGAATGGGAGTCCTTGTTGAGGAACTTGCGACGACAAAATCCAATTCCAGGCGAGTCGACAAGCGAGGCCCATAACGAGGCGGATGTAGAGAGGAGGAGTGATGAGTTCTACCGAGCGATGAACGAGCCTTAGTTTTTTATTTCCTTTTTATTCGTTGTAAATATAAATTCTAATTATTTATGAATAAATATATTTTTCTTTTTATTGGTTGTGTATTTTAATTCAAATTTTATAATTATAATTAAAATTATACATATTTTTCTAATTATATTATTTTTTAATTCTGTATATATAAAAATCGAAGTAAATTCCTCGTAAAACTCACGAGGAAATAACTTGGTAAGTCTAACGTGGTCTTTACGAGGATTATCTTTCGAGTACATTACGTGTCTTTCACGTGGAAAGGTTACGTGGAAATGACGAGGAAATTTAACGTGGAATTTACGAGGAAATGTTTTCGTGATTTTTACGTGTAATTAACGATAAAATATTTACGTGATATTGATGAGGAAAATTTTTGTGGTCTTTACGAGGAAACATAGCGAGTTCCTTACGTGGAAAGGTTACGTGATCTTTATGACGAATTATTGTACTTGGTCTTTACGACGAAAACTGTTCCTCGCTAATTGATGTGGAATTGGCGAGGAAATACGCGTTACGACGAACGAGTAACGACCAAACGTTTTTCCTCGCTATTTCCTCGTAATGCCTCATTAACGACGAATTCACAAGGAATTCAGCCGTCGTTAATCTTGTGTTTTCTTGTAGTGATATAACTTTTTCTCAGATGGCTGGTTTCGATCTGGGTTCCACTTGTCTCTTTCAAACCTTCTTTGTTGTGGAGTTTCTTTTAGAATAACAACATGCTTCTGGTTTCTTTCAAACTGATCGTACTCTCTTTTCTTGTACTCATCTCTGGATGATCTTCTTTTCCTCAGCTGCTGTATGTCTTGTCTGAGTTTTCCAAACTGATCATCCAAGATTTGACTCATTTTGACCGTGAAGTCTTCAAGCAATAACTTTCATTCTTTTTGAGTTCTGTCTTGTGATCCTTCGCCATTGTTACTTGAGAAAGAAAAGAAAACAGAACTAGTAAAAGAGATCAAAGAAACATAATATAACAAAAAGTAATGGAATTGAATCTGATTCCAATTTTCATGAAGAACCCTAATTCTTTTCTATGCAATTTCGTGAAACTAGTCAGATTATTTAGCAATTTCAACACTTGTTGTAGGTAGATCTGACCCTAGTAAACACGTTTCTAACAAGATTTAAACTTTAGAACAGATTCGATCATGGAATACGAAAAGTCTAAAAGTTGCAGAACTGGAAAAACACAACCTGATGATGAAGATCTGCTCTGATACCACTTGGTGTGATCCTGGATGAGATGATCATGTCCCTGAATGCTCTCCAATGGTTGTGATGGTGAAAATAAGCAGTGGATTGAGTTGATACTTCTAAGAGTTGCGGAATGGGCTCTCAGACTATCTGATTTGCCTGCAATGTAAGGATCAAAGATCCAAAGTACACTAGACAAGCTTTGATCAAACAAGATTCAGAGAATGCTTTGAAAAGAAAAGAGTAATGATTTTATTGATGAATTTCGTCCATCATATATAGAGAAGAAGACTGTACATGCACAACTTGCCTTGTTTCATCAAGAGGCTCATGTGTAGTGTTGTGTCCAAGCCTCGTTAAAAACCTTGTTTGGAAAACCCAGTGGGACAAAACCAAACCAAGGAAAAGAGTGCAAGTCACAACACCTCTCTAGATGAATGATCTAGGAGGCTTGAATCACAACCAGTGTGGTTGAGCACACACTAGATTGCCCAGTATGTAGGAGTTGATGAAAGGCTTGTTGAAATCTTGCTTGATTTGATCTAGTCATTGGACCAAGTGGTACGTTCAAGTCTTTGGCGTAAGGCATCCACTCAGACCCATCCACGGAGGTGCATCCAAAGGGTTGCATTGACTCATTTGTATTCCCAGACTTGCATCCATTGGATTGCATCCATTCAATAGCATCCACATAGTCATAATCTTTGACTTCCTTAAGCTTTGGTTCAAGCTGTTCCATCTCTTCAGTTCTACAGCTTGTCAGGATCACATCACACTGTCTATTACCTCTCAGATGAACCAACGCCTACTAAGGATAGCAACGGAGGATGAGGTTAAACAAGCTTTGTTTATGATGCATCCAGAAAAAGCTCCAGGACCGGATGGAATGGCGGCTCTCTTTTTCCAACATTCCTGGCATATTATTTAAAAAAGACCTGGTTCAGATGGTATATGATTTTTTGGTTACAGGAGATTTGGACTCAAGATTAAACATTACCAATATTTGTATGATTCCAAAGACGGAGAGACCCACAAGGATGACAGAATTAAGGCCAATTAGCCTTTGTAATATGGGGTACAAGATTATCTCAAAAGTCTTATGCCAATGACTAAAAATCTGCCTTCCTGGACTTATATCGGAAACACAATCGGCTTTTGTACCAAGACGGTTGATATTGGAAAATATTCTTATCGATGAGGAAATGTTTCATGGATTGCAAACAAATAAAGCTTGTCAAAACAAGTATATGGCAATCAAAACGGACATGAGTAAGGAATATGATAGAGTAGAGTGGGATTTTATCCAGACTCTTCTTCACAAAATGGGATTTGATTCTCACTGGATCAAATTAATGATGGAGTGTATATCTCCAGTTCAGTATCGGGTATTACTGAATGATTAACCACGAGGGCTCATTATACTACACAGGGGGTTACGTCAAGGGGATCCTTTATCTCCTTATTTATTCATTTTTTGCACTGAGGCTCTCATTGCAAATATTACAAAAGGCTGAGTGAGGAAAACAACTAACAGGGATGAAAGTAGCCAGAGCCGGCCCATCGATTTCTCACCTGCTCTTTGCCGATGATAGTCTTTTCTTTTGTAAAGCACAAAAAGATGAGTGTGAAACCATTCTTAGGATTTTAAAGGAATATGAGGCAGTGTCGGGTCAACTAATAAACTTTCAAAAATCTTTGATTCAATTCGGACATAGGATTGAGGAACCTAGACGGCAGGAGATGAAGGATGTCTTGGGAATACAGAATTTAAGAGGAATGAGATCGTATCTGGAATTACCGGAGAGTCTTGGAGGATCCAAGATACAAGTGTTTTGGTTTGTACAGGAACGCTTAAATAACAAGATTAATGATGAAAGGACTTTTCTAAGGTCCTAATCAAATGATGTAGTATAAAAGATTGTCGAACCAATCCTAGGTGATTTCAATGCAAAGAAAATGCAAGTCTATGCTTAATCTAAGTCCAATCAATAGAGTGGAGTGAAATGAACTAAAACTAAACTAAAATGCAATAAAGTAATGATCTCTCTTTCAATATGAAGCAATAGGACTCATGGGGCAAGAGAATTGACCTTGGGTGATCAAGCTTCAATCTAAAGGTGGCAGCAACATTCAATCTATCAACCTTATGCCTAGACAACAAAACTAAGGAAGCTCTATCTCTAGATGAATGCTCTTTTGCAATGATCACCCAAGTACACCAAATCTCTTTGGCTGTAATGATCAAAGCAAGCATAAAGAATGAGTCTAATAGCAATCCTAACTTCTTTGAAAACTAATCTCTTAGGCAAATCAAGCTAAAAGCATAGATGAGTTGGTTCAGGCATTTCATAGAACACCTTTCGGGCATGAAATGCCTATGGCTCTACGTTTGAGAGGCCAACCCAAATATAGCATTAAGAACACCAAATCAATGCAAGGAAAGGATAGATCTAACACTAAGCACCTTGGATCTACACTTATTCACCCTAAATCTCCCAAGCCCATGAACCCTAAGATGATCTACTCTCTAATAGACATGATTTCCCTTAAACCCATGAAGAATTCAAGGTTAACCATGATTAGAGAGCAGCAGATGCTCAAGAACACAAGAATAAAAGAAGAAAAAGGATCCAAGATCCAAATTTTATTCAAGATCCAAATGTGTTTTTGAGAGAAAGAGAGACAAGTCCCAAATTGGGAGATATAAGAGTATATATACAAGGCTTGAAAGCCCTAGAAACATAAAACGAAATTACTAAAAAGTCCTTGAACCAAATTGGTCTCAACCAATGGGAAGAGGAGGAGAAATTCGGTCAGGGTTGAACCAGCATGTTCCAACCCGGTCCAAGCTTGTCTTGGTCGTTGTCCAGCCCGTCCGGGTTCAGTACCCCGGTTCCTCCTTCCCGGTCGTCCGGGCATGCCTTGATCCATCTCTGCCGACCGGGTGTCCCTTCCCGGACTGGTCTACCCGGTCTGGTCTCCTCCAGCACCACTCAAACGACCGGGTGCCTCTCCCAGGCTCAGTCATCCCGGACCGGACCACTTCCATCCAGCTGCTCTTTTCCCGGCCGGGTGCTTGAACCCGGCCGTCTCTACCCGGCCAGCCTGACATGCTTCAAGTGAATTGATCATAACTCTTCCACTACAGGTCCAAATGACTTGAAACACTTCCATTGGAAAGCTAACTCAATTTTCTGTGTCTCCAAAAAATCTTAGCATCAGGAAACTTCTCTAAGGCCTCTGTCCATTCTCATCTTTGTCTTGACCAGATCATGGATTTGACTTCTCTTTTCATGGCCAAATTCTTCATCTCTTTTGGGGCCATAAGGCTTCCAAACACCTCAAATCACACCAAAGCATACTCCAACACCTGATAAGGACAAATGAATGCAAAATGGACCTAAACATGCCTAATGCCTAACTTATATGATCAAAGTGCATAAGATATGGATGCTAAAAACATGTAAATATGCAAGACATCAACTCTCCCACACTAGACCTTTACTTGTCCTCAAGTAATCTTTTCAAAACACAAGGAGGAGAGACATAGAGATGGAAGCAATGTCAAAAGAAACACTCATAGCACTCAACTTGACATCGTAAAGAAACATAGCAAATAGCATGAGCAAAACTTCTTATTATGCTCTAGCTTCACAAGGCCTATCAATGACTCTTATGCCTCTACACAAGATGCAATGCTTATCAACCAACAAGTTCTCTTAACCAGCCCTCACATTGATTCACACACACACACAAGGTGAAGTCTTACATATGGGCATATGATCTCAATCATTTGCCTAGGTGATCAAATGGTCTAATATGGATGAAAATGAGGGTTCAATGCAACTTTTTAAGGTGGCAATCACTCAAGAATCAAGGAGCTTGATCATTATGCAAAATTTATCTAAGACTAGGAGCAATTCATGCATACATGGATCCATACTCATCATTCTACCCCATTCCTAAGTGATTACAAGTTCTACACCCTTTTCATTCATCCCAAAACCCAAAATGAAAAATATTCTCACATCACTCACCCCATGAACAACTCTCTTTCCTTTGAAATCCAACCACTAAGGACCTCTAATCACTTTCCTAAGCTCTAACTCTTTAAGTTTTTCCTTCCCCACTATCTTATTGAATCTTTATTTTTTTCTTTTTCTTTTTCTTTTTTTCTTTTTCTTTTCTTTTTTTTTACATGAAGGGAAAAGGTCAAAAACATCAATTAAGAGCTTTTTATCTTTTTATTTTAGGTCTCTAGGGTTCTTCTTTCTTATGATACTCATTTGTTCATCAATCTCAACATTGTTACATTCCAAACCCAAGAATTAGACCATTAAGGAACAAAAACCCCACTCACCATCCTAGAAGCTAGCTCAAATGATGATCCTATGCTAGCAAGAGATGAGAACAAATCCATGTCGCCCCCAATACTCTCAAGATTTTGCACATGACAAACTATCAGAAAAGGCCTCACTCATGCAAATCAATGTAGGCTTCAAAGAATGGATAGGGTTCAAGGGTATGGAAGTGCCATTTGGGTTAACAAAGAGTGGTACAATGGGGAAAAGATAACCCAAATGTGTATGATCCATGATCAAGTATGCAAATGCCCATATGCAAGAGAAATTAAGTTCATTCAAGTCTAAGTTCAGGATGGAGCTGGTTTCAAGAACAATGCCAATATCAAGCAAGCAAGCAAGTTTCAAGAAGAGTTTTCAAGGCTCAAAGCATGCAAGCCTTTCAAAAGATACTTAAGCTACTTGATATGTTTAACTAGGGTGTCAAATTCAGTGCAAACCAGTGTTTTTTACAAAGCAATGCTCCATGTGCAAGTGAATGCAACCTATATGCTCTAGACTCAATCTTAAGGATGCAAGTGATGCAATCTACATGATTCAAAAATTCAAAAAAAAAAAAAATTATGCAAATATGAATGAACAATGCAATGCATGAGACTCAAAATCACAAAGCAAACAGGATCAAATACTTGGTACCTCCCCCACACTTAAATCACACAGTCTCTGTGTGAGTAAGAGAGAATGAGATACCCCAACAAGACAAAAGCAAATGTATATACAAGAAGGGTTGGAGTGATACCACATAAGGAGTGTTGGGTGTGGTGCCTAGGGGAGCAATGTCTGGTTGCCTGCCTCATCAGCCCAAGGGTCTTTAAAACCAAAAATCCTAGTGAAATATGTACAAAGGATAGCCATGGGACTTCCTCCCAAGTGAGTTTATTTTGAGTCACTAGCTTGACTTTCCTTCCTTTGGCTAGTGAAGGCTGGTGTGTCTAGGCTCCATACCCATGTAGTGAAGGCCTTCTTGCCAAACTGGATCACCAGGATCATACTCATCATAGAACCAACCCCTAAACTCATTCATCCTGATCTCTTCAAAGGGTACCTTCCTTGGATCATCAACAATGAGCTCCTTGGTAGAGAGTATACCAAAATGGTAGGCAAAGGACTTGTCCATAGGAGAGTCTTCTTGGTGCATATCTTTGAGGGATTCTTCAATGTGAATAAATTGATTCTCCATAGACTCTTCACCCCTTGTTCCTTCCTTGGAAGTAAACTTCACATGTGTTTCCTCCTTGATTGAGAACTCATCCATAACCAATGAGATCTCTCTTATCTCATCTATGCATTCAACAACCAAACCATCAACACAAAGATCTTCAAAGATTCTTCCAACCAAGCTTAGTTCTTCATCCTTGCTTCTTGTTGAATTACTCTTGAATGGTGCTGGTTCAACTTGCTCTTCATATCTTTGCCCAAGATTTTCATCTACCATGCATCCAAGGAGCAAGTCAAGCTCATGTATAGAGTTTTCAGCTTCTTGTTGAAATCCATCCTTGAGGTGCATGTCCTCTTCAACATCAATTTCCATATCCATGGAACATTCTTCACAAGTGTTGGTGTTGTAAAGGGGAATGATGCTTTCTTCTTGATCTTCAATGATGTGAGACAGTATGTTGTTGATAGACTTCACATGTGTTATAGTTTCATCCATCCTTGAGCTAAGAGTCTTGCCATGAGCATCTACCTTGGTGGAAAGAGAGCTCATTTGACTTTGTATCTCAAGCCTTCCTCTTTCTTGATTCTCCAACAATTTCTCAAGCATGTTGGTGATGTGTTCTTCATTGGAGGCTTGAGGGGATTTGATTTCTTGTTCTTCATACTCTAAAGCCCAAGGTTGGTATCTCTCACCATATCCATATTGGCTTTCTTGACCAAGGTTTCCATGTGGTTGGTACTCCAATTGCGTGGTTGGCTCATAAGCTCTGTCACAATAAGTCGAGTTTCTAGATATCATTCTTTCTTGACCCTCTAAAATAGCCTTGAACATTGATTCCAAGTCAAGAGACATGATCTTCCTCTCTTGTGAATGTACCTTGCAAAAGAACAACCACTTGAAAGGGAGTTAGTAACTAGATAAAGGTAACAAGACTTAGTCTCAAGCAAGTGACTAAATCCCAATGTCAAAATCAAACTAGAACTTGGCAACGGCGCCAATTTGATGAAAGGACTTTTCTAAGGTCCTAATCAAATGATGTAGTATAAAAGATTGTCGAACCAATCCTAGGTGATTTCAATGCAAAGGGAATGCAAGTTTATGCTTAATCTAAGTGCAATCAATAGAGTGGAGTGAAATGAACTAAAACTAAACTAAAATGCAATAAAGTAATGATCTCTCTTTCAATATGAAGCAATAGGACTCATGGGGCAAGGGAATTGACCTTGGGTGATCAAGCTTCCATCTAAAGGAGGCAGCAACATTCAATCCATCAACCTTATGCCTAGACAACAAAACTAAGCAAGCTCTATCTCTAGATGAATGCTCTTTTGCAATGATCACCCAAGTACACCAAATCTCTTTGGCTGTAATGATCAAAGCAAGCATAATGAATGAGTCTAATAGAAATCCTAGCTTCTTTGACAACTAATCTCTTAGGCAAAGCAAGCTAAAAGCATAGATGAGTTGGTTCGGGTATTTCACAGAACACCTTTCGGGCATGAAATGCCTATGGCTCTATGTTTGAGAGGCCAACCCAAATATAGCATTAAGAACACCAAATCAATGCAAGGAAAGGATAGATCTAACACTAAGCACATTGGATCTACACTTATTCACCCTAAATCTCCCAAGCCCATGAACCCTAAGATGATCTACTCTCTAATAGACATGATTTCCCTTAAACCCATGAAGAATTCAAGGTTAACCATGATTAGAGAGCAACAGATGCTCAAGAACACAAGAATAAAAGAAGAAAAAGGATCCAAGATCCAAACTTTATTCAAGATCCAAATGTGTTTTTGAGAGAAAAAGAGACAAGTCCCAAATTGGGATATATAAGAGTATATATACAAGGCTTGAAAGCCTTAGAAACATAAAACGAAATTACTAAAAAGTCCTTGAGCCAATTTGGTCTCAACCAATGGGAAGAGGAGGAGAAATTCGGTCAGGGTTGAACCAGCATGGTCCAACCCGGTCCAAGCTTGTCTTGGTCGTTGTCCAGCCCGTCCGGGTTCAGTACCCCGGTTCCTCCTTCCCGGCCATCCGGACATGCCTTGATCCATCTCTGCCGACCGGGTGTCCCTTCCCGGACTGGTCTACCCGGTCTGGTCTCCTACAGCACCACTCAAACGACCAGGTGTCTTTCCCAGGCTCAGTCATCCCGGACCGGACCACTTCCATCCAGCTGCTCTTTTCCCGGCCGGGTGCTTGAACCCGGCCGTCTCTACTCGGCCAGCCTGACATGCTTCAAGTGAATTGATCATAACTCTTCCAATACAGGTCCAAATGACTTGAAACCACTTCCATTGGAAAGCTAACTCAATTTCTGTGTCTCCACAAAATCTTAGCAGCAGGAAACTTCTATAAGGCCTCTGTCCATTCTCATCTTTGTCTTGACCAGATCATGGATTTGACTTCTCTTTTCATGGCCAAACTTGATTCTTCATCTCTTTTGGGGCCATAAGGCTTCCAAACACCTCAAATCACACCAAAGCATACTCCAACACCTGATAAGGACAAATGAATGCAAAATGGACCTAAACATGCCTAATGCCTAACATATATGATCAAAATGCATAAGATATGAATGCTAAAAACATGTAAATATGCAAGACAGCAATTAATGGGTGGACTTTTAAGTTCTTTACTAAGGGAGGAAAGGAAGTGATCAATAATTCAGTGGTTACGGTACCACCAAATCATGTGATGTCTTGTTATCGTTTACCAAAGGCAACTGCAAAGAAGTTGACGAGTGCAGTAGCACAGTTTTGGTGGAGTCCTAGGGGTAGTACAAAGGGCATGCACCGGAAATCATGGGACAAAGTATGTATAAACAAAAATGAAGGAGGTTTAGGTTCTAAAGATCTTACTGATTTTAACACGGCAATGCTTGGAAAGAAATTGTGACGCCTGATTGAGAAGCCACATACCTTATTTTCACGAGTTTTTAAAGGACGGTACTATAGGAATGCCTCACCCTTGGAACCGATCCGTTCTTATTCCCCGTCATATGGCTGGAGGAGTATTGTATCTGCTAGATCTCTGGTTAGCAAAGGACTAATAAAAAGGGTAGGAACAGGTTCATCTATATCCGTATGGAATGATCCATGGCTCCCAACCACTCGCCCGAGACCAGCAAACAAAAATCAACATAACTTGTTACAGGAACTCAAAGTGGATTCTCTTATTAATCCAGACTCGAAGAACTTGGAATTCACAGGCAGTTAGGGCTCTGGTGGACCCTCAAGATGCGAAAATTATTGAAAGCATAGCTGAGTAGGATTCAGATGGTGAATAGAGATGGCTAGCACTTTACTAATAATGGGAAATACACAGTTAAGTCAGGGTACCAGGTAGAAAGGGTTTATCCGGATAAGGACAAACCACCAGAATTTTATGGACCCATCGTGGATATACTGAAAGCGTATTGCTGGAAGGTACGGTGTTCCCTGAAGATAAAGCATTTCTTATGGCAGCTTGTATCAGGGTGTATAGCTGTAAAGAAAAATCTTAAAGCGAGAGGCATACAAGGGGACATATGTTGTGCCAAATGTGGAGACTCAGAGAAATCAATAAATTATGTGTTTTCTGAATGTCCTCCAGCGTGTCAAGTGTGGGCGCTCTCAAAGATACCATCAAACCCAGAATTTTTTTCCACAAGTTCACTCTTCACAAATATGGATCATCTTTTTTGGAGAGTTATCTCGAAAATAGATGATCATCAATTTGCATGGATTTTATGGTATATTTTGAAAGGAAAGAATAACAAAGTTTTTAGTAATTTGGATGTGGATCCCATAGATACACTAAAACTAGCAGAAATGGAATCAACACTTTGGGCTGAGGCACAAGATCGGTACTTACAACAGGTAACACCCCAAACAGAGGCTAAGAACCTCCCAACAATTCCGGGAAGATAGTGTTTTACAGATGGTTCGTGGAAAGACACGGATTCTTTTTCAAGACAAGGTTGGTTTAGCACTTTAGAGGATTTTGATGCCCTGAGGGGGCAAGGAATGTTAGGGCAAGTCTATCACCTCTTCACTCGGAAGTGGAAGCATTAATATGAGCAATGGAGTGTATGAGGAACTTACGACAGTTTCAGGTCACGTTTGCAATGGATTATTCTCAGTTGGTGAAGATGGTTTCGGAACCAAAAGAATGGCTAGCGTTTGCAAGTTATCTGGAAGATATCAAGACCTTGAGAGGAAGTTTTCTCAACTCAGAAATCATTCATGTATTTCGGACGGAGAATTGACGGGCAGATAGTCTGGCATGCAGTGTCAGACAACAACCGTCTTTCGCCATTCACATGGATGCATATCAGTTTGGTTCTCAGAGTCTATATGAGTCTGTAAATCTTGATGACAAAAAAACCATGATTGACCCATTAAAAACCTAGAGAAAACTGATAATATTTCTAAAATTAAATTTTATATACTTTTAAATTGTACATAAAATTGAAAAACTATTAGATTTGTAATTTTTTATACTTTGATAATTTTTTACTATTCAAAAAATGAAAAAAAATAATATTAGAAAATCAAAATTTATTTATCTGACAATATTAGTTATTTTTTTATTTATATTGTTTGAGGAATAATATAAAGATGTCGGAAATATTTTAAAATATAATTTATTATAGATTGCATTAAATTTAATCTGACATAGAAAATCTTAATTGATACATAATTGACCAAGATATTTGTTTAGATTTAATTCTTTAAATCTCACCATATTTAAGCTATATTTAATAGTATATAGTTAGTAATATTATAGGTTAGGAAAAATTGTATAACATATAATTTATTAAAATATTTTACCTAGGATCAAGTTAGGATCATATGTTGTGTTTCTGTTTTAATAGTATTGATAATGACAATCACAAGAACATAATATTTATAGTGATACTCAACCAAAGTTTATAATTATCGTGAATTATAATCTATAATAATCTACAAAACTCTTAACAAAATTTTAAAGTAATCTAAATTTTTTTTATCGGTTCATCTCTCAATTTAACCATTCAAAACTGATGAGGTTATCAACGTTTTACCCATTCAACATAGTCATGGAAAATTCATCTCTCTTTAACAACAACTAAATGAGGAAAAGGCTCTGGCGGCGGCTATGAACCCTAGGCGATTTCAAGGTGAATATTGATCATGATCCTCTTTGAGATCGTGATCTCTGTGTAATCTTTAGTTCGTTGGCGTGAGATTACATGTTTGTCGAGCAAATCTTCTACGATTCGCAACGGGAGTGCTAACAACCAAGATCTTCTTCAGAGATCTCTGGTTTTTTATAACCAATCGGATCCCATCGTATTATCCGATCGTATCGGTTTTGCATTTGGGGATTCTCGGATCTCCTGACTTTATATAGTGGCCTTGCGCTGTCTTTCTTCTCATCAGATCAACAAATCTTCAGTGCCGTGAATCTTAAGTTATTTCATTAAAATGATGAACAAGGATCGTTTGGCTCATATGGCCAATAGTAAAGGGAAAGGCATCTGTTATGAGAATGTGGACGAACCCATTCAGCTAACGGATCAAGGTGATGCTCCTACCATTCGTGAATACCGACTGGCGTTGATTGGGAAGATTCTTAACCCTAAGAAGCAAACGGTGGAGAAGTTGATCCATTCTATGCCGGAGAGATGGGGGATGCAAGATAAGATTACAGCCAATGATCTTGGCAATGGAAAGTTTCTTTTGAACTTTTCCAACGAAGAGGATCTTAAATTTGTGTTGCGTCAAGGTCCGTTTCATTTCAACTTCTGCATGTTTGTTCTTGTCCGTTGGGAACCGGTGGTTCATGACGACTATCCATGGGTTATTCCTTTCTGGGTGGAGATAACAGGAATTCCGCTTCACCTGTGGACAATCAGGAATATAGAAGATATTGGACGACGTCTTGGACATATTGATACAGTTGAGCTTGAAGCTGGCCGTATGTTGATTGAAGTTGATACTAGGAAGCCTCTTTTGTTCACTAGGCGAATAGTGTCACCAGAAGGGGATGAGGCATCAATTCAAATTCACTATGAGAAGCTCTTTAAACACTGTAAGACTTGTGGAATGGTTACTCATGAGAAGGAGTATTGCCCTCAATCAAAGATGCAAGAACAAGGAGATCGAACCGGGGTCTTTGCTAGGGTTCAACTTCCTTCGGAGGAGGTAAGTGGTAATGCTTGGAATCGTAATCTGAAGCATCAAGCTGGAAAGAAACGCCCTAGTTCTGCTATGGTTGGTTATGCAAATGAGCGATATGGGTCTGTAAAGGAAGCTCGCTACGATGGTGGCTTTATGACAGACGCAAGGATGGCTCACCGACGGTATGATAACCTTAATAACAAGTGGACCCAAGGAGGTAAGGAGAGGAAGAGCTCTACGGCTCACTCAAGACAATCTAGTCGGTATGCTCCTTATGATAGAAAGCTGGAAAAGTCTTGGAGGATTAAGGATAAAACAGAGAAGAGTGTTGAAGTTCAGCAGAGAAGTGGTGAGTCTTATGCTCATAACTCACGTGCATTGAACAATGCTGCAGTTTCTTGGTACCCTTCGGTCAGTGGAGATTATCAGGAGCAAAAGAGCAGTGGGAAGAGAATTGCAAGCAAAATTGTTTCGCCTCTTTGTCAACTCCCTGACGTCAATGTTACAAAACGTCACAAAGTTTCTCCTCGCCTTTTAACTTATTCTCCAACGGATGAAGTGGTACCGGAGGATGCTCATGTTATTGAGGCGTTAGAGGATATGGAGATCATTGGTCCAAGTAGAATATCTGAGGGAGATGGTGGATCTACGATAGAGGATATGGATCATGATGATGATCTTCTTGGTGAGGAGCTTCTGGATATGGAAAAGGGGGTTGTTAAGGCTTCCGGAGATGATGCTGGGATCGTGAATATGGATGTGGAGAGGCCTAAGTCAAACTCTACGCATAAGAGTAAGAGAAAACATAGGCTTCCTATGGGCCTACCAATTAAAAAGGCGGAGTTACTTCGTAGAGGATCTCCAACTTTGCATAGATCATCTTCTAAGGATGCTAATCGGCCTGAAAACAATCGATTTTGAGTTGGGAAGAGTTCACGAGGCAATACCAGTAAGAGAAATGGTTTGGAGGAGTCCAAAAACTCCTCTGGACGTTATCCATGAGGACGCTCAGTTGGAACTGTCGAGGGATAGGGACTGACCTCACAGTTCGACGCCTTAAGGAGATGTGTCAGAAACATCGCCCAGGACTAGTGTTCCTTTCTGAAACGAAGAATAGTAGGTCGCTGTTGCAAAACATTCAGGCCGATCTAGGATTTGATCATTTGTATACCGTTGAGCCACTTGGTCTCAGCGGAGGTTTAGCTCTTTTTTATTTGGATGATTTTCAAGTTAATGTTTAATTTTCGAATAATAGAATGATTGATATTGAGGCAATCATTGATGGAATAAAAGTCTTTATGACGTTTGTTTATGGAGACCCTGTAAAAGAAAGAAGAGATCAAGTATGGGAACGCCTTACGCGGTTCTCAACAACAAGAGATGGACCCTGGTTCATGATTGGAGATTTCAATGAGATTAAGGATCATACTGAGAAAACTGGAGGTCGACAACGACCGGAAAGCTCATTTTTACCTTTTCGAAAAATGCTCAGTGATTGTGGAATGCTGGAGTTTCCTTTTACTGGGGATAAGTTATCGTGGGTTGGGAAGAGAGCTAGAGGAGCAACTGTTAGATGTCGTCTTGACAGAGCTATTGGAAATGAAAACTGGCATGAAAAATTTCCTCACACATCGGTAAAATATTTGAGTTTATGGGGGTCGGATCATCGTCCGATTCTGGCAGAAATTCTTACGAAGCCATCGAGAAAACAAAGAATTTCAAGTTTGATAAGCGATGGCTGGATAGTGAGGAGCTGAGACAGATCATTCTTGAGGGGTGGGATTCTCCAGATCTCCCATCAAATGCAAATATCATGGAGCACATTGCGAGTTGCCGTAAGGCATTGAGCCAGTGGAGGAGACAACATAATTATAACTCGGATTTGCTGGTCGAGGAACTCAAAAATAAGGTGGAAAGTCTATATCTGAATGATGATGCGACATCAGAGGAATTAGCCTCAGCTTTGAAGGAACTTTCTGATGCTCTTAAGGCAGAAGAATTGTTCTGGAAACAAAAGAGCAGAATTTTCTGGTTGAGAGAGGGAGATAGAAATACAAAAATTTTCCATGCTTTGACGAGGCAAAGGAGAGTAAGGAATAGAATTACCCAACTCCTTGATGAGGATGGAAATGTTGTTGAGGATGAAGAGTGACTGGTTGCAATTGCTACTGGGTATTTCCGACAAATTTTTGAATCATCAAATCCAGAACAGATAGAAGAGGTGCTTTCCGAGGTGTCTACATCAATTTCGGAAACGATAAATAATGATCTCACTGCTCCGGTCACGGAATGGGAGGTTAAATTAGCTCTTTTTGCCATGCATCCTGAAAAGGCACCAGGGCCTGATGGCATGACTGCTCTTTTCTATCAAAAGTTCTGGGACATTGTTAAGGATGATCTAACTCATATGGTTAATCAATTCCTTATAGATGGGACAATGCCGAATGGACTGAATGACACCAACATTTGCTTAATTCCCAAAACTACTCGGCCTAATTTGATAACACAATTTTGGCCTATTAGTTTGTGCAATGTTAGCTATAAGATAATCTCTAAGGTCTTATGCCAGAGGTTAAAGAGAGTGTTACCAGAGAGGATCTCAGAGACCCAGTCAGCTTTTGTTGCTGGAAGACAAATATCTGATAATATTATGATAGCTCAGGAGATGTTTCATGCTCTGCGAACTAAGCCAAGTGGACGCAACAAGAGGATGGCTATCAAGACGGATATGAGCAAGGCGTATGACAGGATGGAGTGGCCTTTTATTGAAGCTGTCATGCGAAAGATGGGATTTGCGGAAACCTGGATTATTTGGATCATGGGATGTATCACTTCGGTAAAATATAAAGTGCTTATGAATGGTCAACCCAGGGGAAATATTGTGCCGAAGAGAGGCCTGCGTCAAGGGGATCCTTTGTCTCCATTTATCTTTATTCTATGCACGGAAGCGCTCGTTAGCCTTCTTAATCATGCAGAGAACCAAGGGAAGATAACGGGAATGCGTGTTACCCGCGCGTGTCCCTCGATATCTCATCTCCTCGTTGCTGATGATAGCCTTTTCTTCTGTAAGGCGGAGCCCCGTGAGTGTGAAGAAGTAATGAATGTAGTCAGGAAATATGGCAAAGCTTCTGGTCAATGTATTAATTTCGATAAGTCTTCTTTACTCTTTGGTAAAAGAATCAGCGTAACTGCTAGGCAACAGATAAAAGACACTCTAGGAATACAAAATGAAGGGGGAATGGGTCCTATCTTGGGATACCAGAAGATATCAGTGGTTCTAAGTGTAAGCTGTTTGCCTTTCTAAAAGATAAATTATCACATCGAGTCAATGGATGGACAGGGAGGTGGTTATCGAAAGGAGGGAAAGAGGTTCTCATAAAGTCCATCTTGCTCGCTTTACCGACTTATGTTATGTCTACCTTCTTGCTTCCTCTAGAGATATGTGAAAAACTTGCAAGTGCCATTGCACAATTCTGGTGGAGTTCAAATCCGCCAAAGCGAGGGATTCATTGGGCAAAATGGGAAAAGTTATGTGTTCCAAGGGAGGAAGGAGGAATTGGTTTCCGTATGATTCATGAATTTAATTTGGCTTTACTAGCGAAACAGCTTTGGAGACTAGTTCAATACCCTGACTCTTTGGTCGCACGGGTATTAAGAGGGAGATATTTCAAGCTGAATTCGCCTTTGAGGATAAACACAACAAATAGTCCATCATATGTGTGGACCAGCATTTCTGCAGCTAGGAAGCTCTTGCTTCTGGGGATTAGGCAAAAAGTTCACTCTGGTTTTGAAATTAAGGTGTGGGAAGACCCGTGGATCCCAACAATTCCAGCGAGACCAGCACGGCCTATAGCTCCAGTTTTACATCCCAACATGAGAGTAAGCGATCTCATTAACGGAGTATCAAAAGAATGGGATGTAGGATTATTGGAGAGCTATATAGAGCCTGAAGACATACCCCTAATTATGAGCCTGGCAACTAGTACCTCTCATAGACGAGACACATTCTGTTGGGACTATACAAAGAATGGACAATATACTGTTAAATCAGGATATTGGGTGGCTAGAAATTTATTGAGGGAGGATGAAGATAGAGAACTTTTGGAGCCTAGCATAACGAAGCTACAAGCCTTCGCTTGGAAAATAAAGGCGCCTCAAAAGATCTGTCATCTTATATGGCAGTTGATAACAGGACAAGTAGCAGTTACAAGAAACCTCATACGTCGGAATATGAGATGTGATAACTATTGCCCACGATGTGGTGAAGAAGAGGAGTCAGTGACACACGCTATCTTTGAATGTCCGCCAACTTTACAAGCATGGTATCTGTCAAAAACTCCAACAAGTCCAAATATTTTCCCACGGCCTAGTCTATACGCAAATATGGATTATCTTTTTTGGAGGAAGAATGTCATCGTTGAGCCTGAATTAGATCGGGATCCTTATCCTTGGATAATTTGGTATATTTGGAAGGCAAGAAATGATAAGCTATTTAAAGGGATTGACAGAGACCCAATGGAGCTAGTTCGGTATGCAGAGAGTGAATGTCAGGCCTGGTTCAAAGCAAATGAAAGAATCCCGTCGGCTCCGAGTGATCCGGGTATAGTGGAACCTCAAGTCTTAAGCTTGAGGAATATATGTCTGTTGGATGGATCATGGATAGAGATGACACGATTCAGTGGAAGCGGCTGGGTTTGGTTAGATAGGCTCGGGAAGGTTCAACTAATGGGAACGCGAAATTACATTCGAAAGGAATCTGCTCTTCATTCTGAACTAGAAGCATTGAGGTGGGCGATGGAGAGCATGCTCCAGCACTCGACGTGCCAGAATTTTGGAACAGACTGCAAGGATTTGATTGCGATGATGAGGGAGCCCCA
Source organism: Brassica juncea (assembly GCA_018703725.1). Classification (NCBI taxonomy): domain Eukaryota; kingdom Viridiplantae; phylum Streptophyta; class Magnoliopsida; order Brassicales; family Brassicaceae; genus Brassica; species Brassica juncea. Next base: position 34,455,574 of record CM031935.1, on the reverse strand, counting down.
TGCTTGGCCAAGGTTTGCAACAGAGCTGGAGAGGATAGAAACCCTGAAGATTTGCTTCCCAGACTTCAAACTCACTTATGTTCCTCGGGATCAAAATCGGATATCGGACTCTTTAGCCAGAACTGCAAGATCTTTTCATAGAGCTCTCTTTTTTATTGGTTGTTCTATTCCGGTCTGGTTACCCAGACCACCTCTAGTTTGAGTAATAGAATGGTCGTTTGATGTCAAAAAAAAAAAAAACAACAACTAAATATATGTACTGATAATGTTTGAAGTGGCAAAAAAATTACTCATTAATAGGATTCCGTAAATTTCGGTCGTATTTTGGTGAAAGCTCAAAAGCATTTGTTCCTTTAGTATTTAGGCTATCAAAGTTGATTTTGATTTTGATTTGGAATATTGCTACTGCAACTGTTGGAGATATTATTTTAGCAAATAAGATCAACGACATCGGATTGGAGATAAGTTCTTGAAACATTTTAAGTTTGTTTTCATTAAGAAATATGTATTGAGAAAATTACAAATGAATTGTGGTAAGATGTAAAGATATGAAATATCATAGAATACTTTTGTAGAACTTTTTATATTTTATAATTTTTTTAAAAAATATAAAATATTTGGTTATGCATTAAAACAAGTTTAAATAATCTGGATCCGCCATTAGGTGCTATGGTATATACGACTCAAAATTTTAAACCAAATTTTCCGGTTTTGAGATTCGAAATTAAATAAGTCAATGACCAAATTTTCCGGTTTTGAGTTTGGTATGTCACATTATAATATCGTTAAGAGCATAAGTACATATGAGTATTATTTGAGTATAGAATGGGTTTAGATGTGATTTGTAATTCATGCAAAATTCCGTTTTTGTAACTATATTTATTTTGAATTTAGGTTATTTTGGTTTGGGATCAGTATTTTTAGATATCATATAAAAATAGAAATGAAATTGAATATTTGAAGTTTTGAATACTTATTTTAAAATTTTATCAAAATAAATATGTAAAAGAATATTTGAGTTACTTATTTAAGTTTCAAATACTTATATTAAATACTAATTCGGATCTTTGGTTCGGATTTTATTGGACTCAGATAATAACATTTGAGGCTTCCGATCCCGGGTTTTGGATCTTTTGCCCCGACCTCACCTAGTATATATAATGTGTGTCCTATAATCGTTTACGGTTCATCCAATGTATAAGGCTAAGAAATGTTTGGGGATGATCACTTCATCTACAACGTCCACCCAAATTGCCATGTCAGCACCATCCACAAGTCGTATTAACCAATTATAATTAATTTTTAAAAAAAAATTCCAAAAGGAGCGGAAACCGAAAAAAAAGAAAAAGAAAAGATGCTGAACAGAACACTTGTTTCTTCTTCCTCAGTTTCTCTCTTACCAAACTCAAAACCTTTCTTCTCCGTCAAAAACCTCTCCGGATTTCGTTCTTCCTCCTTCTCTGGCGGCTTCATTCGCAGAATCAACCATAAGCCTCTCTGTGTGATGACTCCCAATTTGACACCGAGAGCTATGGCGGCACAGCAGCTCGAGAACGCCGATCAGCTCATCGATTCCGTTGAAACTTTTATCTTCGATTGTGACGGTGAGTGTCATCGATCTATTATGCATCTCTCTCGTTCAAAACATGTTTAGCTTACAACAGTAATGTTTAGTGTAAAATTGGGGAGAGAGCTTGGCACCTTTGGAGATGATTGAGAAAGATGTGATGCTATTATCGTTGTTCTTAAACTATATCTACAATCATTGTAGCTCACAATATATTTCCACTACAACTTTTGGGATCAGAAGAAGAAAATCGTTACAAAATATCTATCTTCTAAGCGAAATGTGGTGAACCATTTGTTAATTGTGTGTTCGTAGGAGTCATTTGGAAGGGAGATAAATTGATTGAGGGAGTTCCTGAAACTCTTGATATGCTCCGTGCCAAGGTTGGTAAGCCAAAATCTCAATTGATAGAAACTTTTTTTCTGGGCTCTCATTTCAACTGATTTACGTTTTAGCTTTTGCATTTTTGGAGTCAAGACTCTTTTAAGAAGTTTCTTCCATTACATCAAATTACGTATTCTCAACTTTCCAGGGAAAGAGGTTGGTTTTTGTGACGAACAACTCAACAAAATCTAGGAAACAATATGGCAAAAAGTTTGAGACTCTTGGCCTGAACGTTAACGAGGTTAGTAATTTAGTTCACAGTCTAGCTAAAGGAGTTTTGCCCTCAAGATAATAGTTTTTTTGATTTAGACTACTCTTCTTTACAGGAGGAAATATTTGCTTCTTCTTTTGCTGCAGCTGCATACTTGCAGTCTATTAATTTCCCCAAAGATAAGAAGGTAATCTATCAAACTTGTCAGCCAAGAATCAAAAACTTTAGTTTTTCCTTATCAGTAATAAAACATGTCTCAGTCTCATATGCCAATCAAATGATTATAAGAGTATGTCGCCTAATTTTGCAAGTTTTGATGTATGTGTTTATTCAGGTCTATGTGATTGGTGAGGAGGGTATCTTGAAGGAGCTGGACCTTGCTGGTTTCCAGTACCTTGGAGGTCCGGTATGTATCGTTACCTTCCTTTCTAACTTTCCCATTTTGGTTCTCGGTAATCTGTTATACTTTGTGCAAAACTATCATTATTCTAAACAGTTAATTCTTTAAATACAGGATGATGGTAAAAAACAAATTGAACTGAAGCCAGGATTTCTAATGGAGCATGAGAATGATGTATGTCATCCTCCCTATACTTTGATATCTTTATGTCTCTGTTTCTCCTTCAACCTTTACAAAGCATGGAATTGTTGTCATTGAGATTATAACTGAGTATAGTTTCACTGAAAATGCTTTCCAGGTGGGAGCTGTGGTGGTTGGATTTGATCGCTATTTCAACTACTACAAAATTCAGTAAGATCTTCGAATTATGTGTTGTTGTTTTTTTTAACATATATCATGAAAAAAGCATTTTAGGTATTCTGCTCTATTGTTAAATTTTATCCGAGTTTGGTGATCTAACAGCTTCATTTCAACTAAAGGTATGGAACCCTCTGTATACGCGAAAACCCTGGCTGTCTGTTCATTGCTACAAACCGAGATGCTGTCACCCACCTTACCGATGCTCAAGAATGGGCAGGTTGGCTTCTTGTATCTATTTTATGTACTGTTTTTTTAGGTAGTTTAATCGTTAGGATTAGAAATATAATTCTCTTCTGTTAAAGAAAAACCATGTTAATTTCAAGTCTAGTCTCATCAATATGTAGTGTTTTGGTGAATTTGGTTATGGACCACTCACTATACATGCAAAGTGCTTTCTTTGTCTATGATTTACCATTTTCTATCATCCCTGAACGACAACTATACAATTACTGGGTCTCAGGTGGTGGCTCTATGGTTGGTGCTCTTGTTGGATCCTGTCAGCGTGAACCTCTTGTAGTTGGAAAGCCCTCAACTTTTATGATGGACTATTTGTCAGACAAGTAAGATTATTCTCATATTCTATCTGTCTGTTTCGTAATCATAGTTTTTTCTACAGGTCACAAGTGCATAAAGCGCAGAAAAGTTGTGTTTGTATGTCCATCTGTAGTGTACAAAAGAGATTGCCAACTAGAATGTTGATCACTAATATTGTGCATTGCCATTTTAAAAAATTTGTGCAGATTTGGAATCGAGAAGTCACAGATATGCATGGTGGGTGATAGATTGGACACTGATATTTTGTTTGGGCAGAATGGTGGTTGTAAAACTCTGCTTGTCCTCTCGGGTATGACTAATCATCCATAAAAACAGTTCTTCCTCTCTCTCTCTTCACAGCCTCGGTTTCAACCATCTAAGATTTTTTTCATATTGTTTATGTTGACTTGAAGGTGTTACTTCAATCTCCATGTTGGAAAGCCCTGAGAATAAGATACAACCAGATTTCTACACCAGCAAGATTTCTGATTTCCTTTCTCTTAAAGCAGCTAATGTATGATGAATAAGAAAGTGCGTGTCGTGTCAATCACTCTGTAGAACCCAGCAAATACAGAGTCAATCGATACGTTTATCTCTTATGTATACGCTTTTTCTTGGTAAGCTTCATCGATTTTTAGCGTCTTCCTTGTGCATGGCGAATTAGAGAGCCAACGAGTATCTCACATAACTCTAAATTCGGAAAAACTATTTTATTAATATTTAAATAATGTTTTCATTAATAAAAATTTGCAGTGTAGGACTTCTTTTTGTGTAAAGCTTTTGACTCTAATCGAGCACAATATCTTTCAACTATACCATCAACCAAGTGTTTGGCTTTGTAAACCTATTTACAACCTATGGTTCTTTGTCAATGATAAATTGCAAACATACTATGTATGAGTGACCTCCGTGTTTGTGCTCTCCTCAGTCATTCCCTAAATCAATCCTCTAACTTCTTTGCGTCAGTAAAGGTTGTAGGATCATATTCCTTTGGTTCTAGGTTGATTTACGCTTGATAAGGCTATGACAATCTTATATCAGTTATAAAGTGCAATACGGGATAAAGAGTTGTACCCCTAATAGAGTAACAATGATAATCTTGAAGATGATTAGGTAGTTTAATCTTTTCTCAAGTTGTTCAACCTCACAATAGAGTTATTTAATTATAACTATGTTTAGGCTTGTGATACAAAATTATGTGTTGAGCTGATATTGAAAACTTTTTTGAAACATAGGTAACTTTTTAGTGTTCTTAAAATTAGTATTTTAGATCGAGAAACAAACATATCTTCACTCCGTAGAAACATTGAATAAATCTCAGAGAGAACAAATACATAAGTACAGTTTCCAAATTCGTAACTAGGACGTCAAAGAGTGAAGAGAGATCACACAAGCCAGAAGATGTTTCCACATTAGATGAATAAGGTGAAGAATCAGCTCAATGTTTGATATTACAAAATACCCAAGAAATAAATTAATTCGCCTGCTATTCAAAATTAAAAAAAATCTAAAAGCACTGAGAAGTGCAAGTGCAAGGTTTTGCTTAACCTCTGGCTCTGAGTCATAAATAAAACTACTAAAGCACTGCAATTAGCATAATAGTCTAACTACTTTTCTTTCACCTGCACCTTTTCGTTTGTCATGAAAATAGACAAAAGTGCGTTAGTTCTGGTCATATGCACATACAAACAAAAGCTGCAATGAACCTCAAACACACCTGCCATGTGAAGAGCCGATCAACAAGGCACTGGTACTTGTGTACCTTTTGTTCACCCTCGATGTTGCCCATGATCCTTGAATCAGTCGAGGTGATACCCTCAATCTGGAAGCCACTCCTTTCTTCAGCGATAAAGCTTTGTTGCCAATCTTTTTCTCTGTACCACCATTTTCATCTGGCTGAGAATTTTTTAGTATGTAACAATCAGATTTTTCATCTGGCTCGTCTGTACCCTCAGCTTTAAAGCTTTTTAAATAACCACTTTGCTGTCGTTTTGTATCAGTTTTATCGTCATGAGAATCATCATTAACTTCCGAGTTAGATTCTCTTTGGCTATCAACTAAAACAACAGGAAGGAAATCGACCTCTTTATCAGTCAGTTTCTCAATCCCAATCTCTTCTTTCTCCTCCAAGGACCCGCTAAGCAACTTCAGATTCGATTCTGTATCATTATCTATATCCATCGATTTCAAGCAGCTATCAACTTGGGAAGAAGGAGATTCAGCATCAGCAGATGCACAATTTTGATAAGTTTTACACTCCTCAGGTTTGCTTTCCTCAACATCTACAGGCAGACTCATCTCAGCTGCCAACAGCAGTTCACCTGAAGTAAGTTTAGTCAGTCCACGAAAGTGAACATCATAAGATGAGCATATTAACAAATCAGAAGCCAATGCAATTAATACCGTTGTCCTTAGCCAATGATTTCTCCAGCATGTCCACACCAGGGAACACCACCAAGTTCAGATTCTTAATTGTTTTTCTGGCTGATTCACGAACAGGCGAGAAGCCAAAGCCTTTAGTCCATGTACCCATCAGTTCTGGCACTGCTGGTATGACTAATTTGTCTACTTTGAGTGAGCCAAGAGCCTGATAACAAAGCACATGTAAATATGGATCTTCAGAATTGTGAACAAAAGAGTCTGGTTGATTACATAGAATCAAGTGAAAATAAAGGATAACAAGAGAGTATAAGATCTTTGTCAGCGACAAATAAGCAAAACTCACACATATAGCATGCAACAACACTTGAGGAAATAAACAAGAAGTTGAAAAATATATAAACCGACAAACTGAAAAATTGAAAGAAAGAACTTAGGATATGACAAGGTGTGGAAGAACCTACAGATTCAATGCCGTTCATTAGTCGGCGACACATCCCTTGACGCCTGTACGTGTAGCGGGTTCCTATAAACGGCATTTCTGCCAGTTGATTGCCGTGGATCCTAAATAAAAGCAACAACAAAAAAAGTATTTTATTCACTTGCATGCGCACTCACGGAAAGGAAAGCTCACTCATAATTTCATATAAACATACAGTTATAATGAGAAACAAGCAACAGAGTTTCCAGTAAATATCATTAAAAGATCATCTGGAGGCATATACCGAGGGATTTTTTTCTGAGGAAGACGTAAACTTCTAATAACCAAAGTTACGAACTCCCTATAATCCGTATAATCAAAGTTCATGACACCACAGACTCACCTGATAGATGCCACAGCAATGATTTCATCACCCCTCTCCAAAACAGCAGTAAGAAAATTGCTGTAGTTTAGCCGATGGAAGTTCGACCTACAAAACAATAGGAATAAGTTTCAAAAACATAATCTAGTAGCAATAATCAGTTAGATCTCAAAAATAAAGGAAGCATGCAAGGACAGGATTTGAGAATGAGCTTACCCAAAATTGTAGACGATGTTTTCAAGCAGGTTGACACCACTCCTGTGATCAATTAAAGGTGAAAAGCACTCATCCATAACAGAAAATGCAACAGCCAGTTTGGCATTATATGCAATCTTCTCAGATATTTCACTATCACGAGGGATCTCAAACCGACGAAGGAATGTCCAGGAGAAGCCCTCAGGCAGTGAATGCTTAACTCCGATTAGTAACTGAAGTCCGTCGAATAACTAACAAACAAATGAAATACTTAGTGTCCAATGTAGTACTATATTCATATAATTGTAAAACAGAAAGCTGTTTACATCTTTTTTTTTTTGAAACGAGAAAAAAAAAAGAAAAAAGAAAGCTATTTACATCTATAATTGAAAATTACCACAAGAATAAGTTTTTGAAGGAAATCCAACCAATTTAAGATACTTTTCCGATAATATCGTCAACTCTGGTAAATTCAAAATTCCATAGTTCTATTGGCCAAAGTTAAACCTGATTTTTGGTCAACTTCATAGAAGATTGCATGTATATATGACATACAAATAAAGATTTACAACCGTTACCACAAGAAGCACTTTTTTATTCAGAGTTGCAAGAAATTTTATTTGCAAACTGCACCTAGCGTTTCAAGTAATACAGCCCTATGATTAAAAAATAAAGGAAGGCTACCTCTTGACAGTACTTTCCACAAAATGGATGAGTATTACTTTCAACAGGTACCGTGCCATCTTGCGTGATGCATGCTTGGTGATCTGCAAAAGTGTGGAATGTAATGTTTTGATCTCAAAACCCATATTAAGAATTTAACAGAAGCAAATAAACAAATATAGTTGATGGATGGATACGCCTATAAGGTGTAATTCATACATTTTTCTTCACATAGCTGGCACCTCAACAAGGGGGAAAGAGTTGTAGTGCCACGATTAGCTGCCTCAACTTTCTCGCAAAATTTGCATGAGCAGTAGCAACAAAACCAGGAACCAAATGGGAATTTCTGCAATTTATAGAAAAAAAAAACTTAATCAATATCCTCACAAAACAAAACACAAAGCTAAATCAAAAAGTAAAAATATCAACCACCCAATCATCTTTCCAAATCTTTCCCCAATTTTTAATCTAAGGACCCAAATTATAAACTGATATTTGACCAAAAGGCATTCATTGCTTAAGAAACCGTTTTTTAACATAGAATTCCCACATCATAAGGTGTAACTTACTTTAATGCCCAGGCAGCTCTGATGGAAAGTTGATGGGCAACCATCACAGCAGGTAAGATCTCCCCCATCCCCGCATATTGCACATGTATCATCATTTTGATCGCCACTACCAAAATCCACAACATGGAACCCTTTTAGCACTGCTTCACTTTGTTTATTCCAAGACTCAAGAAAGCACTGCAAGAGAGAGTTCCCACCCTCTAAATACAGACTTTTGAATGGCTGGTTGAGCTTCCCTCCAGAATGAACTTCAAAATCGAGAACAGAGAATACTTCATCACAGCAGTTGCATCGAATACCTTCTTTTGTGATTATTCCTTCTAAAAGAACTTGTGTGTTTTCGCAGTGAACTTTCCCGTTGAGTGGCACAATGGCTGAATCAATCATCCATCCCAGCATGGTGCGTTTTCCTTCAAATAAAATGTACCCATTCTCTTTGGAATCTGCATCCGACAAAGAACTGCGAGCTGACAAAGCACCACGCTTTCTATTATGTTTTTCTTCCCTCTTTATTTTTCGGACTGAAACCAAACTTCTTTCAGAGTTGTGTGACCCTTTTCGTTTCTTCTGCGCATTTTCTCCTTCTCCCTTTCTCGAGACCATATCCTCATTAGTGTCTGTGTCCTTCCAGCTTGACCTTGGCTTACCTGTATCGCTTCGTTTCTTCTGAACTTTTCTCCTTAAAAGGTCAAGGTCCTCTTCTGGCAGCAAGCCAGTGGTAGAGTCTACTTGATCCGTCATGCAGCATTCCAGATTTATTTTATAGACTTCATAAGCTTTGGTCACTGACCAGTGAGTCTTTCCCTGGGGATTCACATAAACAGCAGCGTTGTATGCCTTCCCGTTACGGGGCCTGTATTCAACTGTCCAACCAGCAGCAAGAAGTAACTGAAGTATGCGGTCACTCAGCTTTTTCTTAGATTCTAATATAGATCGTCTTCCATCATTATTTTGCTTTTGTCCAATCCTCATTTCGCCATCACTTGAGGGTTTGTTGTCCCGTGACTTTAAGAAACTCTCATGAGATTTAAGTCTCATCGTTGCTTTACAATCTGATTCATCTGTCTCCCCAGGTTTCTTCTTCGTCTTTGGTCTTCCACGCTTACGTCCCATCTTCCTTCCCCTGCATTTGCCTCCGTCAGAGTCATGTCCCTTAGCCCTGCCTCCACAGTTACGCTTTGGTCTCCTGGAATCATCAATAGAGTTACTCTGTTCCAACGTTATAAGGGTGCTCCCATGCTCACAGTCGACATTCTCTCCGGTGTCAGATTGACCTGTGACCGGTAACTTTTTAGGCCTTCCCCGCTTACGTTTGACTTTTAGCTCTTCATTATGCCCATTTTCATCGTATGATCTACCCTCCTTGATTTGAATCTCAACCTGACTCCTAGAATCAGCTCCAAGAATCTTATTAGCTATCGACGGTTGTTCATTCTCTAGACTTACTTCTGTTTTCTTCTCCTTAACGCAAATAACTTTGTCCTCGTTACCATCAGACTGGCTGCTGATCTGCAGCTTCCGAGGCCGTCCTCTTTTGCGCTTAAGTTGAACATCTTTCCCACGTGGCTCAAGACTCCCGTTTTCATAATCATCTCCATGAGTCTCCTTAGGCACAGGAGATTCCACAAGCTCACGTTTCGCTTCTTCTTTCACCTCATCAACAGAAAAGCCACCACCACTAATCTTGCCAACGTCACTTAAATCTACCTTTATTTCCTCTTCCACAGCCACACCATTGTTGTCACTCTTTTCTGTATCATTTGCCACAGACAGAAGAGCCTTCCTTTCTTTCACCTCATCAACATAACAATCGCCCATGTTGTCAACCTCACATAGATCTCCCTTCTCTTCCACAGCCACATCATGTTTGTCACTGTTTTCCGTATCAGTTGCCACAGACCCTGAGCGAAGCACCTTCCGGGTAATGTTGACCTCGCGATTAACCACCTTTAACGCTTTCTTGTTCTTCATCTCGGTTACACTCTCCATTCTTGTTTCACGCTCAGCCTCTAGACCAGGTTCGCTGGATAGAGTTGCACAACACCCATTTAATTGAAAGCCCTCCTCTTTGGATCCGTTACGCTCCAGCATAATGTTTCCCACAGATATTAACAGATTCCCTAATACCAAAAATCCGGTGAGAGAATCACAAAGTCAAAATCAAATTCAAGAAAAGAAAAAAAAAAACTGATTGAGAAAAAAAAATCAAAACGCACTCGTAAATAAGATAACCTCAAACAAGAAAGCAGATCAAGAGACAGGTAATACGAAGAAGAAAGAAAATCGAAACTCTAATCAGAAGAAGAGAAACCGAACACATGATGGCCTTACCTGGAAAATTTGATGTTACGACAGAAAAGCCCGGCCGGATCGGACGGAGAAACGAATGAATAGAACGAGAAAATCGAGAGAGACGCCGGGGTATCAACGAGTCCGATTCAGAGATTCGCCGGAGATTAGCATTGTGGAATCGGTAGAGGGGAAAACGAAGAGACACTACAGTGAAACTAACAACAAGGGTTTAGTTTAGTTTTGATGTGAAAAGTGGTGGAGACAAAGACGAAAGAGGTTTTAATATATTTTTCACATGCGCGTATCGAGACAACTAATTTTTTTTTTCCGGGTAATGACGTTCTGTGAGGGTAAAGTCGTCCCTTACTAATATTGTTATTATATCGTAGCCCTTTCCCTCCATTTTAGCTTTGGATTTTCTTCCTTTTCTATAAATTGAAAATCGGAGAGACCAATGTATTTTCTTTGCTTAGGATTAGATTTGGACATCTGGTTGTTTTGGTTTGCTTTCTGACTTTTGAGTTTTTTCAAAAACAGACTCTCTGCCCATAGATAAAAGAGAAATTAGAATGTATAACCATGAAAAAAATTAATTCACCAAATCTATAGTAATAAAAGTAGCATTTTGAGGTTCCATGACATTATTATTATTAATCAGGTCGTTACAAAAAGGTAAAATATACAATTTAAAAAATCTAAATACTGCAATAAATATTAATCTTAAAATATACAAAAACGATAATAAATAATATATAATATAATAAATAAATATATACAATATCAATTTTTTACATTTTAAAATAAGTGTTTAATGTAATATTTTTTAAATTATATATTTACTTATTATTTATTTTGTTATTATATCGTACCCCTTTTCCTCCATTTTAGCTTTGGATTTTCTTCCTTTTCTATAAATTGAAAATCAGAGAGACCAATGTATTTATTTTCTTTGCTTAGGATTAGATTTGGACATCTGGTTGTTTTGGTTTGCTTTCTGACTTTTGAGTTTTCCAAAACGGATTTTCTGCCCATAGATAAAAGAGAAATTAGAATGTATAACCATGAAAAAATTAACAAATCTATACTAATAAAAGTAACATTTTGAGGCTCCATGGCATTATTATTATTATTAATCAGAGTCCTTACAAAAATGTAAAATATACAATTTAAAAAATCTAAATACTGCAATAAATATTAATCTTAAAATGTACAAAAACGATAATAAATAATATACAATATAATAAATAAATATATACAATATAAGAAAAATAAATAATAAGTAAATATACAATTTTTAAAAAAATTACATTAAACACTTATTTTAAAATATAAAAAATCAATAATAAGTAATATACAATATATGAAATGTATAAATACAATATAAGATAAAATAAATAATAAATGAATATACAATTTAAAAATAGAAATACTACATTTAATATCTATCTTAAAATGTAAGAAAATAAAAATAAGTAATATACAATATAATAAATGGAAATATACAATATTATAATTTACAATAAAATGTAAATATTACATTAAACAATAAAAGGAAAATGTATAGTTTTACATCAAACATGTCGCTATAAAACCCATTACCTCAGCAACATCAGTGTCACACACCCAGCAAAGAAGGCTCCAAAGAATTCCAGCAAAGAAAAGACAATGGCTCCACCATCAACCGTTGCAGTCCTAACAACCTCGAAGGAGATTTCTGTAACAAGGAAGTTTTGGTCAGGCTAATTCATTGCTAGGAAGCTGGAACTTCAAAAAAGGGGAACATACTCATGGGAGTTGAGTTGCTCCTCATAGATCAACTATATCAACATTAAATGTAGTTGTCAATATTATATTTAACCATAAGACATGTCATCAATTTTAATAGCTATGTCATAATTTTTTATGTAAAAGTGATCGTAGAAAGGACATGTATCAAATCGCTTTGCAAATAACGTTTAGGGGATGGAATTTAGTATAAGTGGACTAAAGAAAGTATAATAGTGTTAACTATTTATAATAGTTTTAGTTATCTAATTTTTCAAACGTATATGCAAAGTCTAATTTCTCAGCTGACAAAAAAAAAGTCTAATTTCTCCGATTATTAATTGTTGTTGACAGTGTACTTTTGAATCTCAACTAGGGAGAATATATGAAATAGAAGTATTACATTAAACATCTATCATGATATTATCATTTGATATAAAAATAAAAAATTAGAATAAATAAATATATAATATAATAAAAAATAAACAATAAGTAAATATACAATTAAGAAATGAAAAAACTAAATTAAATATATATCTGAAAATGCATAGTAAAATAAATAATAACTAAATACTATACAATAAAAAATAGAAATATTCTACTAATTATTTAGCGTAAAATTATAATAAGTAAATGTACAATATAAGAAAAAATAAATAATAAGTAAATAGACAATGTAAGAAATATAAATATTACATTAAAAATCTAACCTCCTATTATCATATGATATTAAAAAATTAGAATAAGTAAATATACATCTATCTATACTAATAAAAGGGACCTTTTGAGGTTTCATGGAACGTCCATCTCAGCGAAAAAACTTCTTCTGAAAGATGCCAAAAGATGTCACGTGGCATTATTACAAAAAAAAAGTAAATATACATTATAAGGAAAAATAAATAAAAAGTTAATATAAAATATATGAAATAGAAATATTACATTAAACATCTATCGTGATATTATCATTTGATATAAAAACAAAAAATAGTTAGAATAAGTAAATATATAATATAATAAAAATAAACAATAAGTAAATATACCATTAAAAATGAAAAAAAACTAAATTAATATCTATCTGAAAATGCATAGTAAAATAAATAATAAATAAATGTACAATAAAGATATAAATATTCTACTAATTATTTAGTGTAATATTATAATAAGTAAATAGACAATATAAGAAAAACTAAATAATAAGTAAATATACAATATAAGAAATACAAATATTATATTAAACATCTAACCTCATATTACATATGATATAAAAACAAAAAAAAATAGAATAAGTAAATATACAATATAAGAAAATAGAAAAGCTAAAATATAAACTATCTGAAAAATATACAGTCAAATAAATATACAATATGAGAAATAAAAATATTAAATTAAAAATCTATTATAATAATAGAATAAATAAATATACAATATAAAAATTAGAAAACTGCATTAAACATCTATATGAAAAATATATAATAAAATAAATAATAAGTAAATATACTATATAAGAAATAGAAATATTACATTAAACAACGATTGTAATATTACAATTTGATATCAAAGCAAAATAGTGAAATATAAAATAAAATAAAAATAAATAATAAGTAAATATACATATAAGAATTGGAAAAACTACATTAAACATCTATCTGAAAAGTATATAGTTTTACATTTTTATTATTTACAAATATATTTATAAGTATATATACATTATAAGAAAAAAGCATACAATATAATAAAAATTACACAAAGCATCTTTCATAATATTATCATTTTGTTATACAAAAATAAAATTTTAATAAGTAAATATACATTATAAGAAAAAATAAACAATAAGTAGATATACAATTAAGAAATAAAAAAACTAAATTAAACATCTCTCTGGAAAATGTATAGTAAAATAAATTATAAATATACAATATAAGAAATAGAAATATTATATTAAACATCTATCGTAATATTAGAATAAGTATATATATAATATAATAAAAATAAACAATAAGTAAATATATAATATAAGAAATATAAATATTACATTAAACATATATCATAATATTATCATTTGATATAAAAGCAAGAAAATTTGAATAAGTAAATATACAATAAAAAACAATAAGTAAATATACAATTAAGAAATAAAAACTAAATTAAACACCTATCTGAGAAATGTATAGTAAAATAACTAATAAGACTTTAAGGACCGATGAAGTTGAGATCCAACCTGAACAACAACATTGAATATATTTGCAAACGTTATTTAGAATGAGTTTTCCATTTAGCGAACTCTAATAATCAGTAGTAAAACTTGAATGATTCATGGTTCCATTGGATCTTATACGTGAACATAATTGCAATAACATTTGCATTGTCTTGAAGATTATGTTACAATTTCGAGTATAGCCTTATTTTGAGTTTTATCTAATGTACATTTGAACTGATAAAAGAACTTGATTTTTGCAGCTACTTCTCCATGTTCAGTTTGATGATTCTGTTAAGCTATCCCAGATAAGAAGAAAAACAAAAATGTAGGAGATAATATGTTTTAAAAAAATATTGGAATTCTAAATGCTTTTTTCTGTCGTCTTCTCTAGATTGAAACATAAAGAGTAGAAAGGATATGCGGGATTAATGCTAGAGATGACGAGTCCACATCCAATGGAGTTGTAGACGTTATAAAGCAACAAAACTGAATCAATAGCAAATTTCAGGGTGAATCTAATGAAAGTTGTTGTAGAACGGGGGAGAAGTGGTGGTAGGGTCATGGTGAGCTATGGCTGTGACGGCAGAATTAAGTCGCAAGGAGGTGGTGTGGTCACGGCTTGGCTGTGATGGTTGTATGACTTAAAGAAAACACAGACCAGAGCAGTGGAGAGAAGGAAACATAGTAAATAAGAAGGAAGATAATAGTTTCGAGATGGGTTTGGCATGCACAGTTTTGGTATTTGCCAAGCTACAGAGAGTAGATCGAAGGTGTATATTTACGGAGACATGTACAAAAAACAGAATAAATGTCGTAAATATTATCAGAGATAAGACGAAGCCATAGTCGTCATTGCTTCTTAGACCTGCTAACATGAACACAAAAATTGTGGGTGACGGTAAATTTGGAAGAGTATGCGAAAATCAGCTTATGATAAGAGCACAATGCATATAATCTACATCAGTTGACATTTTATAATTCCAATGTAAAATTTTGAAGGTAACTTTAAAACAATTGGTCAATATTAAAATTTTAATCGGTTTATGGTTCGGTTGGCAAGCAAGGAGCGATTGGTTAGAAAATATCAACCAACTAAGCTGAATACACAGAAATAGACTAAAATATACCAATATAAACTAAATAAACAAAATTATACACACCTGATTTTTTCCGGATAAACAGATATATAAACCAAAACAAATTTCAGTTCAAATATATATATTTTTTCAAAGTAATAAGAAATAAAAATATATATGAATTTAATGTTATATTTAGTTAAGAATAAACAATATTTTAAACTGTTTTTCCATTTATTTGCACATCCCGCCCATAGGGCGAGTTTATCACTAGTAACCATATGAAAAATATGGCTAGAATATGCAATACATTATTATGTATTATTACTATATCTATCCCTAAACAATCTCAACCTCTCATTCATTTTTATTTTTCATTTTTTCTGTTTTCTTTTGTTTCTCCTCTCTTTTAATTCGATCTATATTTTATTTATCAATATAATTTAGCCAAATAATAATATCAGAATAAATTATACATATTTTGTTACGAACACTGTATTTTAAATTTTTTTTTCACACGGATATGTATTTTACAAAACATATAAATTGCTATTAACAAGAATATCTAATTCTATTCTATATAATTTGTATAGAATAACACATAGTTAAAACATATCTCTCTATCATCTCTCTCTCTCTGAACAAACAATTTGATGATTCAAAAACAACAATGAATATGTGATTCAAACTTAGAGAAGACGAACAGTGATATGTATGAAATATGTTATATAATATTTTGGTTTGTTGTATTCTATTTGAGAAACATAAAATAGTTTAATATCCAATTCAAATGATACATCATACTTAAACATATATATTAAAAGAATTTGATATGAATTAACTTATTTACAGGTTTAACTCGACCAAACTTTAGAGTTTCTCTCCTATTTCTCCTAACACAACCGATATGTAACTCCTAATTGTATATTGTAATATTATTCTATTTTAATGGTATAGAATAGTATGTTATAATGTATCATCCTCTTTCTTCTTCTCTTTGTTCTTCTTCATTCGTCTTTTAGCTCTTTCATCTTCATCTTTTTCTTTATCTTTCTCTCTCCTTCTCTTCTTTTATTTATTAGGGGCAGAACCCTGCGCAAGCACATAGTTATTGACAATTAGAATATGTTGTAATACTTTAAAATGTTATAAAAGGTGTTGTCTAATGATTTGTTTGTTTAGTTGAAGTGGTTTAGAATAAGAAAATATTATATTCAATATTTTGTTGGGTCGTTGATGATGGAGATTGAATAGCTTTTTTCTTTTCGAACTTTGAGATGACCAGTAGAGAATTTGTGATCAAGACGCCCTTTCTCTTTCAGAATTTGATTTCCCTGGTTTTGTTAGCAAAAAAAATAGCAAAAAGATTTGATTTTGGGCTATTAAAATTGTCCCTTCTTTTATAAATATAAAAATAAAAACCAATAAATTAATTTAGAAATGCTTCTATATCAGAAGAAAGATCATTTTTGTCTGTTTTGTTTGGGTCTTTTAGCAAAAAAAGAAGAAGGTTATTTCTATCTCACCAACTGAAATGAAAAATAGAAAAACAAAACGTCCTACATAATGTCCTCAATACAGTGTCCTAGACTCCTATGCTTAATGCAACTAATTATACAGTTTGGGCACTAAGAATGAAGACGAACCTAAGAGTTCATGAAGTTGGGGAGGCGATAGAGACAACCGAAGAAGCAAACCCTAAAAAGAATGACCTTGCAATGGCGCTTCTGTTCCACTCAATTCCTGAGAGTCTAATACTGCAGGTTAGAGAACTTGGCTCAGCTAAAAAAATGAGGGAAGCTATTAAGACACGTCATATAGGTGCAGAACGAGTCAAAGAAGCGAGACTTCAAACCCTGATGGTGGAGTTTGACCGGTCAAAGATGAAAGAAACAGAGACTATTGATGACTTTGGAGGAAAGTTATCTGAATTAGCATCGAGATCAGCTGCCCTAGGAGTAATTATCGACGAACCAAAGATGGTTAAGAAGTTTTTGATGAGTATTCCTGACAAAAGTTCGTACATATCGTCGCATCCCTTGAACAAGTACTTGATCTCAATACAACAAGTTTTGTGGATATTCTTGGACACTTGAAGGCTTATGAAGAACGTGTTCGAGATAAAGATCAAGACGATGATGACAAAGGGAAAGTGCTACATACGAATACAGAAGGAAATAGCTTAGGAAGATAAGTTTCTATCAACCGGAGCAAGGACATCGTGAGTATAACAACTCATATAGGGGCAGAGGTCGTGGAGAACGCTTCTATTACAGAGGAAGAGGTCGAGGCCGGTTTAATGATCGCTATAACAGCGATCTTTATAACAACGAGAGAGACGCATCGCGCATTACCTGTTTCCGCTGTGATAAACTTGGTCACTTCGTAGCTCAATGCCCAGACAGATTACTTAAACTACAGGAAGCACAAGAGACAGACAACACCGAGATGCAGGAAGCTAATGAGATTATGATGCATGAGATACTGTTTTTGAATAAGAAGAATGTGCTTCCCGATAAATACGAGACTAATAGTGGAGAAGAGAATATATGGTATCTGGATAATGGGGCTTCAAACCATATGACTGGCGATAAAAGGTACTTCTCAACACTAGATAACACCATCTCCGGAAAGGTGCGTTTTGGAGATGACTCTAGAATCGATATAAAAGGCAAAGGTATGATATCCTTAACGAATATGAATGGAGAGTCGAGAAAGATGACGGATGTGTACTGGTTGAGGAGTAATATTATTTCTTTGGGGCAAGCAACAGAGGCTGGATGTGATATACGACTAAAAGGAGAAGCATTGACAATGCATGATCATCGAGGAAAGCTGCTGGTTACCGCAAAGAGATCAAAGAATAGGCTCTACAAAGTGCATATGGGCTTAAAAGGCGCACCATTCCTCTATCTAGCAGCTGAGGGGGAGTCAAGTCGATGGCATGCACGCCTGGGACACGCTAATGTGGAGACCATACGCAATATGATGAGGAAGGAGCTTGCACTGGGTCTGCCTAAGGGACACATTGAAGCAAACATATGTGGTTCGTGTATGCTTGGGAAGTAAGCAAGACATGTATTTCCTAAAGCAACGGCTTACCGAGCTTCGAAAGTACTGGAACTTCTTCATGGGGATCTTTGTGGTCCCATAACGCCAAGCACACAAGGAGGAAACAGATATATCTTCGTGGTAATTGATGATTTTACCAGATACATGTGGACGATGCTCCTGAAAGAGAAAGGTCAAGCTTTCAGAAAATTCAAAAGGCTGAGAATATCGATAGAGCAAGATACAGGGAGGAAGATACGAACATTTTAGAAGCGACAGAGGCGGAGAGTTCGTAAGCAATGAGTTCACTACTTACTGCGAAGAAGCTGGGATAAAACGTCACCTCACCGCGCCTTATACCCCACAACAGAATGGAGTAGTGGAGCGAAGGAATCGAACCTTATTGGGTATGGCTAGGATTTTGTTGAAGCATATGCATATGCCGAATTACCTCTAGGGAGAAGCCATTAGACACACTACATATATCATTAACTGACTAGCCACGAGTCCTTAGAGTCAAAGACTCCGTACGAGATGCTGCGAAAGAAAAAACCTAATGTGTCACATGTTAGGGCGTTCGGATGCTTGGGGTATGCGAAGATAGAGGGACCACAGTTGAAGAAGCTTGATGATAGGTCTCGTATGTTAGTACATCTAGGCACGGAGCCAAGATCGAAAGCGTACCGCTTGTACGATCCTTCTACTCGCAAGGTGATTGTAAGCCGTGATGTAGTCTTTGACGAAGCAAGAGGTTGGAATTGGAACAATGAAGGCACAGAGACACAGAATGATCAAAGCTTTGTGGTCAAGCTTGGCGAGTTTGGAAACCACGGGGTAGATGAAGAAGAGACCCCAAAAACAATCAACACTGTCACCAAAACAGAGGAAGCGGAGGATACTAATTCTGTTTCAAAACAGTGTGTGAATGAAGAAGATCCTAACTCAGCAACAAAACAGAGCATGAACGAAGAATATGAAGAAGTGCAGCCTCTAAGGAGATCAGAGAGGCAAACAACGAAGCCTAAATATCTTGATGACTACATCTTATTATCTGAAGAGTTAGGAGAAGAGGTACTACTCTATCTGAATAATGAACCGAGGAACTTTGGTGAGGCTAAAGGTTCAAAGGAGTGGACAAGGGCGTGTGAAGAAGAGATTGAGTCCATCGTAAAGAATAGAACTTGGGATCTAGTTGACCTTCCCTATGGAGCAAAGCCGATAGGCCTAAAGTGCATTTTTTAAGATCAAGCGTGATAAACCCTTAGATCAGAACACTGAGCCGGTACGGTTTGGATATGATCTCCGAGTGGAGAGATGATGAATCGATGGATCTCACGAAGGATGCGGAAAGGCCTTCGATATTTCCGTGTCTAAACAACGCCTGATATGACGCACAGGTCCGTTGAAAGACGGTTCTTGATAAGACTGCCGGATATGACGCACCGGTCCAATCTGGTTGAGAAGAGTTCGCTCGGATGCTAACCACACCAAGTGAACGATGAACAAGTTCTTGAAAAGAACAGAGAGAAAAAAAGTCTCAAATTTTATTAAGGAAAATCGAATCCCTTATTCAGAAATGAGATTACATACTTATAGAGTTTTGTGGTCAAAGAAATAAATGGAAATGATAAAAACAATACATAGAAATCATAAGTTGGACGAGATCTAGTCAAAGGCACGGATTCAAGAGGTTGACTGCTTGATTGGTCAAACGAAATCTTCAGCTACTCCTGTCCAGGTTCGATGAACCCAGTGGTACATCCGGTGGTAAGGAGCAGTACACGGACCGTGCAGTCTTCATGAACGGATGGAAGATCTTCATGAACGGAACTGTTCCAAATGTGGCCTAGATCTTTAGAAAGCTTAAGTATCCTTGCCTTAGAGAAATCCAGATGATCAAACTTGACAATCGGATCAAACTGATCAGAAAGTTCATCAGTACGTTCGGCAGTACAGTCGGGAGTGCACGCGGTACGGCCTAGTCGGGTCAGAAACGAGAAGGTACGGTCTGATTCGAAATCGGTATGTTCGGACTGGTTTCTGGCTCGATCATTCTTCTTAACTTGACGAGTTGGACGGGGAAGCCGGGCTTCAGTACGGTCAGATCGATTGTCTGGACGTGGATCCAGACGAAGTTCCTTCACGGATGTACGCGGGTCGATCCGGTACACGGCTCGATCAGTACGTTCGGTACGGTCAGAATCGCGAACCTTGGTTGGTTTGAACAGGACGTTCTGATCCTCATGCTGGTCGTGTCCCACGGACTGCTCTATGATCTGAGGTGCATCATTCCCTCCTCCTTTAAGAAAATTTTTCCACAAATCCGGAACATCTACATGAAAAGAAGATAAATCAGAAACGTTGAAACTTGAAGAAACATTATACTTACCTTTCAGATCCAATTGATACGCATTGTCACTGATTTTTTTGATGATCCGAAAAGGTCCATCAACACGGGGCATCAGCTTGGATTTTCTTTCTTCCGGGAAACGTTCTTTCCTCAGATGGACCCAAACAAGATCCCCTTCCTTAAAGACAACTTTTTTACGCTTCTTATTGGCTTGTTTAGTGTATCTCTCAGTTCTGGCCATGATATTAGCTCGGACTTGCTCATGCATCTTCTTGATTGTGTCCGCTTTCCTCTTGCCATCTGTGCTAATTCTTTCACTCAAAGGAAGAGGTAAGAGATCAAGTGGAAAGAGAGGGTTTCTACATGCGGCAAACAATCTTCCCAAGATTTCAATTTTTTCTTAACCAACAACCTAAGCAAAGCAGACAATGACCGGTTCACTACCTCGGTCTGACCATCGGTCTGAGGATGACAATTAGTGGAGAATAAAAGTCTAGTACCTAATTTCGACCACAAGTTTTCCAAAAATAGCTAAGAAACTTAGCATCTCTATCTGAAACGATGGTCTTAGGCATTCCATGCAATCTCACTACTTCTTTAAAGAATAATTCAGCAATATGAGTGGCATAATCAGTTTTATGGCATGCAATGAAATGAGACATTTTTGAAAACCAATCTACCACAACAAAGATGGAGTCCTTACCAGACTTGGATCGCGGCAATCCAAGGACAAAATCCATTGAGATATTTACCAAGGATGAGAAGGAACAGAAAGAGCAGTGTACAGACCTTGGTTTAAGACTTTGGATTTGTCACTGCAGGAAATGTGGGTATTAATAGCGTCGTAGTATAGCGTTTATTGCAGCTCCGCTATTGTATACCAACACTGGCCTTTGTAATAGCGTTTATTAAACTGAAACGCTATGTTTTTAATCGCGGGAAAAGAAAATAATTTAGCCGCGTCAATTTGGTAAGTTGAGCCGCCTTATCATTGCATATCAAAAAAAGGAGCTATCGTATATGTAAAAATATATTATATTTTAGTCCGAAAATATCTCTAAGTACTTAAATCACGAGAGATCTCTCGAAACCCTTTCTTCACTTTCTTCCCTTTCTCCTCGGTTTCTCCCCGGTTTCACTTTCTCCTGGATTCTTCATCGTACAACAGAAAATCACGAGAGAGATCTCGAATCGAAGCTTCAGTAGGTATGTTCTCATCCAATCTAATCGAATCGAAGCTTCATTATATCGTTTCATTATTATCCACAAACGAAAGGAAAATGATTTGATTTTGATTTCAATTTTGATTCATGTGTGAACATTAATGTGAAAGTTTGTGATTTTGGGTATTGATTTTGATTTGGGTTTCAATTCTTAGTTTGTGAGAACATGCATGTCAATTTTGTTGTGGGTGAATTTCGGTTTCGATTTTGATTTTGGGTTTCAACTTTGTTAAAGTTTGAGATTTTGGATATCAATTTTTATCTTTCGATTTGATTTTACTGTAACTTTTTCAGAAATGGCAAGGACAAGAGGAGGAGGACAAGTTGGTGCTCGTCGGAGTAGACGTAATCAAGGCTTGGAGGTAGAAGATCTATCTCAGGTAATCAAGGCTTCTGCATCAAAACTACAAGTCAAGAAAAGAACATCCAAGAAAGCAAAGAAAGTGGCTTCCCCAAAAAAGAATTTACCTCTTATGACAACGAGAAGAAGTACTAGAATCCAGAAAGTTGTAACACCGGAAGATGATTACCTCGAAGATGTAACACCGGTAGATGATAAGGTAGAAGATGTAACACCGGGAGATGATGAGGTAGAAGATGTTCCAGAAGATGGTGGTGTTTTGAAAGATAATTAGGTTGCTCAAGCTGAGAAGGAAATGTCTGATGATAAAGAAGATACTGATATAGAAGGAGAAGCTTGTTTGACTGGTCAGGAACAGAAAGAGAATGAAGTAGAAGATGCCAATGTGGAAGAAGATGGACTTCTTGATGACAAAGTGAATGAAGAAGAAGCTGCCAGTATGGAAGAAGATGGAGTTCTCAATGGGAAAGTGAACGAAGAAGAAGCTGCCAGTATGGAAGAAGATGGAGGAGTTAGCAATGCTCAAGTTGATGAGATTCCTAGTGATGAAGGAGTTCGGCTAGATGAGGATGCAGTGAAAGAAAAAAATAAGAGAGGACCAACAAAGATGCGTAGAGTGGCTGAAAATCCTAATGAAAAGGTTGCGGTCACATTCAATGACTTTGGTGAGCATGTTGGACCTGGTTCAGTAACACTATCATCTTTTCTTGGTCCTCTTGTGAGGGAACATGTTCCGGTAACACTTTCTGATTGGAGAAGACTTGATGCAGCGACTAAAGCAACAATGTGGGAAGAAATTCAGGTTTGTATATATATGCTTTATTGAACCGCAATATGAAATTATAAACATGTTTGACCTTTGCTTATTTTGATGCAGGGGAGGTTTAACTTGGAAGAAGAGTGGCAGAAAGCTGTTATTTTCAAGCAGTTGGGAAGCTTGTGCAGGGCTGGGAATTCAAGGCTAGTGTCACAAGTACGTGCCGCGAAGACTGTTGCTAAGAGAAGAGAATTAAAACCCAGCAACGTCCCATCCATTCAACTTTGGAACACTTGGGTTAGGAGCAAGACTACCTCAAGTTTCACGGTAAAGTATCCATATTTATATGTCATGTTTTTATTTCATGTCTTATAGATTTAATCACACTCATATTTATATTGTAGGAAATAAGTAATAGGTACAGAGAGCTGAGAAAAAATCAGATTCCTCATACCACCAGCCGCAAAGGAATGATTCGCTTGGCACATGATATGGTAAAATTAATACTCAATAGCTTGTTAGAATTCTGTGTACTGAGATATATATATATATGTATTTTATATAGAAAAAAAGAGTCAAGACCCGAAAAAGGTGAGTAGGAGTAAGGTATGGATTGCGGGACATACTCGTGCTGATGGTAGACCCGTGAAGCCCAATATGCTGAGACTATTGTAAGAATTCTAAAACTTGTTATATTGTGTTTCATCTTCTTGGATTATGATCATTGAGTTATATTGTCAATGCATGTTTGTATCAGGAACAAATACAGTCACTTGATAGTCAAATGGACTCTACATCAGCTGCTGATAACATAAGGGAGGATGCTGTGACCAAGATTTTGGGAAAAGACAAACATGGACGAGTAAGGGGTTTGGTAGAGGGATTACGACTACTAAGCTAGCATTTCTACAATCTAGAGACGCAAAGATTGCTGATATGGCTAGTCATATTGAACAGTTAAAGGGCATGGTCCGAGAGCTAGCTGGAAAGAAGGTAAGCGTTTTCACCTCATTCACTTAAGTGGTGTGATGACAGTTAATAATTATTTTCTCTTCTCACAGAAAACTAATGGTGAGGCTGAAACATCTGAGACAAGTGCTGGATTCAAAGAAGGAGTGAGAATGCAAATACTGGATTGGTTTGAGTCAGAAGATGTAGTTGTTGGTGAAGGAGAATTTTGCTCTGATGAACCGATGTACAAAATTGGTGGTGTACCGATGGGTCCTAATGCAGTGGCTGTTGTTGTTAAGTCTGCATTAATCTCGGAAGCTTCTCTCTGGAGGCCTACAACAGATGTGTTATCTCTTGAGGACGCTGTGGGATGCAAAGTAGCTTGGCCAATAAATAAAGTGCTTTTGGACAGGAATCCAGAAGCGTCTCAAGATGTATCCATGGTAAAGTTTTCAATCTAGTTTTGCGGCCACTACAAGAAAAAATGCTTTTATTAGCGGACGAAAAACGCTATGTAACGATATGATAGCGGTTTATGAAGCGCTGTATCATCGCCCGTCATAGTAGGTCAGACACATTAGATAGCGGTTTTTTGAGTTGCTATCTTATTGTTATTTATTATAGCATTTTTTGATATGCAATTAAATATTCTTTAATAGCATATTTTTTTTGTTATTATTTTTATTTAATTTCATAATTTTAAAATTATTTTTATTTTAATTATTTTAAAATAAAAACAAAATCAAAAATTTAAATTGATTTATATATATTTAAGATTTCTTTATCATTTAAATTTATTTACAATTGATTGGTTTACAAAAATATAAAAAATCTAATTAGATAAAAAGATAGTAAAACCAAACCAAATAAACCAAAAACCTAAACCAAGTTTAAACCTAATTCCTAATTAACTAACTTATGGCGTCTTCTTCATCTGGTACGCCACCGCACACCACCATGGCACCACCTACGTCGTCTTCTTCATCTTCCAGTCCTCACCCGCCCCACCACCACCATCGTCGTCGTCTCTTCTATGCCCTTCGTCGTCACATCCAGCCTTGATTCTTCTTCTTCTTCGCTGTGGGATTTGAGCGTCAAGTTTCAGAGATGAGGCGTTGCTCGTCGTTGCATCCAGCCACCTTCATAGTCATCATCTCCTCTCCACGAGGCTTGCTCGCCGTCTTCCTGGTCTTCTTCTTCACGGAGCTTGAGAGGAGGCGTACAGAGACCAGAGATGTTTCCTCTCCATGGCTATTGAACAGAGCGTCGATCCTCCTCTCCAATATTTTTTTTTCAATTCCTGTACCCAAACTCAAATCAAAATCAGATCTACTTTGTTGTTTCAGTCAATGTACAGAGACAAAAGCGTAAAAATCATAGAAGAAGAAGAAGAAGAAGAAGAAAAAAAAAGAATGAGAACGTAGAACAAAAAAGATAGAAAATATTAGATCTCAGATCTATCGGGAGTGAGGAAAGAGAGAGAATGATTTTAGGCCTTTAGATCAAAAACAATCAATGGCTAAGAAGTGTAATCCCTGTCAAAAGAAAATTAACCAATAAGAAAGAAGGTTGAAGATAGATAAAAATAATAATTTTAGAATCAATGGCCATTAAAAAAGACAATTAAAATTGTTTCTATGTTTATTTTAGATTTTTTTAAAATTCCTAAATTTAAAGATTAGATTTAAAAAATTTAATGTTCACAAAAATGATTTAAAATTTTAAAAATTTTAAAATTTAGATTTGAAAATTATATCTAGTGGATGTATGGTTTATATATGTTTGATGTAGGATTTAGGGTATAGAGTTTGATTGAGGAATTAAGGTTTGTATGTTTGGAAGTTATATACTAAGATTAAAAATAATAAATTTTGAGTTTAAGTTTAAGATTGGAAGTTATATTATGAAAATATCACAGTTTTAAAGTTTATATTTAGAGTTTAGAACTTCTAGTTATAGTTTTAGGTAAGCGATTCACTGGGGGTATTGATTTATGATTATAAGTTAAAGTTTGAAAGTACCTTTGAATATATTGTATGAATTAGATTTAAGTGTGAAATTTTTTTTATTTAGAGTTTAAATTTAAAGTTATGAGTTTAGTATAGAGGTTTGAGTATAGGGTCTGAGGGTTAAAGGTTTGGAGTATTGATTTAAGATTTTAAGTTAAAGTTTGAAAATAAATTTGAATTTATTTTAAGATTTGATCTTAGAATAATAGTGTTTAAAGTTTGTGTTTATAGTTTAGGATTTAAAAATTTGTTTAGGGTTTAGGGTTTTAAAAAGACAAACATAGCGTTTTTAATTATGTGCTATTAAAAATACGCTATCATAGTTGATAGCGTTTTTAAATATACCACTATATCATAGCGTTTCCAAATATACAAACGCTATCTAAAGTTAAGAGATATGTCAACTATAGCAGAAAGACAAAAAACGCTATCCTCTACTGCTATCAAAACCCTTTTTTCTTGTAGTGGGCATAAGTATAGGTCTCTAATCGTTAGCTTGTTACATTTTAGATACACAAGGAAGGTGATACTCGAAGATGCAGACTCTATGATTGGACTACTGAAGAGGAGGAGGTTATTGCTGAAGAAAGATTGTGCTCATCTAATTCCAAAGAGATGGTTAACAATATACTCTGGGTCCAAATGCTGTGAGCATTGAAGTGGTGAAGGTGTTTAAAGATACTGCTCATTTGTGGAGGCCAACTGCGGAGATATTTTTGATTGGTGATGCAATTAACAAGAAAATCGCATGGCCAGTCCTCATGTTTGAAATCATGGCTACAGACGCAACACCTATAAAACCTGCAGCCACGAAAACAGCATCACCTACCAAACCAGCCAAGAAAAAACCAATGGTATGTTATTGAAATGAATAAACTCCTATTTTTTGTATGTTGGTTGATTTGTTTGTCTGTTGGTTGACGTTGGAACTTGTTGAGTTTTAGAGTCCAGGCAGCACTAGTTCCACCAGAAGTGCAAAGCAGAAGTGTATTCTACTCGACTGCAGCAACACCGGACGTAAGGTAGCTGAGGGAAGAGTGGCTTCAACTGATCCGAAAGAGCTGTGTCACTTTGTGCCCCTGGGTCCAAATGCAAGTAAGGTTTGGGTTAAAGTGGCTAAGATTGGTGATGCAAAGGTGTGGAGGCCAAATTCAGAGATTGAGTGCATCTCTGATGCAATAGGTTCGGTTGTGGCATGGCCAAATGATAAACTGAAGTTGGTGTGAAAGTCTGAAACAATGTCAATCTGCAGGTGTAAAATCTAGCATCACTGGAACAATGTATCTCTAGTTGTATTTCTAGTTTGAACTTATGTGTGAAGCTATGTGTAATATTTATGTGTGATATTATGTGCAAGTTCACAAACAAAAAAAACAATATTATGTGTAATATTAAGATATAATCTTCTGTAACAAAATGTTTATTAGAAAAAATCCCAAACTAGAATACATAAGTAGTCGTTGAAGAATAAGACCATAAATTTAAATCCCTAAACCCTAAATTCAAATCCATAAACCCCAAACAAATCCCTAAATTGTTCTAGATTTCAGGTTTTTTAAATTATAAGAAATGATATTGTGATCTTAAGTTCATAAAATTCATTTGTTAAAAAATTTATAAAACTCATTTGTCCAAAACCCCAAACCCTATAGCCTTTGTACATACAACTATGTCTTAGTGTTTATGAACACATGAGCTAGATTGTTGAGTTTTATAAAAGTTCATATAAAAATTTATATATATACGAAATAATTTTTTAAAAATTGGAATACTGGTATTCAGATTTTTAAGATTTAATTTATTTTTTTGCTTATAAATCTATTTTATAAGTTAATTTCTGATTTCAAACGAAATTAATACTTTGAGCCAATGGGGAGTAACCTCCAGGATTGAATACGTGGCATCGCATACGCCTTGATCTGTCTAGGGAGCTTTGATCTGAGCCGTTCTTTTTCTAAGCCAATGAAGAGCCACCGCTAAGATCGAAGACTGATTAATCCTACACCGTCGATTCATCAAACTTACTTTGATCAGAACCGTTCATTTGTTTTTCTCATTTCGCGGCCAAAGCTTCTAGAACACAACTCCGAACAAAACATTCTCTTCTTTCTGAACAGATCTTGGATCTGTCTCGCGAGCTTTGATTTGAATGACTCTTAGTTCCGTTCGCCGATTGGAGTAAAGCAAATGGATAAGACGTGGATTTGGCTGCCAAGGTATAACCTCAGATCTCTCGAGCTCACTTATATTCACCAATTGAAAGAAAGCTAACTTCTTTTTTCTGATATATCATGTAGGAATAGTCACGAGTACTCAGAAGGAGAAACTAATTTCGTGTATTCATCAGCAAGAAGATTGGGTAATCTGTCTGAAATGCTGTGCCCCTGCAGAGACTGCCGCAATTTAAGCCATCAGCTAGTTGATACAATAGTAGAGCATCTAGTGATTAGGGTCATGGATAAGAAGTATAAGAGCTCTTGTTGGAGTATTCATGGTGAAAAAAGAGAATCTACAGAAGACAGTGGTCCTCAAGATGAAACGGAGGCATATGAGTTGTTTAAGACAGCATTCTCCATGGACGAAGGTGGTCCAAATCAGACGAATGATAGTGGGGTAGAGCCAAATGATGGTGCTGAAGCAGCAGAGGAAACTGAGTTTAGGAAACAGTTAAGAGACGCTGAAACACCATTGTACTCGAATTGTATCAAACAGACGAAGGTTTCAGCAATCATGGGTCTTTACAGATTCAAGGTTAAAAGTATGGACATGCTACCCGAAGACAATGTGCTTCCGAAGAGTATGGATGCAATCAAGAAATTTTTGAAGATATTTGGTTTCGTCTACGACAATATTCATGCTTGCAAGAATGATTGCATACTATATAGGAAGGAGTTTGAGAAACTAGAAAGCTGTCCAAGATGTAAAGCTTCGAGATGGGAGAAGGATAAGCACAACAATGAGATAAAGGTTGAGATCCTAGCTAAGGTCCTTCGATATTTTCCAATCAAGGATAGATTTAGGAGGATGTTTAGATCAAAGAGGATGGCTGAAGATCTGCGTTGGCACTATACCAATGCCACTGAAGATGGTACAATGCGACATCCCGTTGATTCTATCTCTTGGGCACAAGTGAATGATAAATGGCCAGACTTTGCTGCTGAACCAAGGAACCTTTGACTTGGAATTTCTACAGATGGGATGAACCCTTTCTCCATGCAAAACACCAATCACAGCACATGGCCAGTGTTGTTAGTGAACTACAACACGCCTCCAACTATGTGTATGAAGGCTGAGAATATAATGTTGACATTGTTGATCCCTGGTCCAACAGCTCCTGGTAATAACATAGATGTCTACTTAGCACCATTGATAGATGATCTGAAAGATTTGTGGGCTGAGGGAATTGAAGTGTATGACTCATTTCCGAAGGAGAATTTCACACTTAGAGCCTTGCTGCTTTGGAGTATCAGTGACTATCCAGCTTTAGGAACATTGTCTGGATGTAAAGTGAAGGGAAAACAAGCCTGCAATGTATGTGGAAAGGATACACTTTCTAGGTGGCTTAAGTTTAGCCACAAGTTTGTCTACATGGGAAATAGAAAGAGACTACCGCCTGGCCATCATTACAGATATAAAAAAGCTTGGTTCGACAACACAGTGGAGGAAGGGAATGCCAAGAGGATACAAACTGGTGCTGACATATATGAGACACTACAAGCTTTTAGGAATGATTTTGGCAGACCTCTAGATAAGGAAAGTAAAAGAAAAAGATCAGAGATGGAAGACGATGAGATGATTCAAGAAGAAGAGTGCGACGAATCAAATGATCTATGGCGGTGGAAGAAGAGATCAATATTCTTTGAACTACCTTACTGGAAGGTAAAGTAGAGTAAATAACCTATATTCTCTGCTTGTTGTATATGAATATGCCTAACAATTTCTTGTTTAATGTGTTAGGATATGCCTGTTCGTCACAATATTGACGTTATGCACGTTGAGAAGAATGTGTCGGATGCAATATTGTCTATCTTGATGCAAAGTTCGAAGTCAAAAGATGGTTTGAAAGCAAGAAAAAACTTAGAAGATATTGAAATCAGAAGTCACTTGCACACAGAGGTTAGGGGTTCGAAAACATACTTACCTCAAGCATCGTATTGGCTATCCAGGAAATAGAAGACCATTTTCGGCAAAAGGTTATCTCAGTTTAGAGGTCCTGATGGTTATTGTGGTAATATTGCGAATAGTATTTCAGTTAACCCGCCTAATATAGGTAGTTTAAAGTCGCATGATCATCACGTGCTAGTACAGAACTTGTTACCAGCTGCATTAAGAGGATTGTTGCATAGTGGTCCTAGGATTGCCATTAACAGATTATGCAGTTACTTTAACAGGTTGTGTCAACGGATCATTGACCCGGAGAAACTTATATCAATGGAGACAGAGTTTGTGGAAACAATGTGTCAACTGGAGCGCTTCTTCCCTCCATCTATTTTTGATATCATGTTCCACCTTCCAATATATCTCTCAAAAGAGGCACGCTTGGGAAGACCAGTTCACTTCCGCTGGATGTATCCATTTGAAAGGTTTGATGTACTCTTTGCTTCGATTAATGTATCTCTTGCAATGCTGTTTGACTAATATAAATATTGCTTGACTGAGTTATAGGTACATGAAAACACTAAAGGCCTTTGTCAAGAATTATGCAAGGCTAGAAGCATGTATGGCTGAGGGGTATTTAGCTGGAAAATGTGTTGCATTTTGTTTAGAGTTCCTTCAAGATTCAGTACAAGTTCAACAACCAGCTAACCGTAATGAAGATATTGAGGCTGATAGAGTCGTGGTTGAAGGTCGACCTCTGCAGAAGGGAGTAGAGGTTACCCTTTCAGATAAAGATAGAGACATTGCTCATCGCTATGTGCTAATGAACATGGCATCTATGGATCCCTATGTTGAGTAAGAGCTTACTCTTTCTGTTTCATCTACTTTTAATTATAAATTGTTGTTCAAAACTGTTGTTTAATGTCAAATCAGGATGCATTTGGAAGAATTACAAGCTAATGATGCTCGATGTGCTACAAATGAAACTCTCTTGTGGAAACACCATACTGAGAAGTTTGCGGAATGGGTTAAAAAAAAGGTTTTCAACTCCAACTCTTTTTCTTCTGTAATATTTTTTACATCTTGTTGGATTGATGAACATATCGAGATTTATGTATTTTGACAATACTGCTTAGCTCGTTGCTTGATGATGAATATGTTGTTTGATTATTGGATTGTTGGATTGATGAACATGTCGAGATTTATGTATTTTGACAATACTGCTTAGCTCGTGGCTTGATGATGAACATGCTGTTTGATTGTTGGATTGTTGGATTGATGAACATGTTGTCTTGGCAGATTCATTCAGACTCAGCAAATAGTCATTCGAAGGAGGTGAGGTGGTTGGCATTGGGACCAAGAAATGCTGCTTTATCACATAAAGGGTTTATCATTAAGGGCCAGCGGTTTCATACGGATGCAGTTAAGCGGAAGACTCAAACAGTGGAGTAAGTTATGAAGCATTTAGCATGTGTCGATCAAGTGCTCGAGATAGGAGACAAGTTGCGGATATGCTTACATATTATGGAGTGATAAAGGAGATTTTACTGGTGGACTATCACATGTTCAAAGTACCTCTATTTAGATGCAATTAGGCTAACACAGGGAATGGTGTGAAGGAAGAACATGGCTTCACTCTCGTTAACCTTCATATGAACCAGGCAGCATATTTGAAAGATCCGTTCATTCTGCCCTCTCAAGCCAAACAGGTTTTCTACTCCAGGGAAGATGATAATTCTAATTGGTATGTTGTTATGAGAGCACCACCTAGAGGCTACCATGAGTTGGAAACTGAAGAGGATTTAGGTGCTGCACCTTTGCCTGTCCAAGAAGTCGATGATCTGTGTGATGAAGCTTCCGATGATGAAAGTCTCTATGTTAGAAATGATTGTTGTGGGAACCGAGATTCGCACTGTCAATTTTAATGAATAATAATGGAGGAAAGCAACGAAAACCCTACTTTCCATGAGGTCCGGATTCTCTACGAGAGCCAATGACAAGTGACCAAATAAACACGGAAAAGGGTTTGTTAAGATTTGGGACTGGACCTTAAGAAAGGCTGCCTACGTACCCCTTTCGAGGATCAAGTCGGACGTAGTTCGGTTAGAAAGAATTGAACAAGAGATCGAACCGTCTGGGCGGGTTCGTCTAGTATGAGCGTGGGTTATAGAAACAGGCATGTCGAGAATGATGCCTAGGGTTTCTATGTGCCGAGCTCTAGAGTAAAATAATTGTCTGATCCTTCCGAGAGGAGCGGAGATTTGCGAGCAGGAGGCGGCCAGACGTTCTAGGGCCTGCCTTGCTAGTCTAACCGCCTAAATTCTAAGTTCTGTCAGCTAACAGGAGCTCTCTAGGTCTCCAATCTCAGATTTTCGGATCCCTTTCTCTTCTGCTCCAGCCCTCCTTATATAGTCGTTTTAGGTCGGTGGCCCGTTTAACCTTTCGCCTTTGGGCCCAAGTTTATCTCTTTTGGAAATATTCCATTTTCCGTCGATCTTCGTAGTTATCCTCGAGTATTGACATTTATCTGCGGAAACTTAGCATTTATCCTACTTTAATAAGTTAGGATAAATCGTCATAGCTCCTATTGGGCTTGGATCTCCCAAATCGTAAGTGAGCCCGTGGACACGCTTCAAGCCCTCGAACGTTCGTACGATTTCTCGGAAAGGTTATCTTTTCCACAAAATAAATCGTATAGCCTAAAGAATCAATGTTCGAGTCGATCGTCCTTGTTTTACACGATATACTTTGCGGAAGAACCAACCTTCCTAGCTCTAGTCGTAAAACTTTGAGGATAACTCCAATCAAGTTGAACCGAGGAACATTAGGTCCATAGCTAAGGTGCTGCGACTTCACGGAAGCCACGAGGTGCAATCTAAATCGGACGGGCTGGGAACAGGCTGAACGCGCTGGCGCCCGGGGCCAGCACGGGTGAGCTGTTGCCAGCGCCCGGGCCCAGCACAGGCGAGCTGGCGCTGGCGCCCGGGACCAGCACGGGCGAGCCGGCGCCGGCGCCCAGGACCAGCACGGGCGAGCCGGCGCCGGTGCCAGGGACCAGCGCGGGCGAGCTGGCGCCGGCGCCGGGGACCAGTATGGGCGAGCTGGCTCCAGCGTCCAGGGCCAGGTCGCGCTCGTTCTGAAGATCTCGGCGAGGGCTTCGATTTGATATCTTGATCGTTTTCTGGTTCCTCACGGTTTGAGAGAACAACCTCTTTGAAGTTCCGAGGCAGATTCTTTTGTGTTTAGGATTTTTGTGGTGATCGAATCTTGATGCCTTTGGGCGAGCTGACCTTGATTGGGTTGATCTGCCCGTCATCTTCCGATCTTACTTTCAAGAAGTGTTTCACGAAGAACCCATAAGTAAAAAATAATATTAGCCGTTGACTTCGAGATAACTGTTTTCGATCCCAACAGAGAGTGGATATTCTAATTTGAGAAAATCTCGTATGTCTTCTTTTCAAATCATACGAAACTTTTTGTTTCGAGAAATACTTTTCAGAGACTTTCAGTCGTTGATTCTGTCGTGACCGATTTTGATCCTAACAGTTAGCCCCCCAGCTCGTTAGAACCTTCGTGATGTTCTTGCGACCGGTAAGACATGTCAGGTAAGATAGGCGGAATTCATGGTTGAAATGCTCCGTTGAAAGTGGTAAGATTGGGGCTGCGCCTTCCGAAGACTGCCTACGTACCCATGTCGAAGGGATCAAGCCTTCCGTAGTTCGTTTTGGAGTTTAAGACCCTTGTGATCTGTTTTCCAGCAAGACATATATGGTCTGGTTATGTGTCGTGAGAGACTTTCGAGCATGTTGCTGTTGATAGTATTTCTTATTGGACCTTTGTCGGCCGCAAGAGTAGCCTCAGAGGCTGTTTATTTTGGCCAAGTTCGGCCTGTTAAAAATAGTTTGCTCAAATCTATTAAATCGTGGTTTTTATAAAGTTGAAAGAACTTCTATTTATCGAAGTTAGAGGGACAGGGTGTGAGTTGTCGTCTCATTCCTGCCTCTCAGATGATCACTGTATCCATCGATTCTACAAAGCGAGATTTTTCGCGGTTTACTGATTTACGCGAAGGTTCGTGAAACGGATAGACTTAAGCGAAGAGACAAGTTTTTGGATCTCGTATCGGGTGTTGATACTATGTATGTGAGATGTTAAGTACCAGCAAGGCTGGGTTTAGGGCAAGACCTAGGTTTACTCTCGGACTGAGGCTTTGCGATGACAAATCGACTTTCGTTTTGCCTGTTTGCGATTTTAACCTGACTCGTACTGTTTTAAAATCCGCGAAGTGTTATCGGCTTATATGATTTGTCTAGGTACGAATCGAGCTACTTCCGTTAGGAAGTGCTAAAGGAAATATCGGTTTTCTTGCATAGCGCGCTATGTTATCCTTGTCGGATGTAAGAGAGCCTACCCTTTTAAAGCCGGATATTGTCTGTTTCGGACGTTAGAGTTCGTTTGTTGTGATCAGCAACAACGACATGATACCGTTTTGAAGGTGTGTTACAGTTTAGAGTTCCTGAGACGAGAATCTCGTCTGGAACGTTTTGAGGAAAAAATATCCTTCGAGCGTTAGCGACGTCTCGCAGTGCCGAGGGTTGAGTTTTCCTTGTGCCGCACTTCGTGTTTGAAATGTTCGCGGGCTTGGAGATGTTTTGCGAATTTTCGCAGCCAAAAAACTGTTGTCTCAGTTTTGGCGCTGAATTGTTCGATTTTTGATCGAGGAATTAGGACCGAAGGGTCGCGTAAATTTGTTCCAGGGAAGGAGCGTCTTCCTCCACTGTGCTTCGTGAAGTGTTGGCCTCCCGAGGGATTTATTTTGTGTATTTTTAAGAATGACTCGTATAGCTCTAAGAGCTTTATTACGAATGTTTCTTTTCATGCCGTGTTTTACAGGGCATATAGAACTTAATCGATTGACGATAAGTTTAAATCTTTCTTTAACTATATGGTTGTTAGGACTGAGTTTTGTTATGAAGAATTCATCGTATGATTTCCGATTCTGGTTATACGACAAACTGCTTGCATAATAGTCACTTGGCGTTTTACGACAAATCATGGATTGTCGTTTAGCCGTTAAGCGATTGGAGCGGTGGTTGCTCAGTAGTTTTGGATTGGCATGGAGGCTAGGTTCAGCCGTATAGCCAAGGAAGTTGTTGGTAAAGGATCAGACCATGACCCTTATTAAGGTCATGTTTGTTTACGATTGTCCTTAATGGGGATGCCGAATTCAGGTCCGGGCTTTACAGAAAGGCGTAGTTGGCCGAGGGCTAAATAGCGTTTGCCGAGATAGACATGCCAAGCATAGTGGAGTTTTCTGAGTTATGGCTGATGGCTTTTAGAAACGATCTTCCACTTTAGGTCTCAGTTGTACGATGAATGGTTCGCATAATTTTTTTTTTGGTTGCACGAAAATCGTTTCATTTTATCCGGGGGGGACAAAGTTTAAGGGATCGACGCAGGACACGTGCGGGTTCGCCTGCATGATTATTTCCTGCTCGGACGTAACCGCGGGGAGTGAAAGCAGGAGCCAGAAACCTTGTGGAGCAAAAACTGTCTATGACAGTTACCCGTTGGACCCATTATGTTTATTTTACAAAATTTGTTTTGTATGAATTGACCCGACCATACAGAGAATTTTTCGTAAAAGTGATGTAAGAGGGGGTTTTCGTAAAAGTAACTGGAGAGTGTTTCTCACAAATTACTTGCGATATTTGCGACCACGGATTATGTTTTTCTCATTCACTTTTGCGTACTGTGAAGTCGTTTTGCATGAGACCGATCATGTTTTTTCCATAGGCTGTTTCGTATAAAGAGTTTTTGTTATACGAAAGTAATGGATGACCGGTTTCATAGAAAATCGCAGATTTTCAAAGTAGCGATGTTTCCGTGGATTACACGGGAAACGTTTCCGCTTTGATTTCGGCCTTTGGCGAAAGTTGCTTCGAATTACTCGTGGAGTTTTACCGAAGGTTATTTCGTTATTTTTGTAGTTCACCGTCGTGCTATTAGTCTGACGTTGGTACAAGTTTCTGGTCGCAAGTTTGCGACAAGAGACGGCGTAGAGTTTTCAAAACTGTGTTTGTAACGGTTTGGCTATGCCGCTAGCGTTTAAGACAAATCTTAGAGCATCATTTGCCTTTTGAAAAGATTTTGACGGGCACATTTTATTGCCTAAGTGTTCTCCCGCTTGTTGCTGCGAGAGTTTGCTTTGTCAAATGTGTTCTCTTGATGCTGAAGCAAAAAGTTTTCGAAGATGGGATTATACGGGTATAGTATACGTACCTACTTCCCTTTTCTTTTTACGAAAGAAAACGGGTTAGCCCTTCTTTCGAAGGCTTTTGTACGTTTTTTCTTTCTTTTAGGAAGCGGGATGAGTATGCTTTAGAATGCGTGGCGATCGTTTCTCGGTTTTTCGAGAGACTAGATCGGTTTGCATGTTCTGCCTCGACAATCAAGGAACAATGGAACAAGACTGGAAAATTTGCCTAAGACTTAGCTTGCTAGCCTATCCACCAAGGTTCTAAGTTCCCTAAATTCTACGGCAGTTTTCAAGACGTTTTCGTTCCTGTCCTACGAAAAATTAAAACCTTGACAAAATTTTATAAGTCGGACGTACCTTACTCTCATCGATTATTCGAGATCGCCTCTTGTCCGTTCCTTTTTGTTTCATGTCTTCTAATCCAAGTTTCAATTTTTGTGGCGTTAGTTTTTACAAGACCGGGTGTGTATTTCGTCGAAGGATTCTTGCGATTATGAGTTAGAAATTTATCGAAAGTTTATTAGGCGTTTAGGAATGGCCGCTTTCGATTCATTGTCAAAGGATTTTGAAAAGTCTGATACTGAACGAGAATTCATTTTCGACGAAATTCTGACGAGAATATCGGAGCGAGAGAGAGATATCAACGCCCAAGTTCCTGTTCTTGTTTCTTCGTATTGCTGGTTAAATTGACCATGTGCTCGATGGAACATTACAGAATCATTGAAACAAAGAGAGGGGGAGTAGGAGATAACTCGAAGAGGGATAAGGTGGGCGTTTTTAGACACTATGAGCAGGACGTCACTCGAGTGGGATCCTTAGTTCGTCAAGCTACGATTTTACGAGAAAGTACTCTGTCATGGTATCGGTCTTCCGAATGAATCCCAATTCCTCGTATAGTTGAGATGATTGGTGTTTCAGAATAACCGTGATCGTTTTATACGATGAATTGCAATCCATTTGTTAACCGAACCTTCTGAGTTTTTTCGTAACTTTCCCGATCGTTCTGATCGAAACGAAACGGGGGTTTTAGATTCACGGTTTTAAGGATTTGTACTACGTGGCTTCGAGCAAGGATGCAAAGTACGTGATTGAACTAGTGTTGGGATGGTTTCACAAGGAATTAGCCGCACTCGCCGAACGACCCGCAGCCCAGCGCACGGGACCGCGGAATGGCCGCAACCGCCGGTGCCCGGGGCCGTGGTGCGGGTTCAGCCGCCGGCTCCCGGGGCTGCGACGTGGGTGCAGCCGCCGGCGCCCGGGGACATGGCGCGTGTCCAGCCGCCGGCGCCCAGGGCCGCGATGTGGGCGCAGCTGCCGGCGCCCAGGGCCGTGGCGCGGGTCCAGTCGCCGGCGCCCAGAGTCATGGCATGGGCGCAGCCGCCGGGGCCCGGGGCCGTGTCTTGGCTGCTGCCGCCGGCACCCGGGGCCGTGTCCGTCGGGTAACCCGTTTCGCTTATTAGTTTTCTCGTCTGCGAGTAATTTAGGGTTTATCCACGGTTTCGTGGAGAACGAGTTTTCTTTTTCCGAGAAATTCTCAAAAAACATTTTCAGTCGAACCCCTACTCGTCGAGATTTCTTATTGTTGCCCTTTCTGTTTTTATAGAGAAATTGCGAGCTCGTTTTCGTGCTCTTTCTGTGGCGAAAAGCCGGGACTAGGTTTTTCTATTTTCTTGAGCTCTACGGCGTTTGCATAAGCGTTGGCCGTAGGAGCATTTACGCTAAAGTTGTTTACCAACGTTGATGTGAGCTGCGAGTTTTGGCTTTCATATTTCCAGACATCGCTTCGGTCATGCGTTTTGTGGCCTTGAGAGTAAGAGTAATCCATCCCCCCCCTCCTTCTAGCGCCAAACTGTGGGAACCGAAATTCGCACTGTCAATTTTAGTGAATAATAATGGAGGAAAGCAACGAAAACCCTACTTTCCTTGAGGTCCGGATTCTCTGTGAGAGCCAACGACAAGTGACCAAATAAACGCAGAAAAGGTTTTGTTAAGATTTGGAACTGGACCTTAAGAAAGGCTGCCTACGTAACCATTTCGAGGATCAAGTCGGACGTAGTTCGGTTAGAAAGAATTGAACAAGAGATCGAAACGTCTGGGCGGGTTCGTCTAGTATGAGCGTGGGTTATAGAAACAGGCATGTCGAGAATGATGTCTAGGGTTTTTAAGTGCCGAGCTCTAGAGTAAAAGAATTGTCCGATCCTTCCGAGAGGAGCGAAGATTTGCGAGAAGGAGGCGGCCAGACGTTCTAGGGCCTGCCTTGCTAGTCTAACCGCCTAAATTCTAAGTTCTATCAGCTAACAGGAGCTCTCTATGTCTCCAATCTCAGATTTTTGGATCCTTTTCTCTTCTGCTCCAGCCCTCCTTATATAGTCATTTTAGGTCGGTGGCCCATTTAACCTTTCGCCTTTGGGCCCAAGTTTATCTCTTTTGGAAATATTCCATTTTCCGTTGATCTTCGTAGTTATCCTCGAGTATTGACATTTATCTGCGGAAACTTAGAGTTTATCCTACTTCAATAAGTTAGGATAAATCGTCATAGCTCATATTGGGCTTGGATCTCCAAAATCGTAAGTGAGCCCGTGGACACGCTTCAAGCCCTCGAACGTTCGTACGATTTCTCGGAAAGATTATCTTATCCGAAAAATAAATCGTATAGCCTAAAGAATCGATGTTCGAGTCGATCGTCCTTGTTTTACACGATATACTTTGCAGAAG
Organism: Brassica juncea; assembly: GCA_018703725.1. Taxonomy (NCBI): domain Eukaryota; kingdom Viridiplantae; phylum Streptophyta; class Magnoliopsida; order Brassicales; family Brassicaceae; genus Brassica; species Brassica juncea. Next base: position 34,416,406 of record CM031935.1, on the reverse strand, counting down.
AACCAACCTTCCTAGCTCTAGTCGTAAAACTTCGAGGAAAACTCCAATCAAGTTGAACCGAGGAACATTAGGTCCATAGCTAAGGTGCTACGACTTCACGGAAGCCACGAGGTGCGATCTAAATCGGACGGGTTGGGAACAGGCTGAACGCGCCGGCGCCCGGGGCCAGCACGGGTGAGCTGGCGCCTGCGCCCGAGCCTAGCACGGGCGAGCGGGCGCCGGCGCCCGGGGCCAGCACGGGCGAGCTGGCGCCGGCGCCCGGGACCAGCACGGGCGAGCGGGCGCCGGCGCCCGGGACCAGCACGGGCGAGCGGGCGCCGGCGCCCGGGACCAGCGCGGGCGAGCCGGCGCCGGCGCCCGGGACCAGCGCGGGCGAGCCGGCGCCAGCGCCCGGGACCAGTGCGGGCGAGCCGGCGCCGGCGCCCGGGACCAGCACGGGCGAGCCGGCGCCGGCGCCCGGGACCAGCACGGGCGAGCCGGCGCCCGGGACCAGCACGGGCGAGCCGGCACCCGGGACCAGCACGGGCGAGCCAGCGCCGGCGCCCGGGACCAGCACGAGCGAGCCGGCGCCAGCTCCCTGGACCAGCGCGGGCGAGCTGACGCCGGCGCCCGGGACTAGCACGGGCGAGGCGACGCCGGGGCCCGGGACCAGTATGGGCGAGCTGGCGCCGGCGCCCAAGGCCAGGTTGCGCCCGTTCTGAAGATCTCGGCGAGGGCTTCGATTTGATATCTTGATCGTTTTCTGGTTCCTCACGGTTTGAGAGAACGACCTCTTTGAAGTTCCGAGGCAGATTCTTTGTTGTTTAGGTTTTTGTGGTGATCGAATCTTGACGCCTTTGGGCGAGCGGACCTTTATTGTGTTGATCCGCCCGTCGTCGTCCGATCTTACTTTCAAGAAGTGTTTCACGAAGAACCCATAAGTAAAAAATAATCTTAGCCGTTGACTTCGAAATAACCGTTTTCGACCCCAACAGAGAGTGGATATTCTAATTTTAGAAAATCTCGTATGTCTTCTTTTCAAATAATACGAAACTTTTTGTTTCGAGAAATACTTTTCAGAGACTTTCAGTCGTTGATTCCGTCGTGACCGATTTTGACCCCAAACAATTGTGAAGGGTTGTTAGTGGTAGATTGATAGTATATATGTTTGTTGGTGTTGATGGTTTGGTTTGAGAAGGAAAATGTTTGTAGGTGTTGATGGTTTGGTTAAACAAGGAAAATGTTGTATTACGATGGTTTTTTTTTTAATATGAGTAATTTTTAAAATTACTAATATTCGAATAAATAATCCATTTAAAAAAATAAAATCAATTTGTAATTAAAAATTCGGGTAAATAAAACAATTTAATAACATGAAACATTTGTTATCTTTGTATAACAAACTGCTATAGGCAACTTCAGATAATGAGTATTAATAACAATTATAACACGTTATTATAAGATTTAACAATTTCATAGATAACGACGCTATCGTTGTTTAATTAACTTTAGCATTTGAAAGATCTGCTATCGAAAGTGCCGGACCTATTATAACGGGCGCTGTGAGAGCGTTTAAGGGAATGCTATGGTATACAACTAATAGCGTTTAACGACCGCTATTAATACCCACATTTCCTGTAGTGTGGATTTCTTACACACAACACATCGGCTGCAAATCCTTTCAACATCTTTCATCATGCTTGGCCAATAGAAGTGATCAAACACCACCTTGTAGGTTTTCTTCACTCCAAAGGGTCCCATCAAGCCTCCTCTGTGAGCTTCCCTACGTGATAAAGCATCGGCCACAACATTTTCTTTACCTTGCTTATACTTTATCACGTAAGGAAAGGTTTCTATGAATTCCACCCAACGAGCATGACGTTTGTTCAGTTTCTGCTGACCCTTTAGCTGCTTCAAGGACTGATGGTCAGTATGAATGAAAAACTCCTTCGGCAAGAGGTAATGCTGCCATGTTTGGAGTGCTCTCACTAAGGCATAGAGCTCTTGATCGTACATTGGATAGTTTAGCGTGGCTCCACCAAGTTTTTCACTGAAATATGCAATTGGCTTCCTATCCTGCATAAGCACAGCACCAATACCAACTCCCGAAGCATCACACTTAATTTCAAAAGTTTTAGAAAAATCTGGTAAGACAAGAAGAGGGGCTTGAGTCAACTCCCTTTTAAGAATTTGGAAGGCATCCTGTTGTGCTTGTTCCCATTTGAATCCCACGTTCTTCTTGATGACCTCAGTGAAAGGTGCTGCAATAGAACTGAAGTTCTTGACGAACAATCTATAAAAGCCAGCAAGGCCATGGAAGCTCCGAACCTCACTCACGGACTTAGGAATTGGCCAGTCACGGATCGCCTTGACCTTTTCTTCATCCACCCTAAGGCCATCTTTTCCTACAACAAAACCTAGAAAGACAACATGATCTGTGCCAAATGAACACTTTCCAAGGCTAGCAAACAGGCGTTCCTTTCTAAGAACCTCAAGGACTGATTTCAAGTGAGATTGGTGTTCTTCAAGGTCTTTGCTATAAATCAAAATATCATCAAAATACAAAACAACAAAGTGACCTATGAAATATCTCAAGACATGGTTCATTAGGCGCATGAACGTACTAGGTGCATTTGTCAAGCCAAAAGCATAACTAACCATTCATACAATCCTAGTTTGTTTTAAAGGCCGTTTTCCACTCATCTCCTTCCTTCATCCTAATTTGATGATAACCACTTTTCAAGTCTATCTTAGAAAAGACACAAGCACCATGAAGTTCATCAAGCATATCATCAAGAGGAGGTATAGGATGGCGATACTTTACCGTGATGTTGTTTATGGCTCTACAGTCCACACACATCCTCCATGAACCATCTTTCTTGGGCACGAGCAGAACTGGTACGGCACAAGGGCTGAGACTCTCCCTGATGTAACCTTTGTCAAGAAGGTCATCAATTTGTTTCTGAAGCTCTTTAGTCTCAACAGGATTTTTTCGGTATACTGGACGGTTTGGTAAAGAGGTACCCGGGACAAGATCGATCTGGTGTTCAATGCCTCTAATTGGGGGTAATCCCTCTGGGTTTTCAACTGGAAACACATCAGCAAAATCCTGCAAAAGTCCTTGCAAATCACTCGGAACATCCGGTGCATGGTTAGAAGAAGATGAAGCCAAGAGAGATTCTTTACAAATGAGTAAAAGAAATGGCTTGTTGAGGCAAAGTGACTTTCTTACCTGACTTTGCTTGATGAAGAAATTGGAGTTTCTGGTTGAAGTCTCTGGTTTTTCGGACTTAGATTCTTGATCACGACCCTTCTTGAGCTGAAGCTGGTCTTGGTGAACCTCCAAGGGAGAGAGAGGAACCAAAGTGATTTTCTTCCCATTGTGATAAAAAATATGCTGGTTAGTGAACCCGTCATGGACTACCCTTTTGTCGAACTGCCAAGGAAGACCCAAAAGAATGTGACAAGCGTCCATTGGTAAGATATTACACACGACCTCGTCCTCGTATCGACCAATCGTGAGTGGTACCGTGACTTTCTCCTTGACGTACTGCTCTCCGTGTTCATTAAGCCACTCCAACCTGAAAGGACGAGCAAGTGGTCGGGTAACAAGCCCAAGTTTCTCAACTAGGGTGCTACTAGCCACGTTACTGCAGCTTCCTCCGTCTATGATCAAAGAACAAACCTTAGAAGAAATAACACATCTAGACTGAAAAAGATTCTCCCTTTGTTCTTTTCCATCGGTTTTGAGCTGAACACTCAAGGAACGTCTAGTGACCAGTATAGGACCTGTAGATGGATGGTTGAGATTGTCCTCATCAAAGATCGGACCTGACTCCATCAAAAAGGACTAGCAGAACTTGTCAATCACACCATCGACCTCCTCATCGAAGACAGGTTCATCCAAGAGTTTCCTAGTAACAAGAAGTGGACCACTGGCTGGGTAATCAAAAGCTTCCTCTTCCTTATCAAATATGGGTTCGAGATCCTCCTTGTCCTCTTTATCCTCCTCGGACTCAACTTTGCCATTGTCCATGAGAATCATTACACGCTGGTTTGGACATTTGTTGGCATAGTGTCCTAGTCCTTGACACTTGAAGCACCTGATGTCTCTTGCACGGCTAGGATTCTCAACTGCTTTTCCTTTGTCAACACGAGTAGAAGAATCAATTTTCAAAGCAGTATTTGTTGTGGAAGAATACTTACCTTTGTCTTGGTAGTTTGGTTGGGATGCAAAGAACGGTTTCGGGGCAAAGGCTGGTTTAGAGTAACCTTTCCTCTTGACTTGCTGTTCGATCAAGATGGCTTTATGTAGCATCTGCTCCACACTACCATACTTTATGAAGTTCCATGCGGTCTGGGATGTCCCAGTTGAGACCTGAAAGAAAACGAGCCATAGTGGCGTCCATTGGTTCATCCACATCCGTTTTGATCATCAAAATCTCCATCTCCTGGTAGTAATCCTCCACTGACTTGGTTCCTTGCAGCAGGCATCTGAGTTTCTGATGGAGGTCTCGGTGGTAATGAGTAGGCACAAATCGTGTCCTCATCAGCATGGAGAGCTCGTCCCATGTCTCGATCGGCCTTTCACCTATTTTCCTCATGTGAGTCAACACTTGATCATACCAGTTAATAGCATAGCCAGTAAACTCACAGCAGCCAATCTAACTTTTCTAAGATCCGAAAGATTTTGAAAATCAAACACAAGTTCAATTCTTCTTTCCCATTTGATGTCTTGCATATTTACATGTTTTTAGCATTCATATCTTATGCATTTTGATCATATAAGATAGGCATTAGGCATCTTTAGGCTCATTATTGCATTCATAAGTCCTTATTAGGTGTTGGAGTGTACTTGGGAGTTATTGGAGGTGTTTGGGAGTATTGTGATCAAAAAGGGGGTGAAAGATGAACATGGACGGAGGCCTTAGAAATATCTTCTGATGCTAAAATTTGGTGGAGACACGAAATATTGAGTTAGCTTTCTAATGGAAGTGGTTTCAATTCATTTGGAGCCATATTGGAGAAGTTATGATCTATTCATTGGAAGCATGTCAAGACACCCGACCTGGACTGCTCGGGTGAGAGTACCTGCGCGGGACACACCAGGGACAGGCAAGAACGGACCATGATGCGCGGCCAGACTGCTCGGGACACATGACCCGCGTGGGACGGCAGCCAGGACATGGGCCGGTGCGCGGCCTAGCATGCGCACATGCGCGGAGCAAGATACCCGCGCGGCCTGAAGGAAACGGACACAGTTCATAAGCGGCCTGGAGTGCGCGGGACAGGACAGGCTCGGACAAGCCCGGACAAGCCCGGACAGGAACAGAAATGCGCGGGTCGAGACGCTCGGGACAGTGCACCCGTGCGGCTGGCCGGTTTGGACAGGAACTTTTCTGCTCGGGTCAGGATGCTCGGGTTGGATCCGGGACTTTGCCCTGAGCGTTTTTGTCATGTCTGGCCGAGATTTAATGACCCCAGGGCCATTTTAGTCATTTCTTTTTATGTTTTAAGGGCTTTCAACCCTCATATAAATACTTATGTAATCTCTTTTGGAGATCTAACTTTTTTTCTCTCAAAAACATAATAAGATCTTGAAGAAAGTTTGGATCTTTGATCCTTTTCATCTCATTTCTTTTGTGTTTAATAGATTATCTTCTTCTCTAATCATGTTTAGCCAGGAATCATCATTGATTTTGAGGTTTTCCATGGCTATTAGTGAGTAGATCTATCTAGGGTTCATGGGCTTGGGAGGCTAAGGGTGATTAAGTGTAGATCCAAGGTGCTTAATGTTAGATCTATCCTTTCCTTGCATTGATTTGGTGTTCTTAATGCTATATTTGAGTTGGCCTCTCAAACATAGAGCCATAGGCATTTCATGCCCGGAAGGTGTTCTATGAAATGCCTGAACCAACTCATCTATGCTTTTAGCTTGCTTTGCCTAAGGGATTAGTTGTCAAAGAGGCTAGGATTGCTATTAGACTCATTCTCCTTGTTTGCTTTGATCATTACAGCCAAAGAGATTTGGTGTACTTGGGTGATCATTGCAAAAGAGCATTCATCTAGGGATAGAGCTTGCTTAGTTTTGTTGTCTAGGCATAAGGAATTAGATTGATTGAAAAGTCGGCATCTTGGATTGAACCTTGATCACCCAAAGTAAATTCCCTTGTCCCATGAACCCCCTTGCCTCATTGAGAAAGAAAGTTCACTCTTTTATTGCATTTTTAATATTGTCTTAGTTCATAATCATCTTCTTATCATGGTTGCACTTAGATTAAGCATAGGCTTGCATTCCCTTTCCATTAGAATCACTTAGAATTGGATTGACATCTTGTATTCTACAACATTTGATTAGGACCCTAGAAAAGTTATATCATCAAATTGGCGCCGTTGCCAAGTTCTAAGTTGATTTTGACATTGGGATTTAGTCATTTGCTTGAGACTAAGTCATTTTTTTTTCTTTTATTGTGTTATTGCTTCTCCTTGCTCTTTTCCCTTTGCATTTCAGGTGTATGATAACTAGAAGCAGAGGTGCATCAAACTTGACACCCAATGTTGAAGAAATTGCTACACTTGAGAGGGAGATTGCGAGAAAGAGAAGAGAAGAAGAGCAACTGGCTCACTTGCAGAGATTGGGGTTTGATATGGAGAATCAGCATCAAGATGGTGATGCCCTAGGGGGCAATGGTCCAAGAGCTGACAACATAATACCACAGCGCCAGCCACAACAGCCACAGCGCCAAGCTAGAGCCATTGGAGCCTATGATCAACCTCACATTCATGGTCATAGGTTGGGGATAAGAGAACCAGTTGTGGAGAACAACAACTTTGAGATCAAATCAGGGCTGCTGAATTTGATTGAGAACAACAAGTTTCATGGGCTTGCTGTGGAGGATCCCCTTGATCACTTGGACACATTTGATAGCTAGTGTAGCTTGTCCAAGATTAATGGAGTCACTGAAGATGCTTTCAAGCTGAGGGTGTTTCCCTTCTCTTTGGGAGACAAGATACATCTATGGGAGAAGGCTCTTCCAAGTGACTCTATCACAACTTGGAATGAGTGCAAGAGGGCATTCCTAGAGAAATTCTTCTCTACCTCAAGAACAGCCAAGATCAGAAATGAGATCTCTAGCTTTCAGCAGAAGAACCTTGAGAGCTTTAGTGAAGCATGGGAGAGGTTCAAGGGCTATTGGTCTCAATGCCCACATCATGGCTTCACCAAGGAGAGTTCGCTTAGTACCTTCTACAGAGGTGCTCTACCAGAGTTCAGGAGCAGATTGGACACAGCCAGCAATGGGTTCTTCTTGGGCAGAACTGAGCAGGATGCTGAGGAGCTGGTGGAGAACATGGCCAAGAGTGACTCAGTCTACAGTGAGGAGCATGATAGGGTCAACAGAGGCAGTGATGAATATGATCAACACACAAGGAAGGCGCTGAAATCTCTCCGAGAGAAGTTGGACAAGATTATTGCAGAGAAGGCTAAGCAGGAGCAGATTAACTCCATTGGGAACAAGCAGCCTGCTATGACTACTCAAGTTAATGGTGTAGAAGGTCAAGAGGAGCTGTGCTTCATCAATGCTAATGGCACATGGTATAGGAAAGAGCCCAACTTCCAATACCAAAACAACTACCAGCAAAGACCCTACTACAACAATCAACAAGGAGGTTACCAAGCCAACCAGCATCCTCAGCCCCAAGGAAGCTCCTCTCAAGCTCAGTTTCCAAGTTCAAATATGGAGTCCATGTTCAAGCAAATCATAGAAACTCAAGAAAGAAATGCTAAGAACATTGGTGATGAGTTCAAGAACATCCATGCCAAGATTGATGGAACCTATTCTAACCTCAACAACAAGTACATGCAACTTGCCTCTCATCTCAAAGCTTTGGAGAGCCAGGTTGCTTCTATGTCTTCATCCTCCAAGAGCCCCATGGGATCTCTACCAGGAAAACCAGAGAAAAATCCCAAGGAATCTTGCAATGTCATCCTCTCTACTACTTCTTCAAAGATTGGGATGTGTACTCATGAGATAGAGAAGGATGAGATTGAAATGTTTGGAACTGAGTTTGGGGATGTTGAGAGATTTGTTGTGGCCACAGCTGAAGCACATATTCTGAGGGATGCTGCCAAGAATGCTGAGGTAAAGAGTCTGCAGCAAGCTGAGCCTAGAGCTGAGACACCAACTGTGAAAAAAGCAGACAACAAGCTGAACGAAGTGGAGCAGGAAGACACTGAGTATGAGCTATCACCATATGATAAGCTCCCCTTTCCCCAAAGAGTCCTCACCAAAGCTCAAAAGAAGGTGATCTCAAAGTTCGGGAAAGATCTTAGTGATGTTGGAGTCAAGCTTCCAGAGATATCAGGTATGCGTGAAGCTCATGTCCAGATGATGCTCATTAAGGACATTCTCGACCACCAGGCTGAAGTGGCTGAGCTTTTGGACATCTCCATTCTGAAGATTGATCCACCAACCCCTCCAAAGTCCCTCCCTAAGCTTGAGTCTCAAGGGAAGTTCACCTTGTCTTGCTCTCTTGGTAAACTAACTATGGATGATGCTCTTGTTGATAGTGGTGCTAGTGTGAATGTTATCTCCTTGGATATGGTGAAGAGTCTTGGGATTGAAAGCATGGAACCAAATACTCCTTCTCTCACCTTTGGGGATTCTTCTTCTACAACCCCACTTGGCATAATCAAGGACTTCTCTTTGAAGATTGGATCCTGCACCATACCCATTGACCTCACTGTTTTGAAGATGGTATCTGAAGAGAGAGTCCCTTTGATCCTTGGCACTCCTTTCCTCACAATGGTTGGAGCTTGCATTGACTTTCCCAACCAAGAAGGTCACCCTAATGCATGTCAACAAAGCTGTCTCCTATCCTCTCCAACCTCCATTGGAATCAGACTATTGTGGGACAATCACTTGTGATGCCCAAGCTGTTGAGAAGCCCCAAGATGAAGTGGTTGTTTGTAAGAAAGAAGGTCTTGATGGAGAATCTTCAAAAGAGTTGTGTGATGAGCACTTGGAAAGTGCTAAAACAGAAGGGATGAGTGGAGTCTCAAAGGCCACTCATGGCAAGAAGAAGATGGTGAAAGAGCCTCATCCTCCACCTCTTGATTTGCTCCCACACACCCTCACTCTCCATCCCAAGAAGCTCAAAGATGGTGTCCTTGAGTACAAGATCAAGCACAAGGGAAAATCCACACCATTCTCAAGTGCTAGAGCCATCATCACTCCTCAGCTCCAAGATGACCCAATCAAGCTTCAAGAGCTTCTCTCTCAGGTCCTCACCATCACACTTGAAGGTGGGAAGGATCCTCCTTCTCACTAGTTCAAGAGACAAGGTAGTCAAGCTAAGTGACTCAAAACAAGCTCACTTGGGAGGAAGTGCCATGGTTATCCTTGTACATAGCTTTGAAATTTCGATTTTCCTTTAAGTTTTTTTTTTTAAATAAAAGTGGTCAAGGTTTTCAGGTTGAGCCAAGCACTAGAGGAGAGAAGAATGGTGGTGAACCACTTGAGCCCCATGATTGCCATGTAGCAGCCTCCTCTAGTTGCTATGAACCAAGCCAGCTCCTAGCCCCGACACCAAACACCACGCCTAAACCTCCTCATGTGGTATCACTCCAACCCTTCTTGTATATACATTTGCTTTTATCTTGTTGGGGTATCTCCTTCTCTCTTACTCACACAGAGACTGTGTGATTTAAGTGTGGGGGAGATACCGGATATTTGATCATGTTTGCTTTGTGATTTTGAGTCTCATGCATTGCATTGTACATTCATATTTGCATAGAAAATCCAAAAAAATTTAAATTTTTGAATCATGTAGATTGCATCACTTGCATCCTTAAGATTGAGTCTAGAGCATATAGGTTGCATTCATTTGCATGCGGAGCATTGCCTTGTAAAGAACACTTGTTTGCACTGAATTTGGCACCCTAGTTTAAACATATCAAGTAGCTTAAGCATCTTTTGAAAGGCTTGCATGCTTTGAGCCTTGAAAACTCTTCTTGAAACTTGCTTGCTTGCTTGATATTGGCATTGTTTTAAGACCAGCTCCATCCTGAACTTGGACTTGAATGAACTTAATCTCTCTTGCATATGGGCATTTGCATACTTAGTCATGGATCTCATACACATTTGGGTTATCTTTTCCCGTTGTACCACTCTTTGTTAACCCAAATGGCACTTACATACCTTTGAACCCTATCCATTCCTTGAAGCCTACATTGATTTGCATGAGTGAGGCCTATGTGAACCGAAATTCACACCGTCGATTTTAATGAATAAGTATGGAGGAAAACCGAGTTAACCCGATCTTCCTTGAGGTCCGAATTCTCTGCGTAATCACTTTAGAATTGATAAAAGACAAGTAGCAAGATAAAATATGAATGGTCGCTCAGAGGCGTTTTATTAAAAGTAAGAGTACAAGATTTCTCCGAGAGGAGTAGAAATATGCTAACTTATCAAAACAACAGAACAAGAGGCGGTCAAGACGTCTAAGCCTTACCGTACTAGTCTAACCACCTAAGTCCTAAGTTCTCTAAGCTAGCAGGAGTTCTCTAAGTCTAAAATCTCGGATCCTCTTCTCTTCTGCCCCAGCTCTCTTATATAGCCACTTTAGGTCGGTGGCCCGTTTAACCTTTCGCCTTTGGGCCTGAGTTTATCTCTTTTGGAAATATTCCATTTTATGTCGATCTTCGTTGCTATCCTCGAACATTGACATTTATCTGCGGAAACTTAACATTTATCCTATTGTGATAAGTTAGGATAAACCGTCATAGCTCTTACTGGGCTTGGGTCTCCAAAATCGTAAGTGAGCCCGTGGACAAGTTTCGAGCCCTCGGACGTTCATACGATTTTCTCGGAAGATTATCGATATTCGAGTTGATCATCCTTGTTTTACACGATAGACTTTGCGGAAGAACTAACCTTCCTAGCTCTAGTTGTAACACTTCGAGGATAACTCCAATCGAGTTGAACCGAAGAACGTTAGGTCCGTAACTAAGGTGATATGACTTCACGGAAGCCACGAGGTGCGATCTAAATTGGACGGGCTAGGAACAGACTGGATGTACGGGCGCCTGGGATCAGCACGGGCGAGCTGGTGCCTGGCGCCCGGGGCCAGCACGGGCGAGCTTGCGCCCGGCACCAGGGGCCAGCACGGGCGTGCTGGCGCCCGGCGTCTGGACGAGCTGGCGCCCGGCGCCCGGGGCCAGCGTGGGCGAGCTGGCGCCCGGCACCAGCACGGGCGAGCCGGCGCCCGGCGCCCGGGACCTTGGTCATGCCTGTTCTTTTCCGATCTAACCTTTGTTGATCTTTTTGCGGAAAGTTCGCAGACAGGAAATGATCTTAGCCGTTGATTTCGAGATAACCGTTTTCGACCCCAACAGTTAGCCCCCCAGCCCGTAAGACCCGGAGACGATTTTGCGGGCGAATGACTTGTGTTTGAAAATCGAAATTTTTGGCTAAGAGTATTTTATTGCGAAAATTCCCATATTCTTATAAGTAGTAGCTCATTACTCCTCATTCTTCACACACTCCTCCTTTTCTCAACTTCTTTCTCTTTTGCTTTCTCAAAGAAGATGTCTTCCTCTCCAGTCGAAAAGAAAGATTCCGACGTCGAGATGGGTGAGGCCAGTCAGGCATCGCCGGTTTCAGCTGTTCACGAAGCCACTCCGTCCCTCATTGCTGGTTTTGACTCTTTCAAGGAAAGATTGTCGCGGCGCAGCGCTGCGAAAGGCTCGAACCAAGTGAGAACCGAAGCGCCTAGCGCTCCTTCTCCGCCGGTGCCGTCGTTCCCGAGCAGATTCCCGACGTTCAGGATCGTCCTTCAGGCTCCTCCACTGCTCCGATCGTAATTTCTGGTCGGGATGATGTGGTCGAGTCCACACCTCCAGCTTCGAAGATCGTTTTGGGACTCCAAGCACCCAGTTCTGCACCATTGCCCAAGGGGCGTTCGAGGGCCGGTGCCGCGACCGAGGCAACGAAGAGAAAGAGGTGCGCTAAGAGCGAAGCGGGCGAGCCTTCGGGATTGTTGTCGCAACATCGTTCCAAGGTTTCGATTTTGATTTATCCGTAATTCTTCTTTTCTTTTCTTTTTGCAATGATCCTTACACTTTCTTTTGCGGACAGTTTGTGTCGCTGATCGATGGGATGCTTGGCGAATGCGGATCGGAGGTCGCACGTTTGACGAAAGAGTTGGAGTCATCGCAGGAAGCGTTGAAGCATGCCGAGGCTGCATTGCAGACCGTCGAAAACACCCATGCTGCCCAGACGTCTCAGCTCGAAGTTTGAATTGGCGACCTCGAACGCGACCTTGGGAAGACCGCGAGTTTGCTGCTCAAAGTGAAGAAGGAGAAGAAACACAAATCCTCGGAAGTCCGTCGTCTCCAACAGACGATCCAGAACTATGAAGAGACGAGTGCTCGCAAGTCGGCAGAGACTGTTGATCCCCGTGGTGACTTCTTTGCTCGTTTGACAAGGATGGCCGGTTTGTTCGACTCTCTGATAGCTGTCCGTAATAGGGACTTGGCTTTGGCGGGAATCGAAGGGAGCTTGGGCGATTTTCAGCTGTTTAGGGGCAACGAGGCCCTAACTCTGGATTCCGAGGAAGCCAGGTTGTTATCTTGCAAAGGAGGATTGTCGGCTTCCGAAGGGAACTTCGACTCGATTCTAGCTGGTCTGAAGTCCGAGTGCACCCTTGTACCGGATTCAGAGGGCTCGGAGGATCAGGTCCATGGAGCCGAGGATCGAGAGGCTGGCGCGGATAAGGCTGGCAGTGGAGGTGCGACCGAGGGAGTTCGAGGATGAAGGTGATGCTCCGATGAGCGTCTAGGTTTACCAATCCCTTTGAGGGATTTTTATTTTGTTTGTGTTTCGGCTGCTATGAGGCCATGATGTATTTTTTTCGGGACTGGCCGTTGGTGGCTTTGAATCCCTGCCCTTTTTAGGGCGTTTGTTGAACTCGCGGCTCAATCTATAATATTTTGGGTTTTTATGGCTTTTTAAATGAACTTCTGTGTATCGAAGTTAGAGGGACAGGGTGTGAGTTGTTGTCTCATTCCTGCCTCTCAGACGATCACCGTATCCATCGATCGTACAAAGCGAGATTTTTCGCGGCTTACTGTTTTGCGCGAAGGTTCGTGAAACGAATAGACTTAAGTGAAGAGACAAGTTTTGGGATCTCGTATCGGGTACTGATACTATGCCTATGAGATGTCAAGATCCAGCATGGCTGGGTTTAGGGCAAGACCTAGGTTTACTCTCGGACTGAGGCTTTGCGATGACAAGTCGGCTTTCGTTTTGCCTGTTTGCGATTTTAACCTGACTCGTACCGTTTTAAAATCCGCGAATTGTTATCGGCTTATATGATTTGTTTAGGTGCGAATCGAGCTACTTCCGTTAGGAAGAGCTAACCAAAATTTTGGACTTCTTGTATAGCGCGCTATGTTATCCTTGTCGGATGTAAGAGAGCCTACCTTAGAGGGTGGCTTATTGTCTGTTTAGGACGTTAGAGTTTGTTTGTTGTGATCAGCAACAACGAAATGATACCGTTTTGAGGTGCGTTTGTATGTTTTTGAGTTCTAGAGACGAAGATTTTGTCTGGAATGTTTTGCGGAAAAGAATGTCCTTCAGGCGTTAGCGACGTCTCGCAGTGCTGAAGGTCAATTTTTCCTTGTGCCGCATTTCGTGGTTGAAACGCTTGCGGGCTTGGGGATGTTTTGCGAATGTTCGCAGCCAGAAAACTGTTGTTTCCGTTTGGACGCGGGACCAAGGAATCGCGTAAATTTGACCCAGGGACAAACGTCTACATTCACTTTGCTTCGTGAAGTGTTGGCCTTCTGGGGTTTATTTTTTGGATGTGATAATCGCTTAGTGGATACTAGATCCGTTGTCGTTGCCGTTTAGTAGTTGGCGAAATGTGTTGTCTATAAAGAGTTTCGAAAGTTTCAGGATTTTCGAAATTTGTGGGAGTATACGAGTATACGCACCCCACTCCCCTCCTTTTAATCGGGGGAGATAGCTGAACCCGCCGGTTAGCGAGTTGCCTACGTACCTTTTTCGGGGATCAAGCCATCTCGTAGTTCTTCGTATCACGTCATTGTTAGTGATAGTATTTTTTAAGATGCATCGCGTTCCAAGTTCTTGGGATTTTTACGTCTTGCATGTTCGCGATTTGGTACGAACCTGGTCGGACCACTTTCATGACTGTGTATGGTCCTTCCCAGTTTGCTCCCAGTTTTCCTGCGTTTCGTTCGGCAGTGTTTTGGAAGAGTTTGCGTAAGACTAAATCGCCTTCTCTGAACCTGCAATGGCGTACGTTTGAGTTGTAGTACCTTGCGGCAGCGTGCTGGTAATTTTGGATTCGAATGAGCGCCTGGTCGCGGCGTTCATTGATAAGATCGAGATTGTCCAGCATCATAGCGTCGTTTAAATCTTCTCGTTCGGGGAGGAATCTTCTCCGTACTCCGGGGAATTCTACTTCCGCGGAGATCATGCATTCCGTTCCGTAAACGAGGGCGAATGGGGTTTCACCTGTAGCCCGTCTCAGGGTTGTACGATGCGATCAAAGAACTCCTTCGAGCTCCTCTGCCCATCGCCCCTTTTTAACGTCTAGGAGTTTTTTAGTCCGTCAAGGACGGTCTTGTTGATGGTTTCTGCCTGGCCGTTGCACTGCGGATATCTGGGAGTTGACTTAGTAAGTCGTATTTTCCACTTCTCGCAGATTGCCTCGAATCGGGTAGAGATGAACTGAGACCCATTGTTTGTTACGATTTCGTAAGGGACCCCGTTTTTGGTGATTACGTTTTTTCATACGAAGTTCTCGACTTGTACCTATTTGATACTTGCGTAGGAATCTGCCTCCACCCATTTTAAGAAGAAATCCGTGAGGACCAGGAGAAAACGTTTATGCTTCGAGTTATGCAGTGGTCCGACGATGTCCATGGACCATCGCATAAAGGGATACGGGGATGAGATGGACGAGAGGACTTCCGCTGGCTGATGGATCGTCGGTGCGTGCCTTTGGCATTTTTCGCACTTTCGAGCGAATTTCTCGCAGTCTTTGATCATAGTTGGCCAGTAATAACCGTGGCGTTTTATTTTGACTGCGAGAGATCTTCCGCCGGAATGGTTTCCGCATGACCCGGAATGGACCTCCTCCATTACTCTTCTCGCTTTTTCGCCTTCGGCGCAGGTCATGAGTGGGCCGGAGAATCTCCATTTGTAGATTTCTCCTTCTACCGTTACGTACCGTGGGGCCTGGGTCTTTATTTTTCGGGCTGCCCACTTTTCGGTGGGAAGTGTTCCGTTGATTATGTATGCTCGGATCGGTTCCAGCCAAGGGCTGTCGCAGCCGTATTCCGACTGATCCACGTTTTCTTCCGGTGGGTCGTTTATTTCCTCCGCGTTTTCGATTTGTGGTCGAATAAGGTTAGCGATCACCGGTGGTCCGATGCTTGGATGTTCAATGAATTCGACGGGAATTACCCGACTTAGCCCAGGATCCGAACTCGACGCGAGTGCGGCCAGGCATCCGCCTGAGTGTTTTCTGAGCGAGGAATCCTTGTGAGGGCAAAGTGGTCGAAGTTTCGAAAGAGATCTTGGATGAGTTTAAGATATGCGTCCATTCTTTCGTCCCTTGCTTCGTATTCCCCGCTGTACTGATTTGCGACTAACTGAGAGTCACAGTAAGCGTGAATATTACAGATTTTCAGCCCTTGGGCTAGTCCTAAGCCTGCAACGAGTGCCTCATATTCGGCCTCGTTGTTTGACGCATGGAACTCCACTCGAAACGACTGTTCCAAGATTTCGCCAGTCGGAGACGTGAGCCGGATTCCGATCCCAGACCCTTGCTTGGACGATGATCCGTCGACATGAAGGATCCAAGTTGAGTTTGGTTCCGCGTTTGTCATATCTTCCATGGGCAGTTCCACCAAGAAGTCTGCAATTACTTGAGACTTTGTGCAGGTTCTTGGGCGGTATTCTACGTCGTACTCACTTAGTTCGATTGCCCATTTTGCGAGTCTTCCTGACTGACTCGGACTGTGCAAAATCGTTCGTAAGGGGAAGGTGGTGAGGATCACAATGGTATGCGACTGAAAATACGGCCGGAGTTTTCTTGCTGATGTTACGACTGCAAATGCTAGTTTTTCCATCAGGGGGTACCGGGTCTCGGCGTCCAGCAATGTTTTGCTTATGTAGAAGATCGGTTTCTGCTCACCGCGTTCTTCTCTTATCAAAACGCTGCTTACCGCTGTCGTGGATACTGCGATATACAGGAACAAGGGCTCTCCCTCCACTGGTTTTGCGAGGATGGGAGGAGTGGCCAGGTAATGCTTTACCTGTTGGAAAGCTTTTTCGCACTCCTCTGTCCACTCGAATTTCTTGTTTCCTTTTAATGTGTCGTAGAAAGGAAGGCATTTGTCCGTTGAGCGCGTGATAAAACGATTTAAGGCGGCGACTCTTTCTGTCAGCCTTTGGACTTCCCTTTTGGTTTTGGGCGAGACCATTTCTATTAACGCGTTTATCTGTTTGGGGTTAGCCTCGATTCCGCGACATGTGACTAGGTAGCCGAGAATTCTCCCGACGCCACGGCGAATCTATATTTAGCCGGGTTTAATTTCATGTTGTGCAAATTCAACCTTGCGAAACACTCTTCCAAATGGGAAACGTGTTCGTGTTCGTCAACGGACTTTACGAGCATGTCATCGATGTATACTTCCATAGTTTTTCCGAGCTGCTCGGAAAACATTCGGTTGACGAGTCGCTGGTAAGTAGCGCCTGCGTTCTTGAGGCCGAAGGGCATTACTTTGTAGCAATACGTCCCGCGGTCAGTGATGAATGCGGTCTTCTCGCGATCGTGTGGGTTCATCATAATCTGATTGTACTCGGAGAAGGCGTCCATAAATGATAAAAGTTTGTTTCCTGCTGTTGCTTCGACAAGTCGGTCGATATGCGGGAGTGGAAAGCAATCTTTTGGGCAAGCCTTGTTGAGATCGGTGAAGTCAACGCAGACTCGCCATTTGCCGTTTTTCTTCTTGACCACAACTGGGTTAGCGAGCCAGTCTGGGTACCTGACTTCCGTTATTGACCCTACTTTAAGGAGTTTTTCAACTTTCTCGTTTACCGAAGTCGCACGCTCTGGTCCTAGTTTCCGCCTTTTTTGCTTGACGGGTTTGTAGGTTGGGTCAATGTTGAGCTCGTGGCAGGTTATGCCGATGTCGATTCCTGGCATATCCTCCGCGGCCCAAGCGAATGTGCTAAGGTTCTTTTTGAGACAGGCTATGAGCTGCGTTCTCAAAGGTTCATGGAGGTTGGCTCCGATCTCGACGCATCGTTCCGGGAACGATTCGTCTATGCAGACCGAGATCACTGGTTCGCAAGTTGGTTCGCGCTTCCCGTATAGGGCTTCGATCCTCTGAGATTGCCAGAAGACGTTCGAGTCTTGTTATGGGGCATTCCCATCGGGAGTAGTCTTTACCTTCTTGTTTTGGGAGGCTTCAATTGCTGAGTTTTTTCTTTTCAGCTCGGCGGCGAAACATACTTGCGCCATCCTGCGATTTCCTTGTATAGTTTCGATTCCGCGAGGGGTTGGAAACTTTAGACACAGATGGAAAGTCGAGGGGATCGCTCGCATGGAATTCAGCCACGGAGTACCGATGATCGCGTTATACGATGTTGGAAGGTCGACGACTAAGAATTCCGTGATTTTGGCGATACTCCCGGCTTTAACCAAGAGGCTGATCGAGCCGAGAGTCATAGTAGCATCTCCCGAGCGAGAGTCCGAATATTGGATTAGGTTCTTCTGTGACGGAACACAGGTCGACCTCCATTCTCTCGAGGGTACATTTGTAGATAATGTTGGCCGAGCATCCGGTGTCGACTAACACTCTTGCTATGTCGATGTCCTGGATTGTTAGTTCGATTACAAGGAGATCGTTGTAGGGTTTGGCCTGGTCGGCCGTTGCCTGATCCTTGAAAGAAACAACATCGCTGGCTACTGGAGCGGACATCCTATATCTTTTATTGCTTAGTGACTTTCGAGTTAGAGAATTCGTCCCCCCCCCCTCCTTCTAGCGCCAAACTGTGGGAACCGAAATTCACACCGTCGATTTTAATGAATAAGTATGGAGGAAAACCGAGTTAACCCGATCTTCCTTGATGGTCCGAATTCTCTGCGTAATCACTTTAGAATTGATAAAAGACAAGTAGCAAGATAAAAGATGAATGGTCGCTCAGAGGCGTTTTATTAAAAGTAAGAGTACAAGATTTCTCCGAGAGGAGTAGAAATATGCTAACTTATCGAAACAACAGAACAAGAGGCGGTCAAGACGTCTAAGCCTTGCTGTACTAGTCTAACCACCTAAGTCCTAAGTTCTCTAAGCTAGCAGGAGTTCTCTAAGTCTAAAATCTCGGATCCTCTTCTCTTCTGCCCCAGCTCTCCTTATATAGTCACTTTAGGTCGGTGGCCCGTTTAACCTTTCGCCTTTGGGCCTGAGTTTATCTCTTTTGGAAATATTCCATTTTCCGTCGTTCTTCGTTTCTATCCTCGAACATTGACATTTATCTGCGGACACTTAACATTTATCCTACCGTGATAAGTTAGGATAAACCGTCATAGCTCTTACTGGGCTTGGGTCTCCAAAATCGTAAGTGATCCCGTGGACAAGTTTCGAGCCCTCGGACGTTCATACGATTTTCTCGGAAGATTATCTTTTCCGCAAAATAAATCATATATCCTAAAGGATCGATGTTCGAGTTGATCGTCCTTGTTTTACACGATAGACTTTGCGGAAGAACTAACCTTCCTAGCTCTAGTTGTAACACTTCGAGGATAACTCCAATCGAGGTTAACCGAGGAATGTTAGGTCCTTAATTAAGGTGATATGACTTCACGGAAGCCACGAGGTGCGATCTAAATTGAACGGGCTAGGAACAGACTGGATGTACGGGCGCCTGGGATCAGCACGGGCGAGCTGGCGCCCGGGGCCAGCACGGGCGAGCTGGCGCCCGGCGCCCAGGGCCAGCACGGGCGAGCTGGCGCCCGGCGCCCAGGGCCAGCACGAGCGTGGAGGCACCCGGCGCACGGCGCCCGGGGCCAGCACGGGCGAGCTGGTGCCCGGCGCCAGCACGGGCGAGCCGGCGCCCGGCGCCCGGTGCCAGCACGGGCGAGCCGGCGCCCGGCGCCCAGGACCTTGGTCATGCCTGTTCTTTTCCGATCTAACCTTTGTTGATCTTTTTGCGGAAAGTTTGCAGACAGAAAAGTATCTTAGCCGTTGATTTCGAGATAACCGTTTTCGACCCCAAGAAGGCCTCTTTTGATAGCTTGTCATGTTCAAAATCTTGAGAGTATTGGGAGCGACATGGATTTGTTCTTATCTCTTGCTAGCATAGGGTCATCATTTGAGCTAGCTTCTAGGATGGTGAGTGGGGTCTTTGTTACTTAATGGTTTATATCTTGGGTTTGGAATGTGACAATGTTGAGATTGATGAACAAAGAAAGTAGTGAGAAAGAAAAGCCATAGGGACCTAGAATAGAAAGACAAGAAGCTCTTGATTGATGTTTTGACCTTCCCCCTCGTGTATATATATATATATATAAAAAAAAAAAATGAAAAAAAGAAAGATTCAATAAACTAGTGGGGAAGGAGAAACTAAAAGAGTTAGAGCTTAGAAAAGTGAATAGAGGTCCTTAGAGGTTGAATCATGAGAAAGAAAATCTTCATTGGGTGAGAGATGTGAGTATGTTTTTCATCTTGGGTTATGGGATGAATTAAAGGGATGTAGACCTTGTAATCACTTAGGAATTGGGTAGAATGATGAGGATGGATCCATGTATGCATGAATTGCTCCTAGTCTTAGATAAATTTTGCATAATGTTCAAGCTCCTTGATTTTTGAGTGATTTCCACCTTGAAATGATGCATTGAAACCTCATTTTCATCCATATTAGGCATCTTTAGGCTCATTATTGCATTCATAAGTCCTTATTAGGTGTTGGAGTGTACTTGGGAGTTATTGGAGGTGTTTTGGAGTATTGTGATCAAAAAGGGGGTGAAAGATGAACATGGACGGAGGCCTTAGAGATATATTCTGATGCTAAGATTTGGTGGAGACACAAATTTTGAGTTAGCTTTCCAATGGAAGTGGTTTCAAGTCATTTGGAGCTATATTGGAGAAGTTGTGATCTATTCATTGGAAGCATGTCAAGACACCCGACCTGGACTGCTCGGGTGAGAGTACCCGCGCGGGACACACCAGGGACAGGCAAGAACGGACCATGATGCGCGGCCAGACTGCTCGGGACACATGACCCGCGCGGGACGGCAGCCAGGACATGGGCCGGTGCACGGCCTAGCATGCGCGGAGCAAGATACCCGCGCGGCTTGAAGGGAACGGACACAGTTCATGCGCGGCCTGGAGTGCGCGGGACAGGACAGGCTTGGACAAGCCCGGACAGGAACAGAAATGCGCGGGTCGGGACGCTCGGGACAGTGCACCCACGCGGCTGGCCGGTTTGGACAGGAACTTTTCTGCTCGGGTCAGGATGCTCGGGTTGGATCCGGGACTTTGCCCTGAGCGTTTTTGTCATGTCTGGCCGAGATTTAATGACCCCAGGGCCATTTTAGTCATTTCTTTTTATGTTTTTAAGGGCTTTCAACCCTCATATAAATACTTATGTAATCTCTTTTGGAGATCTAACTTCTTTTCTCTCAAAAACATAATAAGATCTTGAAGAAAATTTGGATCTTTGATCCTTTTCATCTCATTTCTTTTGTGTTTAATAGATTATCTTCTTCTCTAATCATGTTTAGCCTTGAATCATCATTGATTTTGAGGTTTTCCATGGCTATTAGTGAGTAGATCTATCGAGGGTTCATGGGCTTGGGAGGCTAAGAGTGATTAAGTGTAGATCCAATGTGCTTAGTGTTAGATCTATCCTTTCCTTGCATTGATTTGGTGTTCTTAATGCTATATTTGAGTTGGCCTCTCAAACATAGAGCCATAGGCATTTCATGCCCGGAAGGTGTTCTATGAAATGCCTGAACCAACTCATCTATGCTTTTAGCTTGCTTTGCCTAAGGGATTAGTTGTCAAAGAGGCTAGGATTGCTATTAGACTCATTCTCCTTGTTTGCTTTGATCATTACAGCCAAAGGGATTTGGTGTACTTGGGTGATCATTGCAAAAGAGCATTCATCTAGGGATAGAGCTTGCTTAGTTTTGTTGTCTAGGCATAAGGAATTAGATTGATTGAAATGTCGGCATCTTGGATTGAACCTTGATCACCCAAAGTCAATTCCCTTGTCCCATGAACCCCCTTGCCTCATTGAGAAAGAAAGTTCACTCTTTTATTGCATTTTTAATATTGTCTTAGTTCATAATCATCTTCTTATCATGCTTGCACTTAGATTAAGCATATGCTTGCATTCCCTTTGCATTAGAATCACTTAGAATTTGATTGACATCTTGTATTCTACAACATTTGATTAGGACCCTAGAAAAGTCTTATCATCACCATTCAAGGAAAGCATCAGGGTCATTTTAACCATCAAAACTTGGGCTTTTCAATTTCAATCCTCCTAATTCATTGTCATTTCTTTCATTTCTAGCAAAAGGATTAATATCACCTCGGTTTTGGTTTCTATGACCTCTCCTAGGTCGGTTGAAAGACTCATCATCATCATTGGTCTCTTCCTCAAGGATGTCATGATCGGATCGGTTTTGCCTCCTAGGATTGGCTCTCCTTGCTCCAGTTCTAGATCTGGTGGGTTGACTTCCTTGGATCTCATCAAGCCGTTGATGAATCTGATCAAGACCTGTAGTCATAAGGTTAGTCATAGTATCATTCAAAGCTCTCATTTGGAGATTAGAAAATCCAGCCATGGAATTGCTGGGACGATTCCTTTCCTCCTCACTGCTCATGGATTCTTTTCCTCCTCACTGCTCATGGTTTCCTGAAAATCTTAAACACCCAACGTTAGAGTAAAATACCTCACACTCTCAAGTGTTTGTTCCTCACCCACACACGTGTTTCTCACAAGGGTTTTAAAGTGATTCACTCAAAGGATTCTTTGTTTTCAAGGTTCTAAGAAAGACAAGTCAAAGGAGACTCAATGGGTTAGATCCAAGCGTAAAAAAGGGTTTTGTGAGAAAAGGTAGATAAGAGATTTTAAAAGGGGAACCCGCCTTAACCAACTCAAAGGCCGATTTCTCTTCGGCCAGCAGGCTTACTCTTCCACCACCACACCACAATCTTTTCTATATTTTTTTATACTTTTTCTTTCTTTTGATTCCTTCCTTTTTTTATACTTTTTCTGAATGGTGGGTAATGAGTGGCCCGGGTTCAAGATAGAGAGTAGAAGAAATTTTCAGATGAAGAAGATGGTAGATGAGAAGATGGAATGATAGAGATGATACTGGTTGAGTGGCTCTGATACCACTTTGATAGACCCTTATATCGGAACACTCAGCCGGTACGGTTTGGATATGATCTCCGAGTGGAGAAATGATGGATCGATGGATCTCACGAAGGATGCGGAAAGGCCTTTGATATTTCCGTGTCTAAACAATGCCTGATATGACACAGGTCCGTTGAAAGACGGTTCTGGATAAGACTGCCAGATATGACGCACCGGTCCAATCTGGTCGAGAAGAGTTCGCTCGGATGCTAACCACACCAAGTGAACAATGAACAAGTTCTTGAACGAAGAACAGAGAGAAAAAAGTCTCAAATTTTATTAAGGAAAATCGAATCCCTTATTCAGAAATGAGATTACATACTTATAGAGTTTTGTGGTCAAAGAAATAAATGGAAATGATAAAAATAATACATAGAAAATCATAAGTTGGACCAGATCTAGTCAAATGCACGGATTCAAGAGGTTGACTGCTTGACTGGTCAAACGAACTCTTCGGCTACTCCTATCCAGGTTTGATGAACCCAGTGGTACGTCCCGTGGTAAGGAGCAGCACACGGACCGGGCAGTCTTCATGAACGGATGGAAGATCTTCATGAACGGAACTGTTCCAAATGTGGCATAGATCTTCAGAAAGCTTAAGTATCCTTGCCTTAGAGAAATCCAGATGATCAAACTCGACAATC
This sequence comes from Brassica juncea, assembly GCA_018703725.1. Taxonomy (NCBI): domain Eukaryota; kingdom Viridiplantae; phylum Streptophyta; class Magnoliopsida; order Brassicales; family Brassicaceae; genus Brassica; species Brassica juncea. The sequence continues at coordinate 34,393,317 of CM031935.1, read as the reverse complement.
GGATCAAACTGATCAGAAAGTTCATCAGTACGTTCGGCAGTACAGTCGGAAGTGCATGCGGTATGGCCCAGTCGGGTCAGAAACGAGAAGGTACGGTCTGATTCGGAATCGGTACGTTCAGACTGGTTTCTGGCTCGATCATTCTTCTTAACTTGACGAGTTGGATGGGGAAGCCGGGCTTCATTACGGTCAGATCGGTTGTCTGGACGTGGATCCAGACGAAGTTCCTTCACGGACGTACGCGGGTCGATCCGGTACACGGCTCGATCAGTACGTTTGGTACGGTCAGAATCGCAAACCTTGGTTGGTTTGAACAGGAAGTTCTGATTGTCATGCTGGTCGTGTCCCACGGACTGCTCTACGATCTGAGGTGCATAAAAGCGGAATTCCGACGGTACTATTAACAAATTCAAAGCGTGAATAGTAGCCAAGGGATACGTACAACAACAAGGGATTGATTTTGATGAAGTGTTTGCTCCAGTCGCTCGTCTTGAGACTATACGTTTGTTGATCAACTTGGCGGGTACTAATGGATGGGAGATCCATCATCTTGATGTTAAAACTGCTTTCTTGCATGGAGAACTAAAGGAAGTCGTATATGTATCACAACCAGAGGGTTTCGAGGTCAAAGGATACGGACACAAGGTGTATAAGCTTAACAAAGTGCTATATCATCTCAGACAAGCCCCGAGAGCTTGTAACAACAAACACAATCAAATACTCATGGATCTCGAGTTTATCAAGTGTACAAAGAAGCCATCATTTTATCGAAAGACAGTAAGAGGCGAATTACTAGTGGTGGCGGTTTATGTCGACGACTTGTTCGTGACAGGAACAGACAAGAAGCTTATTAGTGAGTTCAAGAGAAACATGGTGAGTAAATTTGATATGAGCGACTTAGGGAAGTTGACATACTACCTCGGGATAGAGGTTTATGAAGACACTCACGGGATCACATTGAGTCAGAGAAGGTATGCAATGAAAACTCTTGAAGATGCAGGGATGTCCAACTGTAATCCAGTTCAAACGCCTATTGAATTTGGTTTGAGTCTGTCGAAGTCATTGGAAGAGAAAGAAATCGATGCTACAAACTTTAGAAGAAACATTGGCTGCTTGAGGTACCGGTTACACACGAGACCTGCTCTATCCTTCTCGGTGGGAGTGTTAAGTCGCTTCATGCATAGCCCAAGAGAGTCACATGGAGTCGCCTTAAAGCAATGTCTAAGGTACTTGCAAGGCAGTGCAAGTTGCGGACTTACCTTCGAGAGATCATCGTGCAAGTTGCCAAGACTGGTGGGTTATAGCGACAGTAGTTATAACACAGACCCTGACGGTGGGAGGAGAACGACCGGACACATCTTTTACTTGGGAAAGAGTCCCATTACATGATGCTCACAAAAACAAGACACTGTCGCCTTGTCCAGTTGTGAAGCAGAGTTCATGCCAGGTACGGAAGCTGCTAGGCAAGCGATCTGGTTATGTGACGTGCTTAGTGAAAACACCGGACATCCAAGGGAAAAGGTCACCATCAGAATCGACAATCAATCAGCAATAGCCTTGACAAAGAATCCAGTCTTCCATGGAAGAAGCAAGCATATACATTCAAAATATCACTTCATACGTGAATGCGTTGAAAGGGAGCTAACAGAAGTGGAACATGTACCTGGAACAGAGCAGAAGGCATACATATTAACCAAGGCTTTGGGAAGGATTAAGTTTAGAGAAATGAGAGAGTTCATCGGAGTACAAGAGGTGACATCGAATGGCTTCAGGATTAGGAGGGAGAATGTTGGATAAGCTTGAAAGAGAAGCAACCTAATCCTAACATGTTATGTTTATCTATAAGGATTAGAAAAATATGAGTTGTGTTAATCCTAATGAGTTTAGGATAAATATAGAGCTATATAAAGAGATGCAAAGTGTATTGCATAATGAGTGAGTTATGAGTTTGAGAGCTTGAGGTTTTGAGATAGTTTCCTCAAGAGATTAATAAGAAAATAAGTTCTTATTGTGTGATAATATAATCGAGTTCGTGTTATTTGATTTGTGTTCTTGATATTCATATTCAATAGATAGGTCATGTGTAAGAAGCTGGATCATTTACTCTACTGAATTGGAAATGATAGATCTTTTAAAATACCTGATTGTGGTGACAAAAAAGCGGGATAAATACTTTCTCAGATCTCCATAGTTCGTGTTCCCAAAGAGAAGCCTTTGTGCTAATCGACTACACTTGAATATATGTAAACCTATTAACAATCAACACATTAGACTCACAACCATAAGAATGCCATTTCTCTAAAGCCTCTGCTACATTCTCGAAACAACAGACTTCAGTTCATTACATTCAAAACCTGTTCTCCATATGTGACCCTGCAATACAAAAATTCACATAATTATTTCAGACATTATCAAAATCAATAAAACAAAACAGAAAGAGGGAAACTTGTTTTGTTCTCTCACTTGTAAATCCTTTAAAGCAGTGATCTTTCTATCTGCATAGTTGAAGATTTAGACCATCGGCCTTTTTAAAAAAAAAAAAAAAAGAGTTAAGATCAAATATATAAGATGCTTGTTGATACAATACCTGTAGTGGTTACAGTACCAGCAAGTAAATATTCTGTTTTTTTTTTCATCCAAGGCAGAAGAAAATGCATGGAACAAAGATCATTATCATATTCACTTGGGCATTGTTTGTAACTTCCATGGCTCGGTTGGCGAAGTATAGAGTATTTCTTGATTGTTCAGCATGAGTGGAATCTGGACTCAAGTTACATATAATGACTGTTCTTTCATTTCCACCGAGTGATTGCTGTTGGACCCAAATATCACCATAATCTAGATGGGCCAAAAGCCCAAACCCGTCAAAATCGACCTCAGCCAAAAAGGGAATGTCTGTTACAATTTACGTCGATTCAAGGATGGGCCGGGACAGGAATTAGACAGAAAAATCCTAGCAAGGAAATGGTCCATAGACTGAGAACGGACGAGCTCGATTGACGCCTAGGAAGTTCCGGAGATCGAGCAAGCAGGCGAGGAGATCGCGGAATCAGATTATTATAAATAGAGCCCGAGTCAAAATAGAGGGACATGTGAAAAACCCTAAAGAGAGAACCTACTATACACATCGACCTCGTCAAGCTCGCCTAAGATCTTTCCTTATCTCGATCTCATTTGTAGTTCTCGATCTCAATCCTTTATTGTATTCAATCTTCATTAATCAATAAAAGTTCATTTTCGTCAACCGGAATCTGATTAAATCGTTGTGTTCTAAGGATATTGTTGCCCACATCCTTTTTCCCCCCTAGTTTTACATCTCAAACACTATAAAATACTTAGTGTAGATTTTAGAATCTAAATTTTAGCGCAATCTTTGGGGAGAAAACGGTAAAGTTCCTTGTTAAGAAACTGATCTAAGGTTCCTACGCACGACAATAGATCCCACCCATAACCAATTCGGAAACTCTCAACAAGGAGTCACTGATATCGATCCCATCGAATCCAGCCCAAGAAAAGAAGTCTCCCCATCAGGCTCGCAAACACGACCGGGGCCGATACATCCAAACACAACGAGTTCCCCTGATGGGAACAACGGGGACCTCAATCCCAGAGCGAACCGGATCTAGAGTTTGGACCATGACAGGAGACGGCCAGTCCACCGAAGATCCAACCGCTCGGGGACAACAAACAAGGTTGATCTCGCCTACCCCCTAGCCCAAACCAGGGAACAAGTAGTCGAACTCTGCAGCATGGTCTCTATGCTCATTGATAAATCTCGAGACCAAGAAATCGCTTATCGAACCATCGCAAATCGATTGGAGCAAGGCGAAAAGGAGCTCGCTGAGCATCAAACCAACGCTCGAGATCGAGCCGCAAGCCAGTCAGAACCGCTGAATCGCACACCGATCTCCCAAAACACCGGAACATTTGGTGCCTCGGAATTCCCAAGTGCGAGATCCGCGCGGTATGCAGGAGAGAGCTCGCAGCAAACATTCCAATCAAACCCAGCTTACCGAAGCCTAAACTACAACGGGCTAGATGAAGGGCGAGCCAAGACTCAAGAACCCCATAACACCCCAGTGGGAATTCTGAACGAATCCACCAGAGGTCCCGAGGCGTCGCAGGCTCGAACTTCCCAGACGGATCGTGGACTCCCCAAGGAACAATTCCCCTCCACCAATGGAGCTTATCGAGCTCGACAGGCCAAATTCATTGGCGAACCAAGACAGACCCAAGGATACACCCCTCAGGGTTTCAACACCAAGTTCCAGAGGGAGGAACCTGGAATGCCGAGTGAAACCGGGAATTTCCAGCATTGCATCGAAAGGAACAACTCCAAGCTCAGAAGAATACATGACATCATGCACATGGCAACAAGTTTGGCTCCCGACATCGACAGGGTCATAGAAGAAACTAGAAGGACCCCGTTCACCAACCGAATCGCTAGTGTGAGGCTGCACGACGTGGGAAAGAAGAAGTTCCCTGAATACTCCGGAAATACCGATCCTAAAGCCCACGTCCGGGCCTTCCGCCTCGCAATATCGAGAGCACACCTCAAAGACGATGAAAAGGAGGCTGGGTATTGTCGCTTCTTTGCCGAAAACCTTACCGGGTCCGCATTGAAATGGTTCGCCGGCCTCGAAGGAAATTCAGTCGATAATTTTATCCAGCTAGTATCAGCATTCCTAAAGCAATACTCTCTGTTCATAGGATGCCCGCTTCTAAGGAGGAGTCCTGCCAAGGAAGTGCCTCAAGCCCCGGAAGTTTCGGTCCCATGCCAGATGGATCATGAACTAGTGCCAGCTTCTTCCAACAAACTTTTGGAAGGACCACCGGGTTTCACTCCGCTGTTCCTAAAGCTTTCTAAGAAGGAACAAAAAATGGCGCTCCTTTACATTTCTCATGCTGATAAAACTGATAGGAGAGCAAGAATCCAGAGAGTTTGGGAAGGCATCGCTGTCAGTGCTGCAGAGTCTACTATGCGTTTAACCAAAATCACCAATGTTCTAGATAAGGGTAAAGCTCATCTGTTTGATTACCATGGTTTATCACAGAACTCTTCAAAGGTGAAACAGGCAGGAGTGGGTGCTTTTTCGGAATGTAGAGTTCCTGCTGATACGGTGGAGGATGAAGCTTAGTCTTTAGCTACGAATGGCGTGGTTTTCTCTGCACCCCATTGGCTCAGTCGGTTTTTCAGTTGGTCCCTTCCTCGGGAGGGGGTGTCATTGGCAATACGAGTTTAAAAAAGAACCAGAGAAGAAGAACTACCTCATCGAAGCGGAAGATGGAACCAGACAGGTTGGTGCACAAAGCGAATCACTACCTCCTCCGGTGGTTCAGTCGAGTACGAAAAGGAAATCTTCTCCCCCTCCATCATCCTCGGAACACAAAACGTTGAAAATCACAGCAACTCCAGTGGCTTCCATATTGAAGCCGCTGCCTCCCCAATGAGTGTTCTGAGTTGGAATTGTCAAGGTGCTGGCAGCACTAAGACAATTCAGAGGCTACGAGAAATGCTGATATCACTCAAATTATCCTAACGAGTGACTTTACTCTCTCAAATAAGAGGTTCAGTTGTAGTACTTAGGGATCGAATCCACAAGGAGCTAGGACACACACTAGATCTAATAGTTATATGATTAAGCTAGGCTAATAGGTTTAAAGCAGTATATAAATATAGCAAATCAGGTGAGCAAGGTAGTTGCTTGGTAAATTGAGAGTTGTTTGATGGAAGGATGTGTTGCTAGATCTAGGGTTTCTATTCAGGAAATCAGGATTATAATGATATAGGTTACTAAAGCACGACATTATAGAACTCAACTATTAGAATAACCGATCATCTCTCGATTTCTAGGTTATCTATTACTAGATCCAAGACCTTCAACTCTCGATGTCGAATCTTAGAAAGCGTCGATCGATTTTTCTAGAGGAGAATCGATCGATATGCCTTTCATCGCGTCGAACGATATCTCTATAGGAGAACCGATCGATACGCTTCTAGTAATTGTTTAGCGCGGGTTGATTATATGTTCACTAGGGTTTCTAGATCAACTCTCGTTCGTTTCTATCAATCCTAGCTCAAAGAAGACAAGTCAGATAAGAAGCCAAGTTTTCGCTTGTGCCTAATGATTCTAAGATCATGGTTCTAGTTCATGACTCTAGAACAAGCAATAAGAACAGTTTCAATGATGAATATTCCAACTTAGCAATTCTATATTTGGGACTAATCCCACATAACCAATTTGAACCCTAAACCTAACAGGTGGATCTATTCAAGCATGAAGTTTGTCATAGAAATCATAGATGAATAGATATAAAACTGCAATATATATAAAAACCAAAACCAATGGAGATCCAGGAGGAATCTGAAGGAGTTCCTCCCTTCTCTCTTACCATAAAACCAAGAAAGAACAATATAATAAAAGCTTAGCCGTCAACAATAGCTTAGAAACACATAAATAAGATTTTAGGTCGTGCAAGGGCATCTTGGTAATTTGTGGTAACTTCTGGGCTTCAGTCGGTCATAAAATACACTCGGCCCGAATTCTGGCATCCCTGTCGATCGATGTCAATAGTGCTGTATCGATAGACATACGTTCCTCTTCTCGACAGCTTCATCTTGCAAGGCAGACTGATCACTCTTCAGTAAAACAGTCAGAACTTCTGCTACAAGATGCTGATTGACCTAAAACCAGTGGAATTGGAAATCTAACTAAAAAATATATTTTGTGTCAAAATATGAGCTCAATCTAACGGTGGGAGGATCTCCATCAATTGCTAAATATCTGACGCGTCTGCGCAGTTCTGCATTCCAAAGGCACCAAAATCACCATATTTCTCCAAAACGTACCTAAACCTGTAAATGCACTAAATAGACTCCAAAACATAAAAAAATATATCTTAAAAACACTCATATAACATGGGTAAAAGTGAGTCAAATCCATGGTATATCAACTCCCCCAGACTTACCCATTTGTTTGTCCTCAAACAAAACAAACAGGTAGTCTCTCTGAAAGAGGTTTGAAAACAGTTGGGACTCACACAATCTTTAAACTTAGAATCATCACCTCTACAATGTTGCAAGCCACATCAAATATCTCCTAACTATAGAAACACTTTATATGCCATATCCTAGCTTAGCAACCAAATTTATCTAGCCAGCAACTTAGCAAATCATGTCTGACTAACCCCTCTACTGATCTCATTTCTTTGCATAAAAATAAAATTGCAAGCTTTACCTTGGGGGTATCGATCACAAGATGCAAGACTGCTCAAACAAGTATTTGGACCTACAGGTAAAAAGAAGTTCCTTTCCTCTCTCTCTACTTATTTCTCTCCTTGCCAAAGTCTGCTTTTATTTGCAAGATAGTGACCAATATATATATATTTTAGTTACATTTTTTAGAGACTGAAAATGTAAATCTAAATTTTGAAATCACTACAGGAAATATGAGTTTTGATAGCAGTAGATGATAGCGTTTTTTGCTTTGGTGCTATGGTTGACATACCCTTTAAATTTAGATAGCGTTTTTGAAAATGCAAACGCTATGTTTGGTTGGTCCAATTTCAATTCTTCACACAATTATTAGAAATGTCGTATACATAGCATTATCGATTTTGAAACGTTATGCATAACTAAGGCGGAAAAATAATTAATTTTCCCTCTTACCCTCATTTTAGTTTCTCTCTTACTCTATTTCATTTCTCAACCATCCCTAAAACTTAAATATTTTTTTTATTTTAATTTCAGCCCTAAACTTATATATTTTCTTATTGTGGTTCAAATCTTAAGTTTAAGTTCAAATTCAATATTTTAAAAAAATCAAGTTCAATAACACATTAAACTTAAAACTTAAACAATTTGTCTCAAAAATCTATATATATTTATAACATTTTAAATTTCTAAAATTCGATAAAATCTAATGCAGTTAAAATTATAACAAATAAACAATGAAGAGTTATAATTATTTTATTTATTTTTCTGTTTCTTCTTTCTTAACTTTCAATTGGTTAAGAAAAAAATCATATGGATAACCCTCATGATTAATATTAACCATTGATTACAAATGATCTAATGGACCAAAATGTTTCTCAACACTTCTCAGATCTGTAGCATCTCCTTTCTAGCTTTCTCTACGCTCCTAGCTCCATTCCTCTTCGAAACAGCATCGACAGCTCCTACCGCATCGTACACATCCAATCTCCGGTGAATTCCTCCGGCTGTTTCCAACGACCCGTAAAGCCTCTTCCTTTAAACCTCACCGGCAAAGGAAGCCCCTCTTTCATCACCGAGCTGTTGTAAAAAGATCACGATCGCAACTTATGTGTGAGAGAGATACTGAAGAGATTCAGATATGGCTTGGTTAGCTAGATCCATCGCAAACTCACTCAAGCTCGACGAGGACGACGACGATGTCGAGAAGCCACGGCCTGGTGATGATGAGTCCGCTCAGAATCAATCGGTGTCGGAGTCACAGTCTCCTCGAGGAGTTAAGGATGACATCTCAGAGCTTACCAAGACCTTGAGAAGCCAATTCTGGGGCGTAGCTTCGTTCCTCTCGCAACCGTCTCCATCTTCGGATCTCCAGGGGAGAGAAATCATCAGAGTCCAGATCATGCGGCGGAGGAGGACGAGGACGAGGATCTGATCGCTGGGATCTAAACTCAGTCAACACGATGCCTTGCTTCTCTCCACTCCTCAAGTAACTAGTAGCATCTCAGGTTTCATGGGATGTAAAGTTTAGCTGATGTGATTCTTGTGTTACTCGAAGCAAGAGCAATGTTATCTCAGGAGTTACAGAAAATAAACAGAGCACCTATGGAAGCAGCAGAGAGAGCTATGTGGTTCTGATATCTTATGGGAACCTCGTTTCAAACTTCTCAGGTAGAGGGAGTTAAACATCTCCATATATTCTTGTTTCTTTCATATTCAAGTAGTTTTAGAGTTTTTATTTCTACTTTTGAAGTTTGATTTGAGTAGTTGTAAGGTTTATTTATGTTTACTATTCTGTTCTAAACATTTTTGTAGGAATGGAGAAGAGTTTACGTGATGCAGCACATAGAAATGGCATCTAGAGCTTCCGAGGTGATTGCGTTTGTTACCGAGTGGCCTGCTGCGTTATCTTTAGAGGCTTGTGTCAATGTTCTGGGATCGTTTAGGTGTGAGCCAAAGGAAACAGGGAAGATCCGGTGATTCACTGGTAATGGGTCCACACAATAACAAGAAGAAAGGAGGATCCGAAATTCATAAAGAACATCTCATGATTGTCTTTAAGTTTCATTTTTGAATTAGGGAGATTGATACTTTTGATTCTTAAAACTGGAAAGTTCTTGTCTTTATAGCTAAAAATTCAATATTTTTTTGCCTATTTAGAAACTTTGAGAGATGGTTATGATAATGTATGGGAATGTTATATGATAAAAAGAAAATCTAGTACTAATAACAAATTAGAAAAAGAAAAAAAGTATTTTTTATCTCAAAATCTAAACCCTAAACATAAACCCTAAACATACCCTAAAATGATAAAAATGATAATTTGAGTTTTGATAAAAAAAATATATTTTTATATACAATATTTTAGAGGTGTATATCCTAAACTCCAAAACTTAATTCTAAACCTTATATCAAATTTTAAACCATAAACTCAAAATTTAACCTCAAACCACATCCAAAATCTAATCATAAATCTAATTTCAAAACCTCAAACAATAAATTTTTAAAAAATTGATTTGTAAAGAACATTTGTTTATGATTTTTCAATAAATTTGAAATTTCATAATAAAATAAAGATTATGTTTATCAAATCTCTGTATCACATCCAAATTATATTTATTAATTATTTACTTGTGTTTTATTAGAGTGAATTATATTTATAAATGATTTTAAAAGCACTAATTAATAAATAAATAAATAAATAAATAAATTTTTTTACTTTAATATGATAAAGAGAAAATCCAACACTAATAATAAATTAGAAAAAAACAAAAAATAAATTACCTTAAGTTCTAAACCCTAAACATACCCTAAACCTTAACTACATATCTCAAACCCCTATATCTTGAATTTCATTTTATTCATAAATCTTCTACTTTAAACATTTTAATCCAAACACTCAAATATCATACATAAATATTCAACTTTAAACATTATAATACAAACCCTACATATACCCTAACCCTACTTGTAACTCCAAACCCTATATCATTCCAAACTCTATACGAGAAGTATTAAATCATAACATTTTAAATTTATAACACTTATTTTATACTAAATGATGAAACTAAACAAACTATAAAATTTAAATAAATGAATATATTCATAATATAACTTCAGTCCCTAAACTCCTAACCACATACTTCATATTGATCTATCTCATAAAACATTAAATATAAATCTTTAATATTTTAGTCAATCACACAATTTTAAAATTTAAATTTAAAATACAGATTAAAAGTTTTAAATTATGATATCAAATTATTTAAAGTTTAAATTATTTTACAACAATTATAAAGAAAAAAGAAGATAATATTTATTTTTTTCTGAGCCATTGATTGATTTTTCAATCAAAGGTCCAAAATCAATATCCTATCTATCTTCACCTTTGTTTTCTATTGGTTGGACTCGGATCACCTTCTGGACCGTTAGATGATAAGATTTGTCTCCTTCTTTTTCAATTATTTTCTGAGAACAGATTAGAGAGAGAGAGAGAGAGGCGATGGGTAAAGAAATCGACGCCATAGCAAACCTCGGCTCCTTCTCTTCCTCATCCTCCGCCGTACAAGCCAAAAGGTTCCAATCAAACCAACAACGCAATCGATCGGCCAGCTCCCTCTGGTTCAGTCTAATCAGTCTCTTTCACCCTTCGACGAAACCGTGATGCTCGTCACCAACACCATCGCTTCTCAGATCCGTCTTCACCGGAGTCGCAACCATCACTGATCACTTCTCTGTCTCTCAAGCTATGCCTCTCATTCTCTCTGTGTTTTTTGGGTTCTTGTTACAGTAAATTTTTATGCTTTATATGGTTTGATTTGAAGTTAAAGTTTGTTTCTTTAATTTTTTGTTCCTTGTAAAGCTGGTGGTCGTGACTCGTGAGGAAGAGCTGGTGTTGTGCAGAGGAGATGTCTCGAACTCGCCTCCGTCTAGACTCATTTGATTGTTGCAGTCTCTTACTGGAATGCCAAGAGCATCCTTTGAAGGTATTGTGAGAGTAAAAACTGAGACTTTCTTCTTCTCAGAGTTCTGCTTATATCTACTGACTCTCTAGCAGCGTTATCATTCTCTCTGTGTTTTGTTCTTTGCTTGATTTTTTTTTCTGGTTTGTGTCAAACTCGATAGTAATTGGTGGGGTTTCCGTGTATTCATCCTGAGAACTTGATTATTCAGGTTGTTGGAAGATAAAGTTAGTTTCTTTACTATGAACTTGATCGCTGTCTTTAGGAACTTCTGTTCAGTGTTTGGTTCTGCAAAAGGGTTGTCGTTTTTCATTTTAATTCAATTATTAATTTTTCCGATTGAAGTTGAACTGAGATTGTGATTTGAAGTTGGAGATTTTGGTAACTTCTATCATCTATGCAGAGAGTTCTGGGAGTTCATAGGCTTAAGGAGATGGCAGAGAAAGCTAGTGATGGTGGTGGTGGTGGTGGTGGTGGTGGTAGTGTAGGTGTAGGTGAAGCTGAACAAGAAGAGAAGAAAGAGACGTAGAGTTGTAGATTTTTGTTTATTAATTTCTTTTGTAGTTGCTGATTCTAACCTAGTTGAGTCGCAGCTCGCTAATTTTTTATAGTTGCTGATTGATTTTTTTTGCATGGAAAATTTGTGAGAATTGAATATATTTTTTATTTTCGAATATTTTAATTTTCTTCAAATTTTAATTAGAATTAATTTTTATTTTACATTTTTTGATTCTCTATTATTTTAAAAATCAAAATATTAAATAAAATTTGTTATAAACAAAATGAAACAATTGCATATAAAAAATGCAATGAAATGTTCAAATATTGCTATTGATAGAAGACGACAATAGTAATTACAAATCACTATATTTAATTTTAAAAAATGCTATAGTTAAAAAGTTATAATATCATTTTGGCGACGCTATAATACAAATTTACAATTGCATAACAAGAACCGCTATTAATAATAAAATATCAATAGCACAACAAAAATCCGCTATGAAATGTACGAGACCTATTATCGCGGGCGATATTGGAGCGCTTTCTACAACGCTATGGTAGCGTCTTATAGCGCTTTAGCGGTGCCATCAAAACCCTTATTTCCTGTAGTGAATTAAGAGAGAGAGGGCGATATATCTATCTGCACAAGGCGTTTGTGGGAACCGAAATTCACACCGTCAATTTTAATGAATAAGATCGCGGAGGAAAGCCAAGTTAACCCGATTTTCCTTGAAGGTCCGGATTCTCTGCGACAGCCAACGACAAGTGACCGAATAAATGCGGAAAAAGATTTGTTAAGATTTGAGACTGGACCTTAAGAAAGGCTGCCTACGTACCCCTTTCGAGGATCAAGTCGGACGTAGTTCAGTTTAGAAAGAATTGAACAAGAGATCGAACCGTCTGGGCGGGTTCGATCTAGTATGAGCGTTTGTCATAGAAACAGGCATCTCGAAGATAATGCCTAGGGTTTCTATGTGCGGAGCTTTGAAGTAAAAGAATTGTCCGATCCTTCCGAGAGGAGCGGAGATTTGCGAGCAGGAGGCGGCCAGACGTTCTAGGGCCTGGTTCGTCTAGTACGAGCGTTGGTCATAGAAATGGGCATGTCGAAGATCATGCCTAGGGTTTCTATGTGCGGAGCTCTGAGTAAAAGTATAGTTAGATCCTTCCGAGAGGAACAGGGGTCTTGCGGAGAAGATAAAACTAGAACAAGAGGCGGCCAGACGTTCTAAGTCCTGCCTCGCTGGCCTAACCGCCTAAGTTCTAAGTTCTCTAAGCTAGCAGGAGTTCTCTAAGTCTAGATTCTAGGATTTTCGGATCTCCTCTCCACTGCTCTTGCTCTCCTTATATACTCACTCCTAGGTCGGTTTGCCTTAAGATGATGGACCTCGCCTTTGGGCCCAAGCTTATCTCTTCAGGAAGTATTCCATTTTCGTCGATCTTCGTAATTATCCTCGAGTTTTCGGTGACTTGATGTTTATCCGATGTTCGGGAAATCGGATAAACCGTCATAGCCTGATTGGGCCTGAATTCTTAAAATCGTAAGTAAGTCTGTGGACTTGTCTTAAGTCGTTGAACGTTTTATACGATTTCTCGGAAAGACTATTTTTCTCGTAAAATAAACCGTATAGCCTAAAGGATCGATGTTCAAGTTAATCGACCTTGTTTTATACGATATCTTCTACGAGAAATCCAATCCTTCTAGTTTTTGTCGTAAAACATCGAGGACGATTCCAATCGAGTCGAAGGATGTTTATTCCGTAGCCGTGATCGTCCCAAGCTCACGATGATTGATCCAAACAAGCCAAAATGGGATCAGACCGAACACGATGGGACCGAGACCAGGACGAGGGCCGTCGACCGGCGCCAGGCCGGGGTGCCGCCGGCGCCAGGTCGGCCCGCGTGACGGGTGCCGCCGGCGCCAGGCCGGCCCGCGTGACGGGTGCCGCCGGCACCAGGCCGGCCCGCGTGGCGCATGCCGCCGGCGCCAGGCCGGGGTGCCGCCGGCGCCAGGCTGAAGATCTCGGCGAGGGCTTCGATTTGATATCTTGATCGTTTTCTGGTTCCTCACGGTTTGAGAGAACGACCTCTTCGAAGTTTCGAGGCAGATTCTTTTGTGTTTAGGGTTTTTGTGGTGATCGAATCTTGATGTCCTTGGGCGAGCGGACCGATCTTTCCGGGGACTCTCGTCCGCGCACGCCCGTAGTCTTCCGATCTCACAGAGAGTGGATATTCTAATGTGAGAAAATCTCGTATAACTTCTTTTCAAATTATCCGAGACTTTTTGTTTCAAGAAATACTTTCTAGAGACTTTCACTCATTGATTCCGTTGTGACCGATTTTGACACCAACAGCGTTACCTTCCAGACTTGTTTGAAGCATCCGACCTCGTGTATACCAAGCCCCAAGACAAGCAGATGTAGTCAAATTAGGTTGGAGATCAGCTTTAGTTCTTTCAAACATTCATAGAAAGTATTGTCATAGTTGACAGGTGATCAACGTTAGCATCTCTAGTACATTCTGCAGTCAACAAGACTAAGAATGGTGCTAAAGAGTGGTTAGATAATAAGTGAAAAATTTAAAAAGTTCATTGTCCCCTTCTTGACTCAATAAACATTTTTTGAAAAACATTTAATAAGACTCACAAAGTAACTAATATCAGTAAACATCCCCCCAGACTTAAATTACATTGTCCCCAATGTAAATCCAGTTGGAGTTACGGTGAATACTAAATCATAAGTACTCAATGTAACAAGTAAAAACGATAACCTACTCGCTATCGATCGACACAATGAAGTGACAATCGATCGTTGTTGCTGAAGTGCTGTCGAACGATATCGACATGGTCTCATCGGTCGATGCCTAGAACAATCGTGTGACACAATGAAGCGACAATCGATCATTGTTGATGAAGTGTTGTCGATCGATATCGAGCTGGTATCATCGGTCGATGTGCTGAGCAATCGTCTACTCGGATCTGGTTTTTTTTTCACTAACTATAACACAATATCAGTAGAACCTCCCCCACACTTAAACAACACTGTCACCAGTGTTATAAAGTCTAAGATTGGTGGGAAAATAAATCAAAAGTACAAAATTAACAAGGAAAACAATATACCTGCTTTGGATATGAGTGTCGACCAACAAAGTTAAGTGGCGATCGATACTCTTGATGCTTTGTCGATCGATGCTAGCTAGCCATCGTCGATGCTTGTGCAAACTCATCTTCCTCGGATCCTTTTTCCTTTTACCCGATAAAGATAAAACACGAAAATTAAGTAATAAATGAAAAGAAAACCAAATTTTTTTATGAGTAGTGATTTTGCTACAGTAACACTGCTACAGTAACACAACTACAGTAACTTTGCTACACTGTCAATCGATTTTCCTGCTACAGTGTCGATCGACGCTACTGCTACAGTGTCGTTCGTCAGCATTGCTACAGTGTCGTCGGGTACTGTTCATCACTTCTTTTTCTTTAATATTTTTTTTTACCAGCAATAAAAATAAAACGAAAATCGGTAAATGAAATTAAAGTCAAATTTAATACAAATCTAACAGTGAGTTACCTCCCATTCAGCGCTTATTTTCAATCATTAGCTTGACTTATGGAGATCTGTTTTAATCTGGATGAGATTGTGAACTTGCTCCAAAACAAGTCTCAGTGTCTCTCTTCCTCATTTTGTTTGGGCAGTTGATAAGAGCTCTTGCTCAAACTTCTCCTTTATCTCTCATCTATGTATCACATAGCACTCTAGACTTGGTGAAAGGTTCTGGACCTCCTCTACAGTGCACTCTATACTCAAGACTTTCATCTTGATAATGTGAAGGGACTAGTGATAGGAAATATGCATCTGCATTCCTTTTTTTTTCTTCTTCATATTATTGGTTCTTCCCCCAGACTTAGATTTTTCAGTCTCTGGCTGTTCTGGAATACGTAGGGTGTCGACCGATTCTGAAATATTCATGCTGATCGATTCTGAAGGCTGCTTGGCGACCGATGGTGTAAATTGAATGGCGATCGATGGTTACACGCTAAGAGTCGACCGATGTCCTATGCTTCCTATCGATCGATGCTGATCCTGGATTTGCAGGTTGGCGATCTATCCGATGTAGGTGCTGGATCTTCAAAGATCTCTATGCAAGAAATAAACTCCTCACTTTTCTTCTTCTCCACGGGATCATAGAAGACAGTTTCATCTGATTTGATCTCCACGACATGAAAGTTCACTGGGATAGTCCATTCCCCTATCTCCACCTTAACAATCCTGATCATGCCTGCTGAGTGTGCTTTGGAGTTA